>CAEFZP010001675.1:190000-280000 GCA_903064625.1 Mallotus villosus
CTCATTGTGTGTGTGACGAAAGCTGCATGGAGGGGGGGCTTCCAATATGACAGATGTTACAATTCAGATTTTCCTTTCATTCTTTTTCAAATGAACACAATGGCGTATCGAAAGGAATTTCAAAAGCTGTTTTAAATTGATTTAAGTTAGCTCCTTGTTATAAAGCTGTGTGTTCACAAGTATCTCAAAGATGACTGGAGGAGAAACACAGAAGAAGAAAGTGCTCCTCCAGAAGTCTTGCTTCTAAAAGGACCTGGACAGAGCTGCTCACAAGGCTTTTCACAAGATGGTTTTTTCTTTCTCCGAGCCAGAGAGATAGTCATCATGGAGAATAAACAACTTAGTTTCAGAGAGGAGGAGAACATGAAAGAATTCACAGGCAGAATGTCCCACTGGCAGGAAAATCAGAGAGTCTAGAAGGGCATCTGAGTCGTGGGAGATGCCATATGAAATGTCCCACCCTTTCCACAAATCACAACACAGAGACAACACTACTGCGTTATGTATCAACACAACAGAAGAGACAGAAAAAAGCAGAGAAGCTTTTAATGTTCAGAGAATCTGAGCTGATTAAACCCTCTGATGCTGAAAGCAGCCTCCTTGCCCCCCACCCTCCTTGCCCCCCACCTCCAACATTTTATTTTCCGCATCAAAGGTAAGATCTGAAGTTATTTTCATTTTCTCCGTTTGTCATCATTGTGGGCCAGTATCTTCTTCACAAAGGATTTTCTGTATGACCAAAATTAGACAATTATACAACTCCTGTACCCTGAACATCTGTTGCCTTGGCGATGGGGATGCTTGTTGAGCTGAATCTGCCCAGCCTCATCTGGTCCTCTAACCCTAACCACACACACACACACACACACACACACACACACACACTGGCTGCTCAGAACAACATCCTGCAGGCCTCACACACACACACACACACACATAAACTAGCTACCACCACACTCTGCTCCCCGCCCAGGACAGGGCAGGGGAATAAGGGACACATGGAGACTATGACAGAGAGAGGGGGAGAGAAAGAAAGACAGAGAGTTGAGATAGATGGTGAGTGAGAAAGAGAGAGACATCTTCAAACTGCAGCTCCAAGTCTGAGAGAGAACCAAACCCATAATTAGAGCAGCAGCCATACACTCTGAAGTGGTCATTACTACAGCTAATGAGCATGCTATCTGTCCTCGCATTAAAGTGCCGGTTAACGAGGGCTTGTTCATCATCGCCCAACACAAGTCATCACATAATCCTATCGCCAGTCTCCTCTGTCCCCTGGCTGGGAGACGAGGAGCAGGAGCAGCCGCTGGCTGGGAGACGAGGAGCAGGACCAGCCGCTGGCTGGGAGACGAGGAGCAGGAGCAGCCGCTGGACAAACACTAGAAACCCCAACAAGCAGCTCTGGGAGCCAGGCTGTTGAACCTCCCTCCTCCCTCCTCCCTGCTCCCTCCTCCCTCCTCCCTGCTCCTCCTCCCTCCTCCCTCCTCCCTCCTCCTCCCTGCTCCCTCCTCCCTCCTCCCTGCTCCGTCCTCCCTCCTCCCTGCTCCCTCCTCCCTCCTCCCTCCTCCCTCCTCCTCCCTGCTCCCTGCTCCCTGCTCCCTGCTCCCTCCTCCCTCCTCCTCCCTGCTCCCTGCTCCCTGCTCCCTGCTCCCTCCTCCCTCCTCCTCCCTGCTCCCTGCTCCCTGCTCCCTCCTCCCTCCTCCTCCCTGCTCCCTGCTCCCTGCTCCCTCCTCCTCCCTGCTCCCTGCTCCCTGCTCCCTCCTCCCTCCTCCTCCCTGCTCCCTGCTCCCTGCTCCCTCCTCCCTGCTCCCTCCTCCCTCCTCCTCCCGGGCCGTGGGGAGGTGGTGCTGCCCAGCCCTGCTGGACGGGGAGGGCTGTCCAGGCTGGCCACATCAGGCAGCTGCTGCAGCGTCCTCCCCTCACGCACCAGGTGGACCGAGAGCAGCGTGGTGAGGTGGTGCTGATAAGTTCTACCTTTGTCTCCTGAATGAGGTCCTGAATCATCCGTAATCATCCTTAATCATCCGCAACCAGCAGAAGTTGTCATTACTGAAAGAGCTTAACGGTAGAGCCCTCTCTGCTTCTGAGTACCAACTGACACGACCACAGACAAGAAACTGTGTCACTTATTAAGAGTTTTGAATAATCAGTGCCCTGTATTCTGAGCCCCCACCAAGCAGGTCGTGTCACCTTCAGCCACTAGAGGGCACTGCAGCCAAGCGGTTTGTCTGTGATCTCAGGCGCTTTGTGGCACTGAGAAAGAACAACACACCCGATGTTTGACTCAGATAAACTAAAGGAACATTCTCCATAGGGGGCACTGATTCCAAAACACTTATTATCTGTTCGATTCATTCCTGATTGCAAAATATTTTCATCAGCAAATCCTCCCACAAGGCCTTCAACCTTGTGGCTTTCCTGGTCGCCGTGTCCTTGTATTTCTGTTTACTGAGACTCAGAAAAAGAGTGTGGGGGGGGGGAGGAGGAGAGGGGGGGAGTTAAGTATGTCTCTGTCCTGTCTCTGCCTCCAAGCACAGACATATATGACAGAAAGGGAAATATTTTGGCAGTCAATACTGAGCTCCCCAAAACAAGAAAGGACAGATTCAAAAATAACTGTTTTTTTGTTAAGAGAGAGAGAGAGAAAGAAGGAAAAAATAAAAACAGGAGCATTCAATGTAAAGAATAAAAAGATGATTTTGGGATTTTCTTTCTCTGTGTTTTTGTTTTGGTTCTGTGTTTGTGTTCTGGGAGTCACAATAGGATGAAGTTTTTCTGTCCCCATTGTTGAGTGTCTGTCTCTCCCTGCTGTGACTCATTTCAAACCCTGCAATCATGTGCTATTGAAAACAACCCCCTGTCTAATTTTGAGAGCGTTTAGAAGGGGTCATTGGCTGATTTTATAGGGTATTTCACGTTGGTAACGTTAGTTGGGCTGAAAATGGCCCGGGTGCTGTTCTATGCACCCTGATGCATCCTGTGCTAGCATGCTAACGTGTCTTTAGAGAAGCTTGCTAGTTTGCTACATTTAATGTTCTTAGCTAGTTTGAACAGTACGGTCTTCTAAATCACCGATTAAGCAACGAGCAAATGTCAATGTTACCTAGACTAGGTATCTCATCTGCTTTTTAATAACGCTGATTTGCATGGAATGCAAGAACAGCTAGATAGCGAAAAACATCTAGACTGTAGCCATGTAAACTAGTTTGGCTTGCTAACGCAGGAGCACCTGCCTCTCTCCAGTTATTTCAATAGATAATCTAGACAGGCGTTAGCAATAGGTTAGACTGCTGTTCGTTTTCTGGCTTTCTTTCGTGAGCTTTCCTTTTAATGCCGACTAACAGCACGTATTTAGCATTCTACCTATGCTTGATACAGGAGACGTTAGCATTGCTAATAACTGTTCTACTGTTCTACAACTAATAACAAAATCATACTTACAGCTGGCGTTTGTGATGAGCATAGGATCGGAACAGCACCTCTTTTCAGCAACAGCGGCTTACCAAATCCTTCTTTAAATTGTCCATTGTGTTTAAATCCTTCTTTAAAACTTCCAAACGTTCTTTGTAATTCCTGTGGTAGTACACAGCCGCACGCAGCTAAACTAGTGTCTGAGATCTACATTTTGGGGCGTGACAAAGGTACAGACCAGAGCCAAATAGGGTGGAGACACCGGCCAGCCAGTTGACGTCAACTCGGTGGATTTTTTTAAACCGACCATTTTACGACTACATTTTTTAATTGTGAGATTTTTATAGGAAAGGTGTCAATGGGACTTTAGGTTTTTCACTGTATGTCCATTTTACCCACCGAACTGTCGTTATTCAACTATGACAAGGGAAACTCGGTTTTGCAGTCAATTACTCCTTTAAAGCTGGTTGTCAATCACTGATATAAAACTAAAGCATATTTGATAACTATTCCTAAAGAAATGCAGTTCTTTAAAAAGAGACTTTAGAAAGAGTGACATAGAAAGAGAGAGAAAGAGAGACAGTGGGAAAGAGACAATAGTTAAATGAAAAGAGAGAGAGGAGTGAGAGAGATAGAAGGAGAGATGGGGAAAGGGGGAGGGAGAGAGAGAGAATGGAAAAGAGAGGGAGAGAGGGAGAGAGGGGGGAGGGAGAGAGGCGCTGGTAGGGAGGGAAAGAGAGCGTATCTGTGGTGAATCTGAAGAGTGTATGATTACTTCCTGTCTCTATTCATCACCATGTCATGTGGCCCCGAGGCTTCCCTAAACAACTGTCAGAGATCCAACACAAGACACTTCGTTTCCAGCCAACAAAAGCACTAATATCTTTTTTTAATGTTCATTACTTTATCACAATATTGCATCAAACAATTAGATTGGGCCTCTTGTTTGATTATGAGCCGGTGAGTAATTACAAGATGAGGCCCTTCTGTAAAAGTGTGTGTTTGCACGAGGAAAGATAAGCATCGTACAAATATTCAATCAGGTGCTATCTCCATCTGTATGTGACACTGTGAAGGGTGTTCTGGTCCGGAAGGTTCTCCTGGGTAAACACACGGCCATCTTGGAGGTTCCTCCAGTGATCAGGAGCTTCTGAGAGGGTGTGTGTGTGTATGTGTGGGTGTGTGTGTGTGTTTGGGTGGGGTGGCCTGTGCAAACATGTGGACCTTCCCCCCGTCCCCTGAGGGAGCGCGAGGGGAAACACAATCTAGATGAGCCAGATAATCTGTGTTTAGGATACTCTGGGTGTTTAGGGACTGAAATGTGAAACGACGGGTTGTTGTGGATCTGTTTGTTCTGCGCCAGCATCGGCTCCGGGTCTGGCTGGACAGCAGGGGACGGGGATGAACATGCCACAACACAAACAAACAAACAAAAAATGATTCTGTAATCAGATCTGTTATCTCTACAAGCTGGGGAACACCGAAACGTCAAACTGAATCAGTTCAGACCCAGAGAGCGGTCTTGTCTGGCAGGGTTGCTTGACGACTGTGCGTGTCACAAACGATGTTTAACCACAATTAACCCTGCAGGCTCAGCGCTCCCTCGGGACCATCAGGACCCAGGGAGAAGTTACAGATCATCTCATCAGGCATCAATAATTGATTGTGGCGGCTGGGGCCCTCCGCACAGTGTTTCCAGAGGTGATCAGGGAGGGGGGCAGTGGGTGCAGCTCACTCCCAGGAACCAGGTCTGCGCTGGGGGGGGGGCTATCTGCTGACCCCGCTGCTCCTCTATTATTCATGGCGGTGGCAGGGACCCTGGCAGAGCCCCTGGTGGGGTGGAGGAGGTCAGTGTGTATTAGCGCCGCCAGCCTGGCGTCCTTACGGGAGAGATTGGGGTATTTCATGCTACGCTGCCTCTCTCTCACCTGCTCTGATTTTATACAGATATTAATCCCTTTTTTTACTTTTCTTCAATGAGATCATCACATCTCAGACATCCTAGCCTGTGGTAAATACAACTATCACAGACTTTTTTATACCTGTTGGCTGGGAAGAATGGAATCCTAGATTGTTTTGTGTGTGTATGTGTCTTTGTGTGTGTGAGAACCATTCTCGTCTTGAGAACCCCTTCTTACAATAAACACACATTCCAGGACACACACACTTAGAAAAGCGCATGACTTTCTCCACAGCCACTTGTCTTTCTTCTACTGGTATCTGTATTTATTTTGAAGGATATAATTAATGTAAGTACATCCCTTAAGCATGAAAGCACAAATGAGTGTTGGCATCCTGTTGGCCTTGCAGAACCTCCAGTACGTCCTGTACACAGTGACCCTCCAGGTTGAGTGAAGGACTGGTGGCTTTAGGGTCAGCGAGACCTGACATCCTGACCCAAGAGGAGTGACACATCCTCTGGAACAGATCCTGAGACACCCCCCTCAAACACGTCAGAGGTCTTCGTCACGTCTGAGTCACCTCCAGAGGTGCATCCTGACCCCCACGACCCCTTCGACCCACCAGCAGCCCGGTCCCAGGACCAGCCTCCAGACAGACACCAGAGTTTTATGTTGAAAAGAGAAACAAACTCTCATTTAAAAGCTGTTCTTTCCCCCCCTGAGGAAGGCCTGTGATCTAACAGCACCCGCGGGTGGAAACATGTGGAGGGAGTGAGTTTGCCAAGACAGTAAACTGCTTATCAGTTGATGAGGAAAATTGTGGGAACCTGAATTTTTTTATTTAATTACTGGTGTCACATGATGCAGTCCTGTAGATAGAGGGTCTGGTCACATGATGCAGTCCTGTAGATAGAGGGTCTGGTCACATGATGCAGTCCTGTAGATAGAGGGTCTGGTCACATGATGTAGTCCTGTAGATAGAGGGTCTGGTCACATGATGCAGTCCTGTAGATAGAGGGTCTGGTCACATGATGCAGTCCTGTAGATAGAGGGTCTGGTCACATGATGCAGTCCTGTAGATAGAGGGTCTGGTCACATGATGCAGTCCTGTAGATAGAGGGTCTGGTCACATGATGCAGTCCTGTAGATAGAGGGTCTGGTCACATGATGCAGTCCTGTAGATAGAGGGTCTGGTCACATGATGCAGTCCTGTAGACAGAGAGTCTGGTTGGCTGCCCTGAGAACTCTCAGAACATCTTCTGGTGCAGCTTTGATACCACATCAAACAGCCTCTTCTAGTTCATTCTCTTCTCTCTCACTCTCTTTTGTCATCCCTCTCTCTCATTCTTTCTCTCAATCTGCCGTGTTACAGAGTCATTCCTGTCTGAAGCCCTAAGCATATCCTCCTTCAAATCTGCTGTAATTACTGTAGAGGGAGCAAAACACAGATAGCAGAGTGACAGAAGCGAGGTTGATGAGTTCTCCACCTCCAGGAGAGCTTCTGTCGTCAGCCAGGCTGGAGTCTCCTCAACGGTCCTTTCTATTGCACAGTTTTTGGGCGCAAATGTGTGTGTGTGCATGTGTCTCAGTGTGTATGTGTGTGTGTGCATGTGTCTCAGTGTGTATGTTTGTGTGTGTATGTGTGTTTGCGGTGTGTGCACGTCTGTGCGTGTCTGTATGTGTGTGCGGGTCTGTGTGTGTGTGGCGAGGTCACCTTGAGGCTCTGTAGCTCTCTGCTGCGCTCCGCTGAGCAGTCCTCCAAGCGCAACACTCCCACTCCGCCAGGGATTCCCAAGCATGGTGCCCAGCTCTCCCTCCAGGCCCCCTGCACCAGCCATCAGGGGGGGATTAGGAGTGTGTATGAGGGGCGGGGAGGGGGGGGGCGGGGCAGGGGCAGGGCGGGGCAGGGGCAGGGCGGCCACAGGCTCTCCAGGGCCAGGCTAACCCAGTCAGCTGACTTGGGGGAACTGGGACAGAGAGACCTGCCTGGCCAGCTCAGCTCTATTTAACCCTGCTCCCCAACCTCCAGCACCACAGACAATGTATGGGCCTGAAAACAATGAGAAGCCCAAACTGGTCTCTGCCATAGAAACACCTGTAGACACAGGCTCACAGAGAGAGAGAGATGTAGAGAGATGTAGAGATGGCTAAACCTCTGGCCCCAGAGCATAGGGGATTACAGTACCAGCAGGTCCTTACTGCAGGTCACAGATGCTGGTAACCCACCGCTCCATCAGGCAGCACTGGTGCTGTGCTGGTCAACCCCCCTGCCTGGACGCCACAGCTCTGGTCTGACTGCACCTGCCTGGATGCTGCAGCTCTGGTCTGACTGCACCTGCCTGGACGCTGCAGCTCTGGTCTGACTGCACCTGCCTGGATGCTGCAGCTCTGGTCTGACTGCACCTGCCTGGACGCTGCAGCTCTGGTCTGACTGCACCTGCCTGGATGCTGCAGCTCTGGTCTGACTGCACCTGCCTGGACGCTGCAGCTCTGGTCTGACTGCACCTGAATCTGACTCAGCTCCTGCACCAAGGAAGGGAGGAGAGAGAAGAGGGGGAGAGAGAAGAGGAGGAGAGAGAAGAGGGGAGAGAGAAGAGGAGGAGAGAGAGAAGAGGGGAGGAGAAAGAAGAGGGGGAGAGAGAGAAGAGGGGAGGAGAGACAAGAGGGGGAGAGAGAGAACAGAGGGAGTAGAGGACATTAAGGGAGTAAGGAGGGAGTAAAAATGGGGGAGTCAGGAGGGAGGAAACAAGAAAAGGGGACGTGAGCAGACAGGAAGTAGAACCTCCAGACAAGAAGAACAACCTCCAGACAGGAAGTAGAACATCCAGACAGGAAGCAGGAACCTCCAGACGTCTCCAGAAGGTCTACCCACTCCTGTCAGCGAGTCGCAGCTCTCTGCTGTGTTCCTCATTAATGTGAAGAAAGTCCAAAATCATTAGAAAAATCTGCCATCGCCCAAAGGTTTGGTACAACAACATGAACAGAATACTGGCCAGGTGCAGCAAACAGAATACTGGCCAGGTGCAGCAAACAGAAAGTGATATTGTGGCACAAACAAAAGCTTGTCTGGCTCCAGGTCTCAGTTTGTGAGACACAAAGAAAACTGATCTTAATCAACATTTAATTCACAGAGAAAAACACTTTCAAGAAATACACAAAAAAGGCAGATGAAGAAGTAGGCTGACATGGCCGGGTGTTATAGTGTGAAAGGATTGCTCTTCTCTGTCAGGTCATCTGTGTGTCTGAGCCGAGCCAGCCATGACGCCAGACCAGATAGCTGTGGAGAGGACCAGCCAGACCCTCGTCCTGCCGGGGGAAAAGCCTCTCCGTGTCCCGCTCCTGGTCTGAGAGCGGGGGGACACACACGCCCCCCCAGCTCGGGGCCTTTGAGGTGCAAGCAAGCGGATCTGAACGCCGGGACGCTATTTGTCAATGAGACAAAGGTCTGGTTTCACAGTTAGGTCACAGTTGCCTGGAGAAGAAAACCAGGACCTGCCAGGTAAATAGGATGCCTTTGTCCTCCAACAAAAGGACAGCCTTAACCTCGACCACCTCGGGGGCTGTGTGAGACTCTCTGGAGGCGTCAGGGGGGCTCGGTCAGGGGGGCTCGGTCAGGGGGGCTCGGTCAGGGGGGCTCGGTCAGGGGGGCTCGGTCAGGGGGGCTCGGTCAGGGGTAGAACAGTCTGGGGTACACACACACACACACTGAGGGGTAGAACAGTCTGGGGTACACAGACACACACTGAGGGGTAGAACAGTCTTGGGTACACAGACACACACTGAGGGGTAAAACAGTCTGGGGTACACACACACACACTGAGGGGTAGAACAGTCTGGGGTACACAGACACACACTGAGGGGTAGAACAGTCTGGGGTACACACACACACACTGAGGGGTAAAACAGTGGGGTACACACATACACACACACACTGAGGGGTAGAACAGTGGGGTACACACATACACACACACACTGAGGGGTAAAACAGGGGGGTACACACACACACACACACACACACACACACACACACACACACACACACACACACACACACATACACACACACTGAGGGGTAGAACAGTCTGGGGTACACACACACACACACTGAGGGGTAAAACAGGGGGGTACACACACACACACACACACATACACTGAGGGTAGAACAGGTTCTGCGCTCAAAAACCCCTGAAAACCTCAAATAACTATTCACTGAATTACACAAACTACAGTACAACTACAGTACAACTACAGTACACTTTATAGGAAAATGTAGCACAGAAATATCCTATGGTTTGTGGGTTTTACAAGCCTGTACAACATGAGAGAGTTCAGAAGATCCTCCACAGTTTGTTGTGCCTGTACATGTTTTATTGCCCAACCTTCAACCATTATACCGTGCAACACACTTGACAGGTAATCATGTAATCAGGAACAATTATGGCTTAAAGTCATGAGAAAACTGTGTGACTCACTTGGCCTTAAAACTGTTACCCATTTACGCAGGTATCATGTTTTCTACTCTATTTTGTTTGTCGTTTTTTTAGGCCTGATACATACAGTCAAAACACAGTCTGTCTTCATCTGTTTACCACTGACCAGCATGTCATTCATGAATGAAGAGCGCGTTACAAATAAAATGAATTATTATTATTATTATTATTTGTGGTTTATCAATGTAATCTCAATCATTTGGTCTTAAATTAATGTGGACTCCTTAAATTGTTAGCCGCTTTCCAGTGCTCTAAGCAAGGCAACTCAATCTGAAATGTGGAATGCCTTTTTTAGCCTCACTCAGCCCGCAGCAAAACGGCACTTTGTGTTCTGACACGGCACATAAACACGCACAAAAGACATTATTAGCGTAGATGCAAATCAAATTACTAGCAGTGTAAACTGGTTTTCCTGCTTGCACTGTGCTGTAATTACTCATCATACATCATATTAGCTTATAGGACTAGAATGAATGCTAATGAGATGACTTAGGCCATCGACGAGCACTTACACGCTGCAAGGTCCTCCTGACGTCCTCGTGTGTGACGTCCTCCTGACGTCCTCGTGTGTGACGTCCTCCTGACGTCCTCGTGTGTGACGTCCTCCTGACGTCCTCGTGTGTGACGTCCTCCTGACGTCCTCGTGTGTGACGTCCTCCTGACGTCCTCGTGTGTGACGTCCTCCTGAGGGCTCGTCTGTCACGCTGAGCCCACCTTGGCATTAAGTTTGTTGATGTATTTTTTAAGTTCAAACTTAGGAAAGGAATTTCCAAAGTTCAGGAATTTATTTATCTTATCTTAGAGTGAATGAATGAATCTCTTAGTTTTGTAGGCCTATTAATTTTTTTTGCGTTCACAAAGATCGTCTGTATCATAAAACCCTCTACTCAATCTACGATTCAGAACAAGTAACTACTACTCTTGCTCTACATATCTAGTTTTTCATATTTTCAAAATAAAGCATTTCGACCCAGAAAATCTATAGCCTCCACTGTATGCTCAAATGAAAGAGATTTTTACTATATACATCGGCCTTGGAAAGCATTCAAATGTCTTCATTCTTAAAATGAAAGAGATCTTTGTGTGCTTGTGTGTATGTCAGGTGCTGAAAGTGCATCCCATATTGACAAAATATAATTGAAAAAAGGCCAAACTTGGCCATGATAGGACGTCTGAACAATGAGAGGCATGGTGGAACAGACCAGGCTGGAACTGAAATGAAAAGAAGCAGCACATTCTGATAGCAGTGAATACTCTTCAACTCCCCAGAGTGTTTAACTGAACATGTACTTAAGAAAAGCATATTAAGTTGACATCTCCAAAAGACGATGCTTGGTTGTAGAAATAGGCCAGATCCATCCTTGCAACAGAACGAAATGTTTTAGAAGCCTCAGATTAAACAAATCTTTTCCATCTCTAAAACTTCTTCCCTACTTTTCCACTTGACCATGTGCAGTGCTACAACCCAATCACTCACAGACTCACTCTGCACACCACACACCCCCTCTGCCCCACCCCACTGCTCTCTCTCCCCCCCCCACCTTGCCCTCCACCAATCCTTCACCACACAACCTCTATATCTGTCACACTCATCTTAACTCTGCAAGGAAACTGCTTTTTAAATTATTTTTTACAGAAATGACAACATATAAAAGAGAGGATCAGAGTGCAATGAGCTGAACATTCTCTGCAGGGTCGTCTAGCCAACGGCGCGAGCTGAGAGTGGTCAGAATATTCTGTCCTTTAACCAGTGAGGAGAGCATCAGTGAGTACATCCCAAACACCAGAACACAGAGAAACGGTGTTCCTTCTAAATAAACCCCCCCCCACCCTTGCGAGGACAGGATAAGAGTGGACAGACTCAAACGACAGCCGGCCCTTTGAAAACCCGTTCAGCTATTTTCAGCAGGGTCCCGAACAGAAAGAGAACGGAGTGCACTGGAAAGGTCACAGCGAACCAGGATCACAGAGTCTGGAACATGGCACAGAGATAAAGGCCCCGGTGAGAAATATCAATTACGTCTTGACATTTTGGAGAGAGACAATGGCCTCCTGGGAAGCAGGCCTCTGTGGTGTGGAGGTGGTGGTCACCAGAGCCTCTCTGGACTCAGGACTGAGAGGGCCACAGCTTCCTCCCCTCCCCTTGGTCATTGAAGGCCCCACAGGCCCCACAGGTCCCTCCTAGTCATTGGGTTCTTGTTCTCTGGTAGGAGGCCTGTTGGGTTCTTGTTCTCTGGTAGGAGGCCTGTTGGGTTCTTGTTCTCTGGTAGGAGGCCTGTTGGGTTCTTGTTCTCTGGTAGGAGGCCTGTTGGGTTCTTGTTCTCTGGTAGGAGGCCTGTTGGGTTCTTGTTCTCTGGTAGGAGGCCTGTTGGGTTCTTGTTCTCTGGTAGGAGGCCTGTTGGGTTCTTGTTCTCTGGTAGGAGGGCCTGTTGGGTTCTTGGTAATAAATATTCATACTACTTAGGCCTTTGTTATCCCTACTAGCTTCCATCAGATCTACTGGTGCTCCAGAAACACAAAAAATAATAAAAACATCATAAATATATAAATAATAATAACAATAAGTGAAGGGAGGGGGGATTTTAAACATCAAAGGCTCTCCTATCTTTGCAATGTGTAAACAGTGAGAGCCTTCAGTAAGTTGACGAGCCTTTTAAATGACTCCATGGAAGATTGCCACATTGACAAGCATCCTGTAATAAATTAAATTAACTAACATTTCTGTAGGGTCTGATCAAAGGGAAAAAGAGACCAGTGTTTTTCCCCAGATAAGTGGTCTACACATCCTCTGCTCGTGCCTGATTAGTCTAATCCAATGAAAAGGTTTAGATGGAGTCAGCTGAGTAGAACCCTGAGAGGAGCGTCTGATAAGAGCCTTTACCTGTCACAACCCCCTCACCTCACACCCCCCCTCACCCCCCCCCTCACCCCACCCCTCCCTCACACCCCCTCACCTCACCCCGCCCTCACCCCTCCCTCACACCCCTCACACCCCCCTCACCTCACCCCCCCCCCTCACCCCCTCCCTCACACCCCCCCTCACCTCACCCCCTCACCCCACCCCCCCCTCACCCCCCCCCTCACCCCTCCCTCACACCCCCTCACACCCCCCCCCTCACCCCCTCCCTCACACCCCCCTCACCTCACCCCCCCCCTCACTCACCCCTCCCTCACACCCCCTCTCCCCCCTCTCACCTCCCTCACACCCCTCACCACCCCCCCCTCATCACCCCCTCACCCCTCTCACCTCCCTCACCCCCCTCACCTCCCTCACCCCCCCCTCACCCCCCCCTCTCCCTCACCCCCCTCCTCCCACACCCCCCTCACCTCATTGAGTGGGTGGGGCATGTGTGTGAGGGTGTATATAGTGTGTGAGTGTATGATATACTATTTTGGAGGCAACATACTGTACAGTACACCTGCCAGCATTGCATGAGCTTGGCCTGGTGTGTGTGTGTGTGTGTGTGTGTGTGTGTGTGTGTGTGTGTGTGTGGTGTGTGTGTGTGTGTGTGTGTGTGTGTGTGTGGTGTGTGTGTGTGTGTGTGTGTGTGTGTGTGTGTGTGTGTGTGGTGTGTGTGTGTGTGTGTGTGTGTGTGTGGTGTGTGTGTGTGTGTGTGTGTGTGTGTGTGTGTGTGTGTGTGTGTGTGTGTGTGTGTGTGTGTGTGCGTGTGCGCGTGCGCGTGCGCGTGCGCGTGTGCGTGTGCGTGTGCGTGTGCGTGTGCGTGTGCGTGTGCGTGTGTGTGTGTTTACGTCAAGATAAAAGTCCATCATGTAATCAGTGCTGCCCAGGAGAGAGAACAGCCCAGCTCCCCCTGAACATCCAGACCAGGAGAGAGAACCCTGCATGACACCACATGACACATGACACAAGTCACATGACACAAGTCACATGACACAAGTCATTCATCTTTATTTAATTTGAGTACTATCTCTTTATTTAATCATTTATGTTTGGGTGTATAGTGCAACATGCCCGCTGTGAAGGATTTCAATCCTTTGGGGAGGAGGAGGGCAGCAGAGTCCCAGGTGCACCAGGAGTACCAGGAGTACCAGGTGTCCCAGGTGTACCAGGAGTAGCAGGTGTACCAGGTGTACCAGGTGTACCAGGTGTACCAGGAGTACCAGGTGTACCAGGAGTACCAGGTGTACCAGGAGTACCAGGTGTCCCAGGTGTACCAGGAGTAGCAGGTGTACCAGGTGTACCAGGTGTACCAGGTGTACCAGGTGTACCAGGAGTACCAGGAGTACCAGGTGTACCAGGAGTACCAGGAGTACCAGGAGTACCAGGTGTACCAGGTGTACCAGGAGTACCAGGTGTACCAGGAGTACCAGGTGTACCAGGTGTACCAGGTGTACCAGGAGTACCAGGAGTACCAGGTGCAGCAGGTGTACCAGGAGTACCAGGAGTACCAGGTGCAGCAGAGTACCAGGAGTACCAGGAGTACCAGGTGCAGCAGAGTACCAGGAGTACCAGGAGTACCAGGTGTACCAGGAGTACCAGGTGCAGCAGGTGTACCAGGTGTACCAGGTGTAGCAGGTGTAGCAGGAGTACCAGGAGTACCAGGAGTACCAGGAGTACCAGGTGTAGCAGGAGTACCAGGAGTACCAGGAGTACCAGGTGTACCAGGAGTACCAGGAGTACCAGGTGTACCAGGTGTACCAGGAGTACCAGGTGTACCAGGAGTACCAGGAGTACCAGGAGTACCAGGAGTACCAGGTGTACAGCATCCTGTCACGTCTGAGCCGCAGAGAGAGGATGTGCTGTGCTCTCATCAGCTCTGAAGGCTTTTCAAACAAGAACATCTGCTACGTTCATGTACCTGCTAGAATATAGCCTGTTGTGAGTTATAATGATAAATGATAAATACTAGTTGCATAACGTCCGCTTTGAATCCTGGATTCAAACTTAATTAATGAGTGAAATTCAATTAACTGTGTTACTATTAAATTAAACATGATTGTAATAATGCATATTTAAAATGTAGCCAATAGAATTTGGAGATGCTACCAATGACATTAAACTTGCTAATGAAAAAAAGGTGCAGGCTATATACAAGATCAGGTTTAACTGTCCTGTCTGTTATGGTTATTACAATGAAACATCCTGTGCCTGTTTATCAGAGGTGACCAATTACAGACAAGCTTTCCTGTGTAGACCAAGAGCAGAACACCTGTTCAAGACTACTAAAAGTTAGGCAGCTTGAAATGTACCGTGATTTGTTTTTAAATCCAGCTAAACAATTAAATCATTCTTAGTTATTTGAGTCCAGGGATACTATATCTGGCAATAGCATTGTCCAAAAGGGGCCCGTCTTTTGATAATTATAGGTTTGGAGAAAAACAACTGTTTCAGCCAGGTGGATGGAAATATCCCTACATCGGCTACTAGGCAACACAAAAATATTATATCGTTTTTGTTGTTATCTTTGAGCCTGAAACTGGCAATTTTTAAAGGTTTCAAGATTAAAGCAAGAGGAGAAATGGCTCTTGCTCTCTGAACGCAGAACGAAACGTAAAGAAGATCACATAATGTCCATAGAGCTGTGACCATGGTAGTCACCCGCACCTGGACACGTCCGAATGTACATGTGTGCGCGCGCGTGTTCATTCATGCGCGTGTGGTTAGAGACTCTTGCTCTCCCTTTCTATCAGTCGGGGGGAATAAAGTCTCAGTGTAAATCACTTTTCCGACTGGCACCACACATTAAACAACCGTGGCATGATTCCTTTTCTCTCAGCATATCCCTTCCCCGTTTCCTTATCAGCTCGTTCACCATTTCATTTCTTTCAAATGAGAATTCAGGGACCCCCAAATTCAAGGCCGGATCTTCAAACAACAGAACTACGGTTTACTTTTCTTCTGTCAAAATGGTATCCCAGATCCAATTTCAGATAGACCACGGGTTTAGCAATGATGCTTTTTGGTCTTCCAGAGACAATTGTTAATATTCTGAAATGAGATCAGCAGTACCCCAAAACCTTTCTCAATATTTCATCGACAATCATGCAGCCTATAGTTTTTACATAGCCTATAATATGATAATTATTTTGTAGTGCTTTGTGACCTGACAAATGTAAATAATTTGAATGTAATGCATCGTCAAGTTTCTATTCCCATGTTCACGTAGGCTGGTTCACTCTTAATAAAATGGGAAATTAGCGAGTTGAGGAATGAGAATCTAAAAAGCTTCATCTAACTTGATTCTGTGACGATGATTTGAGGGTGACATTAAAAGACAATGATACAAATGACCCATGGCATTTAATTAAAAGTGTCACATTCCCCCACTTTGGTTTCTTGTGTTTTATATTTTCGACTTAAGTGTTGGAGGAAAGAAAGGCGGCTCGTGTTCCCTCCTCATTGACTTTTATCACTAAATGAAGCATATAAATGACCTGAAAGCGCTCGCTGTCGCATTAAATAAAATAAAATAGAGAACAATTATCCTCTCTTATTCTCTGATCTCGCGCTGAAAGGAGTCCTGGAGAGATAAGGCAGATTGAATGGCCGCGCGGACGCTGTCGTGCTGAAATAAAACGTCAAGGGGAAGAGTTAAGGGAGATTTAAGACGTCTATAATTTCATATCATAATTTCCCCCTATTATATTCTCAGATGGTATTTATCTTTATTTTTGTTTTAGACGATGAAGAAGCACTCGTGACAGAATGTGCTTTTTCAACATAAATCAATAGGTCACCCTTGATTAATTGCAAAAAATGTCCCATCATCTTATGATATAGGCCTACGCACAGTTCACTTCCAAAATATTCAAGTTGGTAACCATCCTGTAGGCCTATATATTTAAATGATTATTCAAATGTGAAATACAAACCTATCAACGTGATAATATCATGTTATTAAATGAATATTAATCGAGTGGCACTGTGCGCGCGGGATGCATATAGGCTACATGGAACGATTTCCATTATTTGGTTGGGAAAAAAATGTCTGTAAATTCTCTTAGTAGACCTATGTGCAAGCGAGCAAGACATATTAGGCTGTATTGCAATATCTTAGCGCTCTTTTATCTAAGTGCTCCTGAAAGTAATTATAATTGTCCAATTTCAAAGTTGAATCTGGATGCTTTAGGGGGTTGATGTAAAACTTCATATTCGGTTCAATGAAGTATCACCCTAATTTACAGCGCCAGATAAGAGCTAAGTCTGTCATAAAAATCGGAGCCCGTCTCCTCCCCCTCCCTCCCTAATATTGAGTTGCACCTTGGGCAATAGTGCAGAATCGAGAATCTTAACTTCTCTCAGCATATGTTCCTGGCAGATAAGTAAACAATCTGGATGTGAAATGATTTTTTTAATTAATACAGTAATGCTATTACACCGCGGTGTGCAAATCCCATTCCCTCTGCCTGCGACAATAGACAAAAGTGGAGGCACATTTCCATCCTGTTTTTTGTTCATTTACTCTGAGAAACTTCGCATCTAAATCTTGGTTTTTGGTAGGCTATATTATTTAGAGAATAAATTGATCTGAATTTAAAATCTATTATTTTATAAGCTGGAGAGCAATCATTGTTCTAACAACTTAAATGTAGGTAATATTTGTGTGTATGTTAAAATGTAAAGATGTGTTTTAGCAGAAACTGTGGTAAAATCCAATAGTATAAACCTAGTTTTTTACGCAACAGTGGATACAGATACAAATAAAACTTGAACACATGCGCGCACCGTCCAAGTTTGTCATTGTAACTACGCCATAGCCTTCTTTACAGTTTGAAATCATGAGGCACATGTAGGCTACAAATCTTATATAATAATTTGATCAACCGCCGCGTTGCTCAACTTGTGTATCTTAAGTTGTAATTAACGCTCCCTCCTTTGTGAAGTTTAGTAGTCAAACAGGTCCTCGAGCCCCAGGGAGAGGCCCTTCTAACAGTCAAACATCAAACAACGCAATCGGTTCATTTCAGTGTCACAAAACACTACACTCGTTGCAATGAACATGTTTGGAACCAGTTTAAACAAAGTCATAATTGCCAAAAGGCGGATATCGTTGAAAGAAGAAGCCGCAGAAGCTTGACAGCTCGACAGAAGAAGATGCGGATCAGCAATAATGGTCAAATTGTAAGATTTCACGATAATAGGTTAAGGCCTAATCGTAGCCTTTGGCTGTCATTAATTGAAATAGCTGTGATAGCATAGTATATACCCTATCGAGGCTTCTTGAATCGTTACGTTTGATAGAGACTTATGAGCAACATGTCAGAAAAAAGACAACACACTGCTTGCCGGTCAAAGGTCATGCATGTCTCGATAACAAAATGTTAGAATAGCAGTGGGCTTATGGATAAATCATTACTCATAAACTCAAACAAACGCAAAACAATTGTCTTAAACCCCATGGCCCATTTTAACGCTTCAATAATTATAATTGCGTTGTTGTAGACTATAGGCGTATTAAGGCCTACTAAACCCAACCTTCCTCTATCGTCCTCGACCACACGCGTAAACAATCTACCGCACATGGATTCACAATGTGCCCGGTAAAGCCAGCACAATTAATGTCATAGCCTGTTTGTGATGTAGCCAGCCGAGTCCAAGAGACCTTCTGTTTTGTAAAAAGCCACGCGCTGACAGCACGCGCTGTTATCTGAGATCTGCCCATTGGTTCCAGATGGCGTCCCAACACTCCAATCAAATATAACCTCCATCAAATGACGCTCATTACGCATTGGCCTTTCAATGCCTGGGTGGTACCATGAGTGGAAAGATGTTCTGAATGTAATCTACATTTTTTAAAGCATTTTACACAGTGCCTTTTAAATATAGCCTAGCGATTTGGTAGTTGTCAATTCAGTCAATTTAGAATTACCCCTGTAATAATGTTTTTATTATAGTGTTATTGTTTGGTCCTGGGTTTTAAAATAATATTTCTAACAGACATTAGGCAATAATATAAATACTCCAATATCTGTTTTTAGTTTTCAAATGCCATGGCTAATTGGGCATGCAAAACGCGCCACAATACGACCAAACAGAAATGGGATACTTTTGAAGACAGATTGTCTTTATTCAAAATGTCTTTGCTCAGCCTTAGAACAAAGCCCCGAGGTATCAACCTTCTAAATACATTTTCCTTTCCATAACATGACAGGTTTTTAAATTACAATTTTAGAAAGAAAATACAACATTAACTGCTTGACTTCAAATTGAAGTAATTCTTCAAAACAAAAAATGACGTGTGACTATTAGCACTGAACCACAGGAAAATGCAAAATGCAACATATTAAAAGATAATAATTTTTCATTAGTCATTTTAAATAGAATGTCTAGTTTTATGTGCCAGTTCGATAAATATAAGCAATACAACCCGTATATTTATTCAACTCCGAGTCCTGGTTCTGACCCTATCCATTTGACAATCCCGAATGCCAAACAGCAAAACATCAGGCCTATACAGGAAACAAGAACGCTAATCGTAAATTGTGCAAGCCAAATTTGAAAATAAAATGGTATCAATAATTCAACATAAAATTATCATAGCATTGAAATGTACATAATAAATAAAGTTAAAGGCCTCCTTTTCTGGTTGCCATAAACGTTATAACATTTACAATTCTTACAGTTCAAAGGGCACCTGCCTTCACATCTAGCCCGAGCTCCATGCTGAAGTCAGGAACGTCGCGTGGAAAGTTCTTGCCAGTTTTGCTCTTATGTCCAAGGCAATTGACACTTTTCATGTCTTTTTTGGAGCGTTTTGTCCGTATATACATGCATTGCTGTATTCAAGTTAGGTTTTTAAAGAAAAGTCAGTCTTGCGTTACATAGCAGCAGCATGTGCTGATGAATATGGGTCTATGCCAGTCTTGGTCATACCTGGAAAAAGTATGTAGGCAACCGGGGGCTGTAAACTCGACGCGGACCAGGCGTTACAGTTACAGGGCACCACATAGCCCGGGTTTGTGGGCGACGGGTGGGTGTGGGTATGTTGGCTGGGACAGCCCAAACTGCCGAACGCGCCGTTCTGATATCCCAAAGAGGAGTACGGCCCTGCGGCCAGCGCATGGGGCATCTCGGTCATTTTTTGAATCGCGCTGGATGTGAACTGGCTCGGGTCAAGAAACGAATACGGTGAAGATGTCGGTGGCAGGAAAGCCCTGGCTTTCTCTGCTGAACTCAAAAGAGATTCTGCGGCTGACATTGGGAGTCCTTTCAAGTGATCCGTGTCCCCAAGGTAAGGCAAAGGGAAAACGTACCTGTCCTTTTTGAGTAAATTCTTGGGTTTGCGCCTGGGTCTGTACTTGTAGTCTGGGTGCTCTTTCATGTGCTGCGCTCGCAACCTTTTCGCCTCGTCGATGTACGGTCGCTTTTCAGATTCTGAGAGCAGTTTCCATTCCGCGCCAAGTCTTTTGCTGATTTCTGAGTTGTGCATTTTGGGATTCTCCTGTGCCATTTTTCTTCTCTGTCCCCGGGACCAAACCATGAACGCATTCATGGGTCTCTTGATATGATCTACGGGCTTTGACATTTTAAGAGTGCACTTGTATCCCTCAATTAAGATAACGAGGAGAAAAGTTCTAGAACCAACCAAGGACAAATATTCACCTGTCTAGCAGCCGGATACAGCTCATGCCACTTCTTAAGTGCTGTGAGAGTGTCTGGAAACGGCACCAATAAAAATCCAGTAGCCAAAATGTTTCCCGGTTTGATAAATCGTTCACCTAGTCCAGATATTCTCTTTTTCAGACTCGTCTTGGTAAACGTAAAACCAGCAATACGCAAACAATCCTACAACGAGGTAAAGCAAACTTCCGCAGTCGTCGAGGAGTCGTAAAGTGTTATGTTTTTTTCTCTGAGGTTTTCTTGCTTTGCAACGCACCTGGCTTGGAAATGAGAGGAAGCGCGTGAATGAGAGCCAAAAGCGGTGAAGTTCAAAGGCTGGGCTGGTTTGGTCTGCACGCCATCTGACATAATCGCAGGGCGTTCACTCACCAACCTGAACGCCCAATCAGCACAGAGAGACCGAACCACAATACCTCCACGAAAAATATGTATATTACTACATAAACAAAGATTGGAGGGAAATGGGGTTACTCTATTCCTTTCCTGAATCCATTTAGTGAATCGCAACAAACACAGACCTTCAACCTCTTTCCAGTAAAACCTGACTCTTACTAATCCAGCCGTGAGAAATAACCTATAGTCTTACTGTAGCTACCTTTAAGTCTTACTGTTCAAAAGAAAGTGTATATATATTTATCTAAAACAATTTAGCATTAAAATGTGTCTTTCGACCGAGCTATGAGGTATATTCTTCTACTTACATTTACTAAGTCAACGGAATTTCTTCTACAATATTTTACAATCAAGTGCATAGACCAAATGAATCAGACTAAATTACTAAATGTGGTATTCAAATAATTCAAAAATAGAACAGTTTAAAAGAATAACGTTTAAAAACATTTCAGTGGCCTCGCGCCATATACTTTCCCGGGGCTGTTGTCCCTAAGCAAATATTCATCACATTTTTACTTATTGTTCCGTTATTATCCCGTGGGGGCTTGTTTGGAACAATTTAGCTTCACATCGGAGGGCAACCTGATCCTTTATTTCAAAGCCCAAACACACACGAACACATAGCCTATAAGCTTTTCTGATAGCCTGGAGTTTTCTTTTAAAATTAAATTAATATGTTGCCATTAAGGGCAAATGGCACTTGAATATGACAAACGCTGTCCTGGAGACTCCTTAGCACGATGTTATTTGCACATTTACCTAGGCATTAATAGTAGCCTACTCTGCACATTTAGGCTACAACAAATATTAAAGACTGTGTCAGCGTGACATTTAAAAATATATATCGTTAAATTAAAATCATCTAATAAATTCATTCTAAGATTTTTATGCAGCCCAAAGTGTGAGTTTGTATATGCAAATTGGTGTATTTATAAGATCACTTTTCAATAACCCTGCGGGTAGGAAGCTTGATATATGACTCCTTGCTGATTATTAATTGAAATGCACCCCGGTTGACCGGTATTCCATGGCTCTCTCGCGCGCTATAGGCTACACGAATGTGTTATAAAGCAATATTGGTTGTGATAGTCACTTATAGGTTATTAACCACTTGTACTAAATGTAATACATATTACATAAATATTAAGCTAGAGTTTAGCTATTGTTTTGTTTGCTTTTCCGAGAGTGCTTTCATTTTGGTTAGAGGTTAATGTATCTTAGTCTAAATAAAGTTAGTTGAGCGTTTATAAATCATTCAGCAATGTTTCAAAATGACTTTGTGAACTGTTGGATTCTCTGCAGCCTCGCCCTGTATGAAGGACAAACACAAACCCGTCGACTGACATGACAGTCTCTCGGGGTGTTGGATGTGCTGGACTGAAGACTGTGAGAAGACCACAATTGCATAAAATATTTTGTTATAAAATGTAGTTTATATTGGATAAAGTCATGGTTACTTCCATGGTGTTGTTAAGGGCGTTTTTTTGTGTGGAATAATAAAATGTTTAGCGTCACCCATCTTCCTCCTTGGTGCTCAGTGTGAAAGGTAAGACAATATTTTCAAAACCAGCCGATATCTACAGAAAAGCTCAGGTCCAAAAGTCACGAGTCCAGAGCATCGTGTCTCTCTCTAGTTACTGAAGCGTTTTTGTTTTGCTTTGGTGAATATAAGTAGCTTACCCTATGCTTGCTTGACAAAGTTAAATTACAGCGATGGGATCGTAGATACGTAAATCGAATCATGCATGATATAATCGGCTATAATATTGAAATCCGCTATAACGCATTAAAAAAAAGAAGCTTATGATGTTGCGTCGAGACAGCAAACGCGCAGCATAGCGCTAGTTCACACGATTAGCTACGATTCTTACAACAAAAACTCATTTTGACGAATGGTAGGCTGTGATTTGTACCCGATGCAGTCAGGTATGCAGACTGCTTCAGTGTGTGAGGAAGTTTGGTCTGTGGTGCAATGTTTCAGGTTGCCTTTATCTTAGTTTGTGTAGCTTGCAACATGGATCGGACAACACAACAGTGCGAGGTCGATAGAGAGACATTAGACATCTAATAAATACGTAATATTTAATTGGTGCTATACGCATTCGCTGCTGTTTATAATTATGCGTTCATACGTTTGTATGAAACGCGTGTCTATCCGTATATGTCAATTCTTCAAAAGAAGACCTCAGATTAGTATTTTATATAGTCGGCAAATCAGACACTATTCAAATTCATAAATAAACTAAGTTATATCAGTTATATCTCCAGACAACCCCGGCAATCATTTTGGGCCTAATGGGTTTTGGGAGTTGACTGGATTTTGTAAAAAAAAATACAAAGCCAATTCCAACTGGTTTTGGGTTGCCTTATTCATTTCAAACTGAATGCAAGATGCTAAGGATACAGCCTGTACAGCTCTACCTCTGTACTAAACCACATCACATAGGTAATTTCGGTTACATTGCCTGTTCAATGAGAAGTGAGTGGGAAACGATGGCTCAAAATCCATTTACAGTAATAGGCCTACTCTGGTAAATATTGGCTTTTAAAAAAAATAGTCGAAACCACTATAGGTTACACACACACACACATGCACGCACACACACAAACATGCAGATTATCAAAGACATATATCCACCCATCTCCAACCAAAAATGTGAATGGGCAGACTAGCTAACTGACATAGCGCGAGCCTGTTAGACTGGTGTGCTTGGCGCTGTGCAGAGAGGTAAGCCCCGCGAGCGTAACTGTCCATGGTTCTGAAACGCTAAGTGGCTTTCTTCACTGCAAACTTGCGTCCTCCCTCAAAAACTCTTAAAAGCCCGGGTTGACATTTCAATGCCTTTTATTGTATTACCTTCCTATTTAGCTCTGGTTTCTGAGCTGAAAAGGGAGTTGGAGGGAAAAGTATATAGGTTTTTGGATTAAGTTGCCATATACATAACTTTATAAAGTATTTAGCCAAGGGGAAAACTACCCAAGAGCAATAGGATGCATGTGTATCTCAAAGGCCTCCGTGTACACAAACCAAATATTACAGAAAATAAATATACAATTTTGTGAATTTTTATAATTTCCCAACAGAGTGTGAGATGGATAAATTGCTGTCAGAGGACTTGGGGTGTGTTGAGGTTAGGGGTGATACATGTGATATTGGTTAGCTGGTTCAATTTCAAGGTAAACATTGGTCCCCAGAGGATATGAGATCCTAGCCTACGTGTGTCGTGTGTCCAGGACTGGGCTAGTGAGAAGAGAGGCCGGACTGGGCTAGTGGGAAGAGAGGCCGGACTGGGCTAGTAGGAAGAGAGGCCGGACTGGGCTAGTGAGAAGAGAGGCCGGACTGGGCTAGTGGGAAGAGAGGCCGGACTGGGCTAGTGGGAAGAGAGGCCGGACTGGGCTAGTGGGAAGAGAGGCCAGGACTGGGCTAGTGGGAAGAGAGGCCGGACTGGGCTAGTGGGAAGAGAGGCAGGACTGGGCTAGTGGGAAGAGAGGCCAGGACTGGGCTAGTGGGAAGAGAGGCCAGGACTGGGCTAGTGGGAAGAGAGGCAGGACTGGGCTAGTGGGAAGAGAGGCCAGGACTGGGCTAGTGGGAAGAGAGGCCAGGACTGGGCTAGTGGGAAGAGAGGCCAGGACTGGGCTAGTGGGAAGAGAGGCCAGGACTGGGCTAGTGGGAAGAGAGGCCGGCATGTGAACATCCTGGCCGTGACACTTCCACCGGGAGAACATTGAAAAGGCCAAACTTTTGGTCTAATGTCAAACTTAAATTGAGTGAGTGACCTGGGTGCGAGCCCCTCACCTGTCATCTCATGACTGGCTCCACCCCTCCGCCACGTGTCTGCGGGGGCACACCCAGGGGGGTAGAATAAGGCGTGTGCACCGCGGAGGTCAAAGGGGGGGCTTGTGGTTGAGAGGCAAAGCACAGCCAGTTCTAACTCCTGTCTACATGCGCCCTCTGCTCCATGCCTGCTTGCATTATTTCACACATTTAAATTCTAAATGTTTGTTCTGGCCCAGTCTTGGCTCGGTCGTTCTAAACTGTGGAAATTGATTTTAGTCAGCTGTCACAGCAGGCAGACTTCTAGAACTCCCACGGAAATACATATTTACTAAAATTATGTTTTTTCAGGGGGTTTTTTCCCGAGAGGGGTGTTTCATTAGCCGTGTGCTACCTCGCGTGCCTCGTAAGATGAGGCAGGAGCCGGTCTGAAGTCAACATCCAGACCCCTACCTCTCTGTGGTACGTTCCCACTCAGTAGTCTGTGAGGAGTTCCACAACTGCAGGCCAGTCCAACTTGATATTTAGGGACCATATTTCACTCCTTTCTGAGTATCAATCAGTGACAAGAGTTGTGGAAAAAGATCTGGGCTGCAATGAGATAAACCTCCGACCAGAGACTTGTACAAGGAAAATGTACAATCCTCACGGTCATATCTTTTTACAATAAGATATTTTATTAAGGGTGGAATAAAATAGTTTCATGGCAAAGCTTGGACCGTGAAGAAAGTAGATGATTTTGAAAGGTAGACAAAATGATTAAATGGCAATGAAACAGAATGGAAATTTAAATAGGTTCAAGGCATCAGATAGTAATGAAAGAACAGGGCCAATACTTCAAAGACCAAGAGTTCCACATCGCACAATTATACAAAACAATTAGGATTAAAGGCGAACACCGTAGATAGCAGGAGATATGGATAAATTATCACAAAAAAAGAAAGATGTGACTCTGGTCTGACCTTCATTAAGAGAGGGAAGCGGTGCTGGCTCCGAGCTGGCCTTGCTGGCGAGGTCCTCTCTCTCAAGGCTGTCACACGCCAGATAAGATTAGCCAAAGGATCCAATCTGCTCTCAAATCGGTTATAATCATCAGTTTGGTTAAAATATTAGAAGACTAAAGAAACAAACACACGATAGTCTGAAGGAAAAATATTTCAATGAGTCAAAATCAAAATCAACACACAAAGTTTAAACACTACACAGGCAGTGGCTAAACACATAGTCCAACATCACTAACAAAACAGACCCAACCTGTCCAGGACAGCACAGCGGCTGGTCATCACAGCTGGACTTCACAGCTGGACTTCACAGCTGGACATCACATCTGGACTTGGCTGTCAGGAAGTTCCTCCAGTCAGCACACCTGGCTCGGGTTCAGATCAGAGAGAAGAGCTCAGTGGTTAGAGAAATGGACTGCAGATCAGGAAGTTTCAGGTTCTGAATACTGACCTCACACTTCTGGGTTTGAACTGTCTTCCTTATCAGAGACTGTCATATCCCAGTCAATCCCTCATTCTACCCCTCATTCTACCCTCATTCTGCCCTCATTCTACCCTCATTCTACCCTCATTCTGCCCTCATTCTACCCTCATTCTGCCCTCATTCTACCCTCATTCTACCCTCATTCTACCCTCATTCTACCCTCATTCTGCCCTCATTCTACCCTCATTCTGCCCTCGTGTCTGTTTCCAGTGGCCTTGCCAGACGCTGCCTTAGAGGAGATGAAGGGTGAGTGGACTGGCAGCCACCCGCTCCCCTGTTCTCCTGGCTGGGGCAGATCTAGGTACAGTAGGCAGGAGCTAAAAGGGCAGCCATGAAAGAGAGGCAATTAAAACATCTGACGGCTTCTGAAGGCAGATAAATTGATTTAGATGTAAAATTCAAATAATACAAAAAAATATATCGAAGGGGGTTGATTAATTATTTTCCCCCCAGAGATCTGTTCTATTGCTGTCAGATAATGTATCTGTTTTCATTTTCTTTGCACTTCTACTGCAGAATCAAGAGAGCAGAGGTTCAAAAGACACCGCTCTGTTTGGCTTTCAGAGGCCTCGTTCTAAACACGGCTTTGAAACATTTTAATGTGTTTCAATCTGTTGTGTGGAGATGAAAAACAAAAAACGATTCACTCTTTAACCTTTGTTTGTGCAGCTGCATTTATTTTGCAGTCATAACTGGTCATTTATTCACGTAAAAATGTTGTTTTTCTATATGTTTCCCTGTGTTACAAGATAGTATACATGTTGTATTGAACTGAACACAATTTAATTCAATGTAATTAATCCTAAAGGCAGATATTTTGATCATCAAGTTGCCCTAAACTGCTGCTTAAATATAGTTAATAATCAGGTTTAATAAATATAAAATGTGACACCAGGTACAGTCTCCTGGTCAGTAGAACACGTGTCACCAGGTACAGTCTCCTGGTCAGTAGAACACGTGTCACCAGGTACAGTCTCCTGGTCAGTAGAACACGTGTCACCAGGTACAGTCTCCTGGTCAGTAGAACACGTGTCACCAGGTACAGTCTCCTGGTCAGTAGAACACGTGTCACCAGGTACAGTCTCCTGGTCAGTAGAACACGTGTCACCAGGTACAGTCTCCTGGTCAGTAG
Source organism: Mallotus villosus (assembly GCA_903064625.1). Lineage (NCBI taxonomy): Eukaryota > Metazoa > Chordata > Actinopteri > Osmeriformes > Salangidae > Mallotus > Mallotus villosus. The sequence continues at coordinate 217,170 of CAEFZP010001675.1, forward strand.
AACATGTGTCACCAGGTACAGTCTCCTGGTCAGTAGAACATGTGTCACCAGGTACAGTCTCCTGGTCAGTAGAACATGTGTCACCAGGTACAGTCTCCTGGTCAGTAGAACATGTGTCACCAGGTAGTCTCCTGGTCAGTAGAACATGTGTCACCAGGTACAGTCTCCTGGTCAGTAGAACATGTGTCACCAGGTACAGTCTCCTGGTCAGTAGAACACGTGTCACCAGGTACAGTCTCCTGGTCAGTAGAACACGTGTCACCAGGTACAGTCTCCTGGTCAGTAGAACACGTGTCACCAGGTACAGTCTCCTGGTCAGTAGAACATGTCACCAGGTACACAGTAGAACATGTCACCAGGTACAGTCTCCTGGTCAGTAGAACACGTGTCACCAGGTACAGTCTCCTGGTCAGTAGAACACGTGTCACCAGGTACAGTCTCCTGGTCAGTAGAACACGTGTCACCAGGTACAGTCTCCTGGTCAGTAGAACATGTGTCACCAGGTACAGTCTCCTGGTCAGTAGAACATGTGTCACCAGGTACAGTCTCCTGGTCAGTAGAACACGTGTCACCAGGTACAGTCTCCTGGTCAGTAGAACATGTGTCACCAGGTACAGTCTCCTGGTCAGTAGAACACGTGTCACCAGGTACAGTCTCCTGGTCAGTAGAACACGTGTCACCAGGTACAGTCTCCTGGTCAGTATAACACATGTCACCAGGTACAGTCTCCTGGTCAGTAGAACATGTGTCACCAGGTACAGTCTCCTGGTCAGTAGAACACATGTCACCAGGTACAGTCTCCTGGTCAGTAGAACACGTGTCACCAGGTACAGTCTCCTGGTCAGTAGAACACGTGTCACCAGGTACAGTCTCCTGGTCAGTAGAACACTGTGTCACCAGGTACAGTCTCCTGGTCAGTAGAACACATGTCACCAGGTACAGTCTCCTGGTCAGTAGAACACGTGTCACCAGGTACAGTCTCCTGGTCAGTAGAACATGTGTCACCAGGTACAGTCTCCTGGTCAGTAGAACACATGTCACCAGGTACAGTCTCCTGGTCAGTAGAACACGTGTCACCAGGTACAGTCTCCTGGTCAGTAGAACACGTGTCACCAGGTACAGTCTCCTGGTCAGTAGAACACGTGTCACCAGGTACAGTCTCCTGGTCAGTAGAACACGTGTCACCAGGTACAGTCTCCTGGTCAGTAGAACATGTGTCACCAGGTACAGTCTCCTGGTCAGTAGAACATGTGTCACCAGGTACAGTCTCCTGGTCAGTAGAACATGTGTCACCAGGTACAGTCTCTTGTTCAGACAGGAAGTTGGCGAGAGCTCAAGGCTTAGAACTCTGGACTAAAGCACCACTCCACCTTCCACAACCAAGACTATCACTGAATCAATAGCTCCTCCCCGCACTCTCTCTCTCTCTCTCTCTCTCTCTCTCTCTCTCTCTCTCTTAGTCTCCCCCACCTCTTTCTTCCCCCCCCCTCCCCTTCACTATCTCACCCTTCTTTGGCTCTCTTTTCAACCTAGGGTTCATTGTAGGATGTCAAACAAAGGTTTTATCAGAGGCTCTTAATGTACCCCCCACCTCTCTCCTCTCTCTCTCTCCTCTCTCTCGGCCACCAACTCCTTCTCTTCTTCTCTTTTCTCATTCATTTATTCCACTGTGTGTGGAAATAGGCCGGGCAACAATTAATTTCAGAGTGAATTCAGGCAGGATCTATCACCCTCTTTGCCTGTATTGCTCTAATGGAAATCTATTTCACTTCTCTTTTGTGTCCAATATAATTTAATGCCCATTTTATTAATGGCCTGAAATAATTACGGAAGCCTTTTGTGATTCTTGAGTATGTTTCATTTAATTGTGTAATAAATGTCTAATCATGGCCCCCATCTGAAGCCATTATGGCATTAAAATTAACAATTACGCCACAAATGTCTTGGTGAATGCGTTGGGGTCTATAGAAATCGCTGCTGATAACAAGACACATATAAATCATTCATGAGAAAAAAATCTCCAAAAAGAGGAGTGAGAGATAGGAGGAAGGGAGGGAGGGGAGGGAGGGGAGGGAGGGAGGGGAGGGAGGGAGGGAGGGGAGGGAGGGGAGGGAGGGGATGGGGAGGGGAGGGAGGGGAGGGAGGGTGGGAGGGAGGGATGGGGAGGGCAAAAAGAAGTCGGTAAAGAAAAGAGGAGAAGAAAGAGGGTGAGTTTCCTTTATTCAATTGAAAAGTGGGGATGGCCAAAAGATAGGGCATTTTAAAACTGTGTCACCCTCTCCACTTCCTTTCTTCTCTTCTTCTCTCTATCTCCCTTTAATTTGCCCCCCTCTTTATTTTTGAAGTAACAGATTTCACTTTGGGAATTCATTAACCGTTAACTTGGACGATAAAATATCTATCACAACCTCCGCCCGGTTCCTTTTCTAAGCTGCGTGGCGCCCCGTTTCGCCGTTGTGGGTGACCGAAGGCAATTAAAGAGGCCTCAGGGCCCCTCCTCCCCTCTGCCGGCTCACTTCCTCCCCACTAACAGGAAGGCTGCTCAGCCTACCAGCAAGAATTGTTTTCTTAGTTGCCAAGTATCCAAATTTCACGGTGTGGGAAAACTCCATCTGCCAGTAAAAAGCCTAGTCGGTTCCTTTATGTCACTTCCAAGCTAATATTCCACAATTGGTTTTGGTGAATCTATTCTTGTGGCATCTTTGACCGTAATGTACACAGGGCTCCAGAGCAAGACACTGCACAACTCCAAGCAGGGCCTTGATACCAGTCGTCTCTAAAAGCTCTGTATTTAAAGCTACTCCAATCAACCGCTACCTGCACTGTCGTGGGGCTATACATCTCTGCAGATATGAGCGGAGAGAGCGTTCAAAAGCGTACAGTCATGATACCAGCAATCCATTGGTTGGATAACAGGGAAGACTCATCTATAGTGAGATTGTCACGAGATTTACTGAAGCAAAAACCCCATCTGGCTCAACCTGGTCCTCCTTAATGTGAGAGTCAGACTGTCCTGAGCATCCCTCAGCAAGACCGAGAGAATCAGACCGAGAGAATCAGACCGAGAGAATCTTACACACACTGACGTCAGGTAGATCAGATGAAGAGAATGTCTTTTTCTGTTTAGAGGAATAGGCCCTGTTTGATAATAGCTCGAAGGTTACAATAGCTGATTCATTACAACATTGCTGTAGGAACTGGAGGTCAGCTTTTATAGTTTACTACACCACACCACTCAGCTCATGGGTCGGGCACCATCATATAATCACCTTCATGAAAAAGGCTTCTCTACGTCTTCACTGACCTTAGATAAGAAACAGAGTACTTGAAGCTTTACCGTGTATCTATACTCACATCTACAGTTCTCTTCACACAGATATGAAAAGTTATGTGTAATATTTCAGTTGAAGTGGGCTTCATAAGGATTCTTAACACACAATTTAAACATTTCATTATAGCTGTATATGTGTGGGAGTCTCTGTAATTCATACCTACACCCAGCATACTTGAAAAGTATTTTTCAAACTTATACTGTACATTTTTTCACGTGAATGGATTTAAATGTTGCCAGAGCATTTGTAACAGCATTGATGGTGAATTCCACACGCCTGCTGTTTTTTGGTCTTGGGCAACATACTTTTATTTCGAAAAAAATAATATTTTGTCACCAAACAATATCCAAACATACTGGGATTTTGAATGTTTTTTGATAAAGACGTCATGAAGATATCATGAATGTTTTTGCTCTCAGGTGCAGATGTACTGAGGTTATACAGCATTAGTAAACACACTGTCAGGAGAATAATGACTTTCAGGCACCAGGTTGAAATAAAGCTTTCTCTAAATGAAACGTAGCTCAGCTAGTTGATGTCTCCATAACCAAGCAGCTTTACAGCCCGTAAACATGCCATTAAGGATCTCTCCTCTAAACATATCCACACTCATTTAATTAATCTATTTAACTGATGTGCAAATTAACCTTGGCATTTTCACAAAGGCACTTTTATGCGGCGCACCTCACACCTCTCCACTCTTCTTCCAACCTATTTAATTCCGAGCTCCAGATTTCACGCTCAATTTTATTTTGCTCACTCTCAAGGAGTCCATCATCAATTCTTCACAACTTTTCATGTCCCCTTTCTCTCCAGATCCGCTGCGAAATTGCCCATTCACGTTGTTAACTAAGTGTGACTGCCATAAATGTACTGAGACGGCCTGCGACGGCTCTTTTCAATATGCTGACCTCCAGCGGTAATGAGTTACAGTCTTTGTTTATCCTTTATCACAGTCTCATACAGTCTTTGTTTATCCTTTATCACAGTCTCATTTTCACTCACTTTCCTATCTTTGTTTCCCAAGCTCCAGAAAGCTCCAGAGGAGAGACCCCTGCTCAGAGATCACAGCCCTCACAGCCCACACAGCCCTCACAGCCCTCACAGCCCACACAGCCCTCACAGCCCTCACAGCCCTCACAGCCCTCACAGCCCACACAGCCCACACAGCCCACACAGCCCTCACAGCCCTCACAGCCCTCACAGCCCACACAGCCCACACAGCCCTCACAGCCCTCACAGCCCACACAGCCCACACAGCCCTCACAGCCCTCACAGCCCTCACAGCCCTCACAGCCCACACAGCCCACACAGCCCTCACAGCCCACACAGCCCACACAGCCCTCACAGCCCTCACAGCCCACACAGCCCACACAGCCCTCACAGCCCTCACAGCCCTCACAGCCCTCACAGCCCACACAGCCCTCACAGCCCTCACAGCCCACACAGCCCTCACAGACCTCACAGCCCTCACAGCCCACACAGCCCACACAGCCCACACAGCCCTCACAGCCCTCACAGCCCACACAGCCCTCACAGCCCTCACAGACTCATCCAGAGAGAACGTGCTGAGGCCCCGGCAGGCTGGCCTTGACTCTGTGTGGGAACAGCCAGGCTGAGGACGTGACGTGTTCAGTAGAAACTTTGGCTGTTTATTTGAAGGCTGCCCACACGAGGACTCTGTAACACCTATATAAAGATTTCCAACTGAGTACGTTGTTACTTAAACTGTTAGACTGTGATTATCATCTTTGTTATGGATTGGAACATTCATTTTGGCAATTACTCTCCTAAAAGGTAAACATTTCTGTACAGTCTAATACACACAAAGAATCTCCATGAATGAAACCATTTAATTACATGGAAGATAATTTACTACCATAAATTGCTTTTTTGTGTTTGTTTGTTTAAGCTTTTAATGGTGCCTCTTTAGTGTGTCTGTGGTGTTTCTGATACTGTGGACACCTCAAAAAAAGCACTGTTACAAAGCATGTGTGTTCAGTACTCACTCTGTGTTCAATACTCACCCTGTGTTCAGTACTCACTCTGTGTTCAATACTCACCCTGTGTTCAATACTCACCCTGTGTTCAGTACTCACCCTGTGTTCAATACTCACCCTGTGTTCAGTACTCACTCTGTGTTCAGTATTCACTCTGTGTTCAGTACTCACTCTGTGTTCAGTACTCACTCTGTGTTCAATACTCACCCTGTGTTCAGTACTCACCCTGTATTCAATACTCACCCTGTGTTCAATACTCACTCTGTGTTCAGTATTCACTTTGTGTTCAGTATTCACTGTGTTCAATACTCACCCTGTGTTCAGTACTCACTCTGTGTTCAGTACTCACCCTGTGTTCAGTACTCACTCTGTGTTCAGTACTCACTCTGTGTTCAGTACTCACCCTGTGTTCAGTACTCACTCTGTGTTCAGTACTCACTCTGTGTTCAGTACTCACTCTGTGTTCAGTACTCACTCTGTGTTCAATACTCACTCTGTGTTCAATACTCACCCTGTATTCAGTACTCACCCTGTATTCAGTACTCACCCTGTGTTCAGTACTCACTCTGTGTTCAATACTCACTCTGTGTTCAGTACTCACTCTGTGTTCAGTACTCACCCTGTGTTCAGTACTCACTCTGTGTTCAGTACTCACTCTGTGTTCAGTACTCACCCTGTGTTCAGTACTCACTCTGTGTTCAATACTCACCCTGTATTCAGTACTCACTCTGTGTTCAATACTCACCCTGTGTTCAGTACTCACTCTGTGTTCAATACTCACCCTGTGTTCAATACTCACCCTGTGTTCAGTACTCACCCTGTGTTCAATACTCACCCTGTGTTCAGTACTCACTCTGTGTTCAGTATTCACTCTGTGTTCAGTACTCACTCTGTGTTCAGTACTCACTCTGTGTTCAATACTCACCCTGTGTTCAGTACTCACCCTGTATTCAATACTCACCCTGTGTTCAATACTCACTCTGTGTTCAGTATTCACTTTGTGTTCAGTATTCACTGTGTTCAATACTCACCCTGTGTTCAGTACTCACTCTGTGTTCAGTACTCACCCTGTGTTCAGTACTCACTCTGTGTTCAGTACTCACTCTGTGTTCAGTACTCACCCTGTGTTCAGTACTCACTCTGTGTTCAGTACTCACTCTGTGTTCAGTACTCACTCTGTGTTCAGTACTCACTCTGTGTTCAATACTCACTCTGTGTTCAATACTCACCCTGTATTCAGTACTCACCCTGTATTCAGTACTCACCCTGTGTTCAGTACTCACTCTGTGTTCAATACTCACTCTGTGTTCAGTACTCACTCTGTGTTCAGTACTCACCCTGTGTTCAGTACTCACTCTGTGTTCAGTACTCACTCTGTGTTCAGTACTCACCCTGTGTTCAGTATTCACTCTGTGTTCAATACTCACTCTGTGTTCAATACTCACTCTGTGTTCAGTACTCACCCTGTGTTCAGTACTCACTCTGTGTTCAATACTCACTCTGTGTTCAATACTCACCCTGTCCTCCTCCTGTGGCAGAACATACTGTAGTTTCATCTACAGACAGTTTGGTCCCCTGGAGGGAGTTACGGGGTTAGGGCCCTGTCTGGTCTCTCCCTGTCTGGTCTCTCCCTGTCTGGTCTCTCCCCGTCAGGTCTCTCACGGTCGGGTTTCTCCTCCAACAACAGTAGAAAGTCCTCCATCAGTCAGACCTGTGCAGCCCAAATAGGATTCAGGAATCTTTTCTCTTAACTATGCAGTATGTAGCTTACATTAATGAACACCACTTCTACTTATTTAATGAATACCACACTGTTATTAGACAACAGCTACTAATGACAATATCTATACTGATACAACAACTAGTTTGAGTCAAAATGATATGAAATAATCATAATACATGCTTAATAGTCATAATCATAACTCAAATTCGTAATTCATATATTTTTCCAGGTCTCTCAAGTTTGTGACATGTTAATGCCCATCCACCATTTCCATCTCCATCCATGTGAACTCATTGTTTGTGTTGAGCCCAGAGGCAATAATAGGAGAACAGGCCGATCAGCCTCTCTTGGCAAGGAGGGTAAATGAGGGATCCCTAGACTCTGGGATTACCCTATTATTGAGGAGACGTTCCACTAAGCTCTCAACACTGACACATATTCCTGTTCTATGGCCTCTATTCACTTTGAAATATGTCTTGTCAGGGCGGCTTACAGAAATCTACATAATCCTTTCTTCATCACAATTAAAGATACCAGTGAACAATAAAATTGCTTGCTCTCTGGTTTGTTTCATCTTGCTTTGGAGAGAAAGAAAGGAAGAAGCTGGGTTAGGTTTAGGTTTGTGTTTAGCTGGAATCTGGAGGCTGTTTCAGACACAGCTGGACTGTCTGGAGGTGACGATGGATGAAGATGGTTTTTTGGGGGGACATTGTCTACAGTAAACAGGAAGAGCAAGGAGGTGCCTGCCATGTGTTTAGAGTCAGGGTCAGCCACGCTAGCAGGAGCAGCCTATCCCCAGGCCAGGAGGGACACCTGCACAAGGCTCTAACTCTCTGGCTGTGTGGTGACCTGCACAAGGCTCTAACTCTCTGGCTGTGTGGTGACCTGCACAAGGCTCTAACTCTCTGGCTGTGTGGTGACCTGCACAAGGCTCTAACTCTCTGGCTGTGTGGTGACCTGCACAAGGCTCTAACTCTCTGGCTGTGTGGTGACCTGCACAAGGCTCTAACTCTCTGGCTGTGTGGTGACCTGCACAAGGCTCTAACTCTCTGGCTGTGTGGTGACCTGCACAAGGCTCTAACTCTCTGGCTGTGTGGTGACCTGCACAAGGCTCTAACTCTCTGGCTGTGTGGTGACCTGCACAAGGCTCTAACTCTCTGGCTGTGTGTGGTGACCTGCACAAGGCTCTAACTCTCTAACTCTCTGGCTGTGTGGTGACCTGCACAAGGCTCTAACTCTCTGGCTGTGTGGTGACCTGCACAAGGCTCTAACTCTCTGGCTGTGTGTGCTGAGGTCTGCCTCATCTGTGCACCTGTCAGGTAGTGAAGGAGGGCAGAGTAATGAACAGCGATAAGTCAGAAGACTGAAGGACTCAAAGCCCAAACACACCTCAAGTATTAAATAAACAATCATCGCAGAGCAGGGCCAGGCCATGGCTCCTGACCTTGCTGAAGGGACGTGGAACCCCGCAGGTCTGCTAATCGTGGTGTTGATGGTTCAGGGAGAGAGTTAGCTTAGCATATAATTAATGCTTAATAACCCCTTGATTGTTTGTCAACACTTTCATTCCCACTGTCTTTTCATCCTTGCTTAATAATGCTCTGAGTGCTGCAGGCCAGCAGCTTGTGATAGCATCTTAAGCCTCTTGTTTCAATACCCTGGTCTGGCAGCAACAACACTGGCCAGTTGCTCATTTACAAGCAGAGATAAACACACAGTCCTTAATCTGTCTTCTGCTAGTCCTCCACACAGTCTTTAACTCTTCCACTCCCAGGTCTCTAACTACTTGCCAATTCAATTTATAGTCCAAGACTCAGCCCTACTTCTAGACCCAGTCCCAGTCCTAATCCTAGTCCTAATCCCAGTCCCTGTACAGTCCTAGTCCATATCCCTGATCCCTGTCCCAGTTTGCTGCTGTGAGCTTCTCAAATCTCAGCAGTGACCTGTCACCTGCCATCGCACCAGCCAGTGACATCGCCCCGACAACCACCGCTGACAGTATAAAGGAGGAACACCAGCATTCTATTACAGAACACACCATGACCTCTGTGGAAGAAAACACTTGCCCTCTTTTCTTTTGGTTGCAAAACCCTGAAAGCTAGACTTCGGCTCACCCACCTCTACGTGTCCCTCCTCAGAAGGATGCAGATATGAACTTCTATCTTGCGCTCAGAGAACCTCAATCACTGACATTGATGTCTCAGCAAGTCAGTTTAAAGTATCTCACCATCAGTCAACATTGTGGCTGCTAAGCCACGTAAAAGAAAACAGACAATTCACTGTTCAAAACAACAATTACAAAAACTACAAATACAATAGATACTGATGATCTCAGCTCAAAGGTCTTTAAGGCGGTCGACTAGGACAACATTAGGGCTGGTGAAGGACTATAATTACTGGGAGGAAATATATAATTAAATATGAACGAGTGAATCACTTACACAAGCTCATTAAAGCTTATGCTATCCACTCTATTTTCCTTTCAGTTTGAATGAGACAAAAGAAGGACAATATCCCATTAAAAGCTGTTTTCACACATTCAGGCGGATTGGAACTGGAGTGGCAGTGTTTTTCTGTGGATTAAAGTCTGATAGCACTAGAAAAGGACAACAATTCCCTGCTTTGAAGACGCGTGAACACACAAGGAGAGAAAGAGGAAGGAGAGAGGGAGAGAGAGGGAGAGAGAGGGAGAGAGAGGGAGAGAGAGGGAGAGAGGACAACGAGAGAAAGGACGAGGCAGGAAGGTTTTAACACACTGATGGTCTGTGTAGTGAATGAATTAGGAGGAAAATGGTGATTACTGTGTGGTGGTGCTGGGGTCTCCCTGGCGGTCGGATGCAGATAGCAGCTCCGGGGGGCAGGGGGGGGGCAGGAGGGGGGCAGGGGGGGGGGCAGAGAGGTTGTGATTTATGGGAAGCTGAAAGCTGATAAGAACGCGCCCCCATTTAACGCCTTATCGCCTGAGTTAAAGAAAGGCCACAATTTGCAGCATTCTTAAAAGTCCCAGATGTGACTAATCTTTGCAACCTTACAGACAATCCGTCTCAGTAAAAACTATAGATCACTTCCTTGTCTCTGATCTAGAACCTTCTTCACCCCTCAACGCAGAGCCAGACAGGGAGGAAAACGAGAAAGAGAAAATGTGTGTGAGGTGATGCACACACACACACCACACACACACACACACACACACACACACACACACACACACACCACACACACACACAGATAAACTCTCTGTCACACAAACACACACAGTAAGGGTTATGGCCTCAATAACATGACCAGCAGGTCAATATAATCCCACACTTTGAAGAAGAGAAAATACATAATTTCACCTGTTAAATAAAATATTCACTGGTTAAACATTCAGAGGTTAATTCCTGTAGTGATGCTACCATATGCATGTCTTAGAAACATGTAACTAAGACAACAATAGAGACCTATAGACTATACATCTAATCTGCATTTCTAGGCCTTCAGACTGTTGTACATTTTCTACTTTGTATATGTTTAGCGTATGCACCTTCCTGTCACAGTAAATTCTTTGTTTGTGTGAACTTACATGGCAAATAAAGCTCATTCTAACTGTGATTCATGTTTGACGACACGTGATTGAGGGCCATGCCACTGCTGGGACTTTGATTGAACTTGAAGTATTGGAAACTGCTGTTGTTTATGAAGACAGCAACAAGAGGCTCTGAGCTGTTTCTCCAATAAACTAGCCCCTGACACAACCCCTCTCCCTAATCAATACTAATCACAAAAATAATAATTACTCTGTGGAGCTTTAGGAGCTGAATTGATTTTGAAGGCAGTTGTTTGCATCAGTGTCCTATCTGGTCTTAATCATCTTTAAGGTGTTTCACTTGAAGTTGGAAGACCACAATCGGCTCGCTTGGAAGCGCATGAATGTCATTGCAAGGTCCAGGCGCGTTTATTGATGTATTGAACTCTTAACGTTGCTAACTTTCATGATGTGGATTCCAAATCCCTCCTTTTCTCTTTTTTTTTACTACACAAATGAAATCACAGCACATTCAGAACCTGCAATATTTGTCATAGTTGGAAATGCTGCTTAACTGTTTAATAATGTAACTGTTTGATGCCTGATAACAGTTCTGACTTTCTGGTTTGGTGAAAATAGTGGTACAGTATAATCCAAATGTACATATCAGTTGGCATTATTACTATTTGAAAGGTAAAAGCATTCTAACTCTTCTTATGCCTCACTGTGTGTAATTACTGTGGGATAGACAGACGATGGCTGATTCATGAAACTCACTGATCTGACTAATGGAATGTTTCAGCACGATGGCATCTTGCATCTCCCACCTTCTACAGATCAACCTGCTTCAGTGTCCTGACTGGGTTAAACAGCCCAAATACCTGATAAATCTGTCTCTTTCTTCTCTCCCTTCTCTTTAAACATACACACACACACCACACACACACACACACACACACACACACACACACACACACACACACATACACAGGCACACAAAAGAAACCTCACACCTACAGCAGGTAGCAGAAAAGTCAACAAACCATCTTAGTGCACCTGTTCCTGTCCTGTTAGTGTGAGGAGGAGTAGGCGAGGAGGGAGGCCTGAGGAGGGAGGCCAGCGAGGAGGGAGGAGGGAGGCCAGGGCAGAGGAGGGAGGCCAGGAGGGAGGCCAGGGCAGAGGAGGGAGGCCAGGAGGGAGGCCAGGGCAGAGGAGGGAGGCCAGGGGGGAGGCCAGGGCAGAGGAAGGAGGCCAGGGCAGAGGAAGGAGGCCAGGGCGGAGGAGGGAGGCCAGGAGGGAGGCCCGGAGGAGGGAGGCCAGGGCAGAGGAAGGAGGCCAGGGCAGAGGAGGCCGAGGGAGGCCAGGAGGGCAGAGGAGGAGGCCAGGGCGGAGGAGGGAGGCCAGAGGGAGGCCAGGGCGGAGGAGGGAGGCCAGGGCAGAGGAAGGAGGCCAGGGCAGAGGAGGGAGGCCAGGAGGGAGGCCAGGGCAGAGGAGGAGGCCAGGGCTGAGGAGGGAGGCCAGGGCAGGGCAGAGGAGGGAGGCCAGGGCAGGGCAGAGGAGGGAGGCCAGGAGGGAGGCCAGGGCAGAGGAGGGAGGTCAGGGCTGAGGAGGGAGGCCAGGGCAGAGGAAGGAGGCCAGGGCTGAGGAGGGAGGCCAGGGCAGAGGAGGGAGGCCAGGGCAGAGGAGGGAGGCCAGGGCAGAGGAGGGAGGCCAGGGCAGAGGAGGGAGGCCAGGGCAGAGGAGGGAGGCCAGGGCAGAGGAGGGAGGCCAGGGCAGAGGAGGGAGGCCAGGGCAGAGGAGGGAGGCCAGGGCAGAGGAGGGAGGCCAGGGCAGAGGAGGGAGGCGCAGGGCAGGGCAGAGGAGGGAGGCCAGGGCTGAGGTGCTGGCTGACCTGCGTACCTATTTCCAGTTAACGGGGCCCGTGTGGCGTGCCTCAGGGCTAGCCTTGGCTCTGGTCCGCTCTGCTCCCTCTCTACCAAGGACATTCATCACGCTCCGCTGCAGCGCCAGGGTCACACACATAATGAGGCGGGTCAGCGTGATCAAAGTAAAGCTGCGATTGGATCAAAGGCAGGTAGCGACCGGGTCAAAGACCAGCACCTCACTGTGTTCTGTCCTCGCTAAACGGCCTGTTGTACAAACACCCTGACCTCCTTATCCTGCCTGCTCTCCTGCTTCCCTCTTCACTCGCCTCCCCTCCCTCTCCTCCTCTCCTCCTCCCCTCCCTCGTCCTCCTCGCCTCCCTCTCCTCCTCTCCCTCTCCTCCTCCCTCTCTTCCCCTCCCTCTCCACCTCCTCTCCCTCTCCTCCTCCCCTCCCTCCCTCCCTCTCTTCCTCCTCCCCTCCTCCTCCCCTCCTCCCTCTCCTGCCCTGCTCCATGCAGCTTTCAGCAGAACTCAGGGTTGTTTGAGATTCTCTTTGTTGGGGTTCCACAGGGAACGTTTCACCAGCGACATGACATTTGGCTGTGTGTACGGTTGTAAACACTGGGGGTTGTAGGTGAATGTGTGCGTTTACGGTGTGTGTACTGGGAGTCTGTTCTGGGTTCTCAGGAGGCTAGGCCTTTTGGTCTGCTGGTCCACCCCAATGCCCCCAACCACTCAGGCTGCCTCCTCCTCCCCCTCCCCTTCCTTCTCCCCCTCCTCCCCATGTCTCCCTGCACCAGCCCGCCTGTGTGCCTGACAGACAGACAGATTATATCTGCCATGCATCTCCAGCTCTGGGGTTCTATCAGTCTCCACACCAGCCCTGCGCTCACACACGGCCGGCACATTTCTCCTGCTTCTCTCTGTTCAGATAAGATGAAATATCAGTGACATATTTTATGTTGAAATGCAGCTTGTGACAAGCAGTCGAGCATCAGGTTTGTTTAAATAGATGATTGCTATCAGCTGTTCTCTCAACAGAGTTTGTTGTTCTCTGTTTACAAAAAAGAAAAGAAAATGGCTGTGTTGCTTCTTCTCTACCTCTGATGCTTTCTTAAGAGAGCTTGTTGTGTGAAGCTGCTGGGGTAATGATGACAGGACTGTCAGGACAGTGTGTTAGACAACACCCCTTCAGGACAGTGTGTTAGACAACACCCCTTCAGGACAGTGTGTTAGACAACACCCCTTCAGGACAGTGTGTTAGACACCCCTTCAGGACAGTGTTAGCCCCTTCAGGCAGTTCTGGGTCTGGTTCCTTATACATTTATTCAGAGAACGTTCCAGCAGATTATTTATTGGTATTTCTCTGTCGTCAGGGAGACACTTCCCCTCCTGTTGTTACTATCAGATACTGAATGATTTCCATTTAGTGCTTCAGGTTGTGCAGCTTTGTGACGGGGAGAAGAAGACCTCACTCCTGCTTGGAGATGATTAGTCTGAGGGACAAAATAAAACTCTACAAGCAGGCGCCATGGCGACAGAAAGGATGTGGGCGGAGCTATCTTTAACTGTAGCCACTGTGTGTATTAGTGTGTATTAGTGTGTGTTGCTGTATTAGTGTGTAATTGTGTTTTGATGTATTAGTGTCATGGAGTAGAGACAGTAGTATACAGGTAACCCTGGTAACCCCAACCCTGTAACCCTGGTAACCCCAACCCTGTAACCCTGGTAACCCCAACCCTGTAACCCTGGTAACCCCAACCCTATACAGGTACAGTGACTATAAGACGGGAACGTCTATGTCATATACATGAATACATGTCTATATTCAACATTCAAATCCACCACGTTCATTACAACACAAAGGCAAAAGCACAGTTTCAAAGACAAGCACACAACCTTGAACCATGCCCTCAGCCTCCCCCAGCCCCTCAGCCTCCCCCAGCCCCTCAGCCTCCCCCTGCCTCTCAGCCTCCCCCTGCCCCTCAGCCTCCCCCTGCCCCTCAGCCTCCCCCAGCCCCTCAGCCTCCCCCTGCCTCTCAGCCTCCCCCAGCCCCTCAGCCTCCCCCTGCCTCTCAGCCTCCCCCAGCCCCTCAGCCTCCCCCTGCCCCTCAGCCTCCCCCTGCCTCTCAGCCTCCCCCTGCCTCTCAGCCTCCCCCTGCCCCTCAGCCTCCCCCTGCCCCTCAGCCTCCCCCTGCCTCTCAGCCTCCCCCTGCCTCTCAGCCTCCCTCTCAGCCTCCCCCAGCCCCTCCCTCCCCCAGCCCCCCAGCCCCTCAGCCTCCCCCAGCCCCTCAGCCTCCCCCTGCCTCTCAGCCTCCCTTCAGCCTCCCCCAGCCTCTCAGCCTCCCTGTGTCCTGGTTAAGCTTGGCTCCTCATTGTCCCAGGCCCCTGGTTGTGTCTCTGGGCTGTCCTGCTGCAGCCCCACCCCCACACCACTCATCTGCATGTAGACACACGGGGGGGGGGCACGCACACGGGTCATTACCATAACAAGCTGGCGTGTTTCTGAAGATACTCTTGTTCAGGACAGACGAGGCAGGAGGGGGGGGCCAGGGCGGCGATGCGCTCTGCTTTATTTCAATAACAACAGCCACACACAACGCCCAGCTCGTCAGGGTTTGAACCACTCGGGTGCTGATGGACTGATAAGAGACAGATGCTGGAGAGGCTGCAGACACGGTGTCTTGACCTCCGTTTGCTCCACAAGAGACCCTTCTCACCGCCACAGAATCACCTCGGGACTGATCCTCATTTCAGACCTTGAGGAACACCAGACACGTGATTAACACCAACTGAAAGCAAGTTACGTTAAACAAACTGCTCAAATGTTCCAGAAAATGTATGTTTCAATTAACCAAGGTGTCGTTTGTTTAGGAAGTTTTTCCACAGATCTAAATCCTCCTTTTCTCACAGCAGCATCTTGGCTGGCTGGCTGCCGTCTGAACGCCAGAAAGGCAGCGGCCATCTTGTTAACGACATGGAGTTGATCCTGCTCTGTGTTCACATTCACACACACACACACACACACACACACACACACACACACACACACACACACACACACACACACACACACACACACACACCACACACACACACACACACACCACACACACACACACACACACACACACACACACACACACACACACACACACAGAGCCCTCTGCCTCCCAACACAGGTTGTCCCCTGTGTGAAATCTGGCTCTAAACTCTTATCCCAAGTAGGCCGCGCCTCAGTGCCGCTGCAGCATCCAGGCATCCCAGATCCAGAAGGAGATGTCCTAAAGCCCTGCCTGTCCTAAAGCCCTGCCTGGTTTCCTATGTTAAATGTGGCTTAGCCCCGTCTGGGCCGTGCGTCTGGGCCGTGCGTCTGGGCCGTGCGCAGGAGAGAGCCTGTTCAGTTAGTGGAGGGGTTGTAAATATGTGGTAACACTTTCAGGAGTAATCCTCCTGCACAAAGAATTGCCAGAGATTACGGCCCGGTTGTCTGACGAAGAGGATCCTCCCGGTCTGTGTAGATCTGCAGCGCTGCAGCACAGCACCCGGGCCAACGCCTCACTGACGGGAGGAGAGGGGAGACCTGGGGGAGAGGACTGACTACAGGGTCACCAGGTGGGTCAGGGTTAGCACAGCTCCAGGGTGACCAGGTGGGTTAGCACAGCTCCAGTCACCAGGTGGGTCAGGGTTAGCACAGCTCCAGTCACCAGGTGGGTCAGGGTTAGCACAGCTCCAGTCACCAGGTGGGTTAGCACAGCTCCAGGGTGACCAGGTGGGTCAGGGTTAGCACAGCTCCAGTCACCAGGTGGGTCAGGGTTAGCACAGCTCCAGTCACCAGGTGGGTCAGGGTTAGCACAGCTCCAGGGTCACCAGGTGGGTCAGGGTTAGCACAGCTCCAGGGTCACCAGGTGGGTCAGGGTTAGCACAGCTCCAGGGTCACCAGGTGGGTCAGGGTTAGCACAGCTCCAGGGTCACCAGGTGGGTCAGGGTTAGCACAGCTCCAGGGTCACCAGGTGGGTCAGGGTTAGCACAGCTCCAGGGTCACCAGGTGGGTCAGGGTTAGCACAGCTCCAGTCACCAGGTGGGTCAGGGTTAGCACAGCTCCAGGGTCACCAGGTGGGTCAGGGTTAGCACAGCTCCAGTCACCAGGTGGGTCAGGGTTAGCACAGCTCCAGGGTCACCAGGTGGGTTAGCACAGCTACAGGGTGACCAGGTGGGGTCAGGGTTAGCACAGCTCCAGGGTGACCAGGTGGGTCAGGGTTAGCACAGCTCCAGGGTCACCAGGTGGGTCAGGGTTAGCACAGCTCCAGGGTCACCAGGTGGGTCAGGGTTAGCACAGCTCCAGGGTCACCAGGTGGGTCAGGGTTAGCACAGCTCCAGGGTCACCAGGTGGGTCAGGGTTAGCACAGCTCCAGGGTCACCAGGTGGGTCAGGGTTAGCACAGCTCCAGTCACCAGGTGGGTCAGGGTTAGCACAGCTCCAGGGTCACCAGGTGGGTCAGGGTTAGCACAGCTCCAGTCACCAGGTGGGTCAGGGTTAGCACAGCTCCAGGGTCACCAGGTGGGTTAGCACAGCTACAGGGTGACCAGGTGGGTCAGGGTTAGCACAGCTCCAGGGTGACCAGGTGGGTCAGGTTTAGCACAGCTCCAGTCACCAGGTGGGTCAGGGTTAGCACAGCTCCAGGGTCACCAGGTGGGTCAGGGTTAGCACAGCTCCAGTCACCAGGTGGGTCAGGGTTAGCACAGCTCCAGGGTCACCAGGTGGGTCAGGGTTCCGCTCTGGAGCCTCGGCTAGCTCTGCTACCTCGGGTTAACCCTAACCACCACGTGAAAAATAAAGGTTTCCTTCAGCTGCGAGGGAGAATAACGCTCTACATAAGGTTGTCAGCGGAGAGGGAGAGAGAGGCAGGGAGGCAGAGGCAGATGGAGGTAGAGAGGAAGAGGGAGGCAGAGGGAGGGATGCAGGTCTCTGTTTGACCGCTGTCCATCCTCTCCTGTTGATCCTCCTGATCTCCTGCCCTCGTCAAGACGGCCTCTCTTCTGAGCGCTGCCACTTTTAGACCTCGCTCCACGTTTGGAGAGGGGTTTAGAGGCTAGGGGTTTAGAGGCTGTGAAGAGAGAAGCCCAGCATCGCCCCACAGCCCCCAGGATGAATAGCAACTACAAGACATTTCATTTCAGAATAGGCCTCTCTGCACTTGGCTGAACCTGCCAGAAAAGTTGATAATTGAGAAGCGAGAGGGTGAGGATCAATATGACTGAAGAAGGAAAAAGAAACACAGGCCCAGGCTTATGTTTAATACAGTTTAACTGATATTTAATATTTTCTGCTTTTTCTCTCTTCTCTTCTCCCTTTGTCCACATTAAAATACTTCAAAAAGAATTCTAATGAAGTGGAAATTAAAAGGAGTGTAGATTGGGGTTGGAAAGAGAGGCCTCTAATCCCGCTATCTCTTAATAATTCAAAGTCTCTTTTATTTTCTGAATAAAAAGCGGGAATTAATCTGGCAGTGTGAAGCTGTCCTCTTCTCACTGTTTAAATAAATCCGTCGTACATTAGACACGAGGAGGCTGGTTCTGGCGGCTTGCCAAGCTCTGTGTCAATTCCCTCCTGCCTCCTTCCCTCCTTTCTCTCCCAGCTCTCTTTTTATTCCCTTTCTTTCTGGTGCTGCCAGGGAGGGAGCTGCGAGAGCGGCTCGCCACCAGAGAGGCCATATCTCCACAAGCTGCTCAGCGCAGCCTATCACAGGCGGCTCACACCACTCAGCTCAGCCCGCCAAAAGGCACCCTTATGAAACTTTACCCACATATTAGGACACTGTGAAGCCAAATGATATATTACAAAGGCATTGTGTAAGAGCTGACCATTTATAGCTTTTATATAAGAAAGCCAGTTGCCCTCGCTATCCTGGGAAAATATAACGACTGTAACGGAAATGATGTGCGAAGGCTTTCATCCAACCAGTGATTAGGCTTCACAGTCAGTTTTGAGGCAGACATGTACATTTATATCATCACATACTGGATATATGGTGAGTTGTCAGAAGGCATAGAGCATTTCCGGATTTTCTGAGGGTACGTTCTAGGGGTGGGGGGTGGGGGGCTACGAAAAAAAATTGAAAAAACGGTGACCTGTGTATTGAACTCTGTTTGTTTATTCATGCTTCTCACCAATAAAAATTGTTTAAAAGAAGGCATAGAGCATACATAGGTGTATCTGTCCTCTTGGTTTGGACGTGTGCTGTGTTTCATCAGACTGGTCTGTGCATCTCTCTGTGCACCACACAGCTTCACTGGGAGACTACTGTGTAACACAGGTTCACAGCTTCACTGGGAGACTACTGTGTCACACAGCTTCACTGGGAGACTACTGTGTAACACAGGTTCACAGCTTCACTGGGAGACTACTGTGTAACACAGGCTCACAGCTTCACTGGGAGACTACTGTGTAACACAGGTTCACAGCTTCACTGGGAGACTACTGTGTAACACAGGTTCACAGCTTCACTGGGAGACTACTGTGTAACACAGGTCTCACAGCTTCACTGGGAGACTACTGTGTAACACAGCTCACAGCTTCACTGGGAGACTACTGTGTAACACAGGCTCACAGCTTCACTGGGAGACTACTGTGTAACACAGGTTCACAGCTTCACTGGGAGACTACTGTGTAACACAGGTTCACAGCTTCACTGGGAGACTACTGTGTAACACAG
Organism: Mallotus villosus; assembly: GCA_903064625.1. Lineage (NCBI taxonomy): Eukaryota > Metazoa > Chordata > Actinopteri > Osmeriformes > Salangidae > Mallotus > Mallotus villosus. Next base: position 236,312 of record CAEFZP010001675.1, read on the forward strand.
TCTCACAGCTTTCACTGGGAGACTACTGTGTAACACAGTCTCACAGCTTTCACTGGGAGACTACTGTGTAACACAGGCTCACAGCTTCACTGGGAAGACTACTGTGTCACACAGGCTCACAGCTTTTCAGAAAGACTACTGTGTAACACAGTCTCACAGCTTTTCAGAAAGACTACTGTGTACACAGTCTCACAGCTTTTCAGAAGAGACTACTGTGTCACACAGTCTCACAGCTTTTCAGAAAGACTACTGTGTCACACAGTCTCACAGCTTTTCAGAAAGACTACTGTGTACACAGTCTCACAGCTTCAGAGACTACTGTGTACACAGTCTCACAGCTTTTCAGAAAGACTACTGTGTAACACAGTCTCACAGCTTTTCAGAAAGACTACTGTGTAACACAGTCTCACAGCTTTTCAGAAAGACTACTGTGTACACAGTCTCACAGCTTTTCAGAAAGACTACTGTGTAACACAGTCTCACAGCTTTTCAGAAGACTACTGTGTAACACAGTCTCACAGCTTTTCAGAAAGACTACTGTGTAACACAGTCTCACAGCTTTTCAGAAAGACTACTGTGTAACACAGTCTCACAGCTTTTCAGAAAGACTACTGTGTAACACAGTCTCACAGCTTTTCAGAAAGACTACTGTGTAACACAGTCTCACAGCTTTTCAGAAAGACTACTGTGTAACACAGTCTCACAGCTTTTCAGAAAGACTACTGTGTAACACAGTCTCACAGCTTTTCAGAAAGACTACTGTGTAACACAGTCTCACAGCTTTTCAGAAAGACTACTGTGTAACACAGTCTCACAGCTTTTCAGAAAGACTACTGTGTAACACAGTCTCACAGCTTTTCAGAAAGACTACTGTGTAACACAGTCTCACAGCTTTTCAGAAAGACTACTGTGTAACACAGTCTCACAGCTTTTCAGAAAGACTACTGTGTAACACAGTCTCACAGCTTTTCAGAAAGACTACTGTGTAACACAGTCTCACAGCTTTTCAGAAAGACTACTGTGTAACACAGTCTCACAGCTTTTCAGAAAGACTACTGTGTAACACAGTCTCACAGCTTTTCAGAAAGACTACTGTGTAACACAGTCTCACAGCTTTTCAGAAAGACTACTGTGTAACACAGTCTCACAGCTTTTCAGAAAGACTACTGTGTAACACAGTCTCACAGCTTTTCAGAAAGACTACTGTGTAACACAGTCTCACAGCTTTTCAGAAAGACTACTGTGTAACACAGTCTCACAGCTTTTCAGAAAGACTACTGTGTAACACAGTCTCACAGCTTTTCAGAAAGACTACTGTGTAACACAGTCTCACAGCTTTTCAGAAAGACTACTGTGTAACACAGTCTCACAGCTTTTCAGAAAGACTACTGTGTAACACAGTCTCACAGCTTTTCAGAAAGACTACTGTGTAACACAGTCTCACAGCTTTTCAGAAAGACTACTGTGTAACACAGTCTCACAGCTTTTCAGAAAGACTACTGTGTAACACAGTCTCACAGCTTTTCAGAAAGACTACTGTGTAACACAGTCTCACAGCTTTTCAGAAAGACTACTGTGTAACACAGTCTCACAGCTTTTCAGAAAGACTACTGTGTAACACAGTCTCACAGCTTTTCAGAAAGACTACTGTGTAACACAGTCTCACAGCTTTTCAGAAAGACTACTGTGTAACACAGTCTCACAGCTTTTCAGAAAGACTACTGTGTAACACAGTCTCACAGCTTTTCAGAAAGACTACTGTGTAACACAGTCTCACAGCTTTTCAGAAAGACTACTGTGTAACACAGTCTCACAGCTTTTCAGAAAGACTACTGTGTAACACAGTCTCACAGCTTTTCAGAAAGACTACTGTGTAACACAGTCTCACAGCTTTTCAGAAAGACTACTGTGTAACACAGTCTCACAGCTTTTCAGAAAGACTACTGTGTAACACAGTCTCACAGCTTTTCAGAAAGACTACTGTGTAACACAGTCTCACAGCTTTTCAGAAAGACTACTGTGTAACACAGTCTCACAGCTTTTCAGAAAGACTACTGTGTAACACAGTCTCACAGCTTTTCAGAAAGACTACTGTGTAACACAGTCTCACAGCTTTTCAGAAAGACTACTGTGTAACACAGTCTCACAGCTTTTCAGAAAGACTACTGTGTAACACAGTCTCACAGCTTTTCAGAAAGACTACTGTGTAACACAGTCTCACAGCTTTTCAGAAAGACTACTGTGTAACACAGTCTCACAGCTTTTCAGAAAGACTACTGTGTAACACAGTCTCACAGCTTTTCAGAAAGACTACTGTGTAACACAGTCTCACAGCTTTTCAGAAAGACTACTGTGTAACACAGTCTCACAGCTTTTCAGAAAGACTACTGTGTAACACAGTCTCACAGCTTTTCAGAAAGACTACTGTGTAACACAGTCTCACAGCTTTTCAGAAAGACTACTGTGTAACACAGTCTCACAGCTTTTCAGAAAGACTACTGTGTAACACAGTCTCACAGCTTTTCAGAAAGACTACTGTGTAACACAGTCTCACAGCTTTTCAGAAAGACTACTGTGTAACACAGTCTCACAGCTTTTCAGAAAGACTACTGTGTAACACAGTCTCACAGCTTTTCAGAAAGACTACTGTGTAACACAGTCTCACAGCTTTTCAGAAAGACTACTGTGTAACACAGTCTCACAGCTTTTCAGAAAGACTACTGTGTAACACAGTCTCACAGCTTTTCAGAAAGACTACTGTGTAACACAGTCTCACAGCTTTTCAGAAAGACTACTGTGTAACACAGTCTCACAGCTTTTCAGAAAGACTACTGTGTAACACAGTCTCACAGCTTTTCAGAAAGACTACTGTGTAACACAGTCTCACAGCTTTTCAGAAAGACTACTGTGTAACACAGTCTCACAGCTTTTCAGAAAGACTACTGTGTAACACAGTCTCACAGCTTTTCAGAAAGACTACTGTGTAACACAGTCTCACAGCTTTCAGAAAGACTACTGTGTAACACAGTCTCACAGCTTTTCAGAAAGACTACTGTGTAACACAGTCTCACAGCTTTTCAGAAAGACTACTGTGTAACACAGTCTCACAGCTTTTCAGAAAGACTACTGTGTAACACAGTCTCACAGCTTTTCAGAAAGACTACTGTGTAACACAGTCTCACAGCTTTTCAGAAAGACTACTGTGTAACACAGTCTCACAGCTTTTCAGAAAGACTACTGTGTAACACAGTCTCACAGCTTTTCAGAAAGACTACTGTGTAACACAGTCTCACAGCTTTTCAGAAAGACTACTGTGTAACACAGTCTCACAGCTTTTCAGAAAGACTACTGTGTAACACAGTCTCACAGCTTTTCAGAAAGACTACTGTGTAACACAGTCTCACAGCTTTTCAGAAAGACTACTGTGTAACACAGTCTCACAGCTTTTCAGAAAGACTACTGTGTAACACAGTCTCACAGCTTTTCAGAAAGACTACTGTGTAACACAGTCTCACAGCTTTTCAGAAAGACTACTGTGTAACACAGTCTCACAGCTTTTCAGAAAGACTACTGTGTAACACAGTCTCACAGCTTTTCAGAAAGACTACTGTGTAACACAGTCTCACAGCTTTTCAGAAAGACTACTGTGTAACACAGTCTCACAGCTTTTCAGAAAGACTACTGTGTAACACAGTCTCACAGCTTTTCAGAAAGACTACTGTGTAACACAGTCTCACAGCTTTTCAGAAAGACTACTGTGTAACACAGTCTCACAGCTTTTCAGAAAGACTACTGTGTAACACAGTCTCACAGCTTTTCAGAAAGACTACTGTGTAACACAGTCTCACAGCTTTTCAGAAAGACTACTGTGTAACACAGTCTCACAGCTTTTCAGAAAGACTACTGTGTAACACAGTCTCACAGCTTTTCAGAAAGACTACTGTGTAACACAGTCTCACAGCTTTTCAGAAAGACTACTGTGTAACACAGTCTCACAGCTTTTCAGAAAGACTACTGTGTAACACAGTCTCACAGCTTTTCAGAAAGACTACTGTGTAACACAGTCTCACAGCTTTTCAGAAAGACTACTGTGTAACACAGTCTCACAGCTTTTCAGAAAGACTACTGTGTAACACAGTCTCACAGCTTTTCAGAAAGACTACTGTGTAACACAGTCTCACAGCTTTTCAGAAAGACTACTGTGTAACACAGTCTCACAGCTTTTCAGAAAGACTACTGTGTAACACAGTCTCACAGCTTTTCAGAAAGACTACTGTGTAACACAGTCTCACAGCTTTTCAGAAAGACTACTGTGTAACACAGTCTCACAGCTTTTCAGAAAGACTACTGTGTAACACAGTCTCACAGCTTTTCAGAAAGACTACTGTGTAACACAGTCTCACAGCTTTTCAGAAAGACTACTGTGTAACACAGTCTCACAGCTTTTCAGAAAGACTACTGTGTAACACAGTCTCACAGCTTTTCAGAAAGACTACTGTGTAACACAGTCTCACAGCTTTTCAGAAAGACTACTGTGTAACACAGTCTCACAGCTTTTCAGAAAGACTACTGTGTAACACAGTCTCACAGCTTTTCAGAAAGACTACTGTGTAACACAGTCTCACAGCTTTTCAGAAAGACTACTGTGTAACACAGTCTCACAGCTTTTCAGAAAGACTACTGTGTAACACAGTCTCACAGCTTTTCAGAAAGACTACTGTGTAACACAGTCTCACAGCTTTTCAGAAAGACTACTGTGTAACACAGTCTCACAGCTTTTCAGAAAGACTACTGTGTAACACAGTCTCACAGCTTTTCAGAAAGACTACTGTGTAACACAGTCTCACAGCTTTTCAGAAAGACTACTGTGTAACACAGTCTCACAGCTTTTCAGAAAGACTACTGTGTAACACAGTCTCACAGCTTTTCAGAAAGACTACTGTGTAACACAGTCTCACAGCTTTTCAGAAAGACTACTGTGTAACACAGTCTCACAGCTTTTCAGAAAGACTACTGTGTAACACAGTCTCACAGCTTTTCAGAAAGACTACTGTGTAACACAGTCTCACAGCTTTTCAGAAAGACTACTGTGTAACACAGTCTCACAGCTTTCAGAAAGACTACTGTGTAACACAGTCTCACAGCTTTTCAGAAAGACTACTGTGTAACACAGTCTCACAGCTTTTCAGAAAGACTACTGTGTAACACAGTCTCACAGCTTTTCAGAAAGACTACTGTGTAACACAGTCTCACAGCTTTTCAGAAAGACTACTGTGTAACACAGTCTCACAGCTTTTCAGAAAGACTACTGTGTAACACAGTCTCACAGATTTTCAGAAAGACTACTGTGTAACACAGTCTCACAGCTTTTCAGAAAGACTACTGTGTAACACAGTCTCACAGCTTTTCAGAAAGACTACTGTGTAACACAGTCTCACAGCTTTTCAGAAAGACTACTGTGTACCACAGTCTCACAGCTTTTCAGAAGAAACGCAAAGAAAAGAGCTTAGAGCCAAGCAGAGAGGAGGGCGAGGAGGAGGTGGGGGAGGAGGAAGAAGAAGAGAGGAGGAAAGGAACAGAGGAGGAGAAGAGGGGAGAGAAAGAGGAGGAGAGGAGAAGGAGGAGAGCCGGAAAGGAGGAGAGAAAGGATGGAAACATCTTTTGTCTGAGAGAGCAGGCCCAAGCATAAGCTCAGAAACACGTTCACACACACACTTACGTACACACACCAGGCCTGCAGGCTGCGTGATTAGCCTTCCATCTCTATCAGCTGGGAGACTGCCCATCTCTAGACGTCTCCAGGCAGCCGCTTTCTCCTCACGCCTGTGAACCCTTCCCCTGCTGGGGCCGGAGGCTGGGGGCCCACTCCTCTGACGGGGGCCTTGGTGGGGGAGCTGGGTGGTGGAGCAGAGTGGTGGAGGTGGAGCTGGAGCTGGGCGGTGGAGCAGGGTGGTGGGGGTGGAGCTGGTCTTGGTGGTGGAGCTGGGTGGTGGAGCTGGCCTTAGGTGGAGCTGGCCTTGGGTGGAGCTGGGTGGTGGAGCTGGCCTTGGGTGGAGCTGGGTGGTGGAGCTGGCCTTGGGTGGAGCTGGCCTTGGGTGGAGCTGGCCTTGGGTGGAGCTGGCCTTGGGTGGAGCTGGGTGGTGGAGCTGGGTGGTGGAGCTGGCCTTGGGTGGAGCTGGCCTTGGGTGGAGCTGGCCTTGGGTGGAGCTGGCCTTGGGTGGAGCTGGGTGGTGGAGCTGGCCTTGGGTGGAGCTGGCCTTGGGTGGAGCTGGCCTTGGGGTGGAGCTGGCCTTGGGTGGAGCTGGCCTTGGGTGGAGCTGGCCTTGGGTGGAGCTGGCCTTGGGTGGAGCTGGGTGGGAGCTGGCCTTGGGTGGAGCTGGCCTTGGGTGGAGCTGGGTGGTGGAGCTGGCCTTGGGTGGAGCTGGCCTTGGGTGGAGCTGGGTGGTGGAGCTGGGCTGGGTGGAGCTGGCCTTGGGTGGAGCTGGCCTTGGGTGGAGCTGGCCTGGGTGGAGCTGGGTGGTGGAGCTGGCCTGGGTGGAGCTGGGTGGAGCTGGCCTTGGGTGGAGCTGCCTTGGGTGGAGCTGGGTGGTGGAGCTGGGTGGGTGGAGCTGGGTGGTGGAGCTGGCCTGGGTGGAGCTGGTCTTGGGTGGAGCTGCTGCACAGCCAGTCGGATCGGAGCAGAGGGTCTCTCCTTCCACGGCTCTCCATACTTCTTCACACTGGTCCAGGATCAGTACTACTCCACTCCTTAGTGGCTCAAGATTTGTGGATTTAATCTATCTTTCTCTCTTTCTCTCTTTCTCCCCTCCCTCTTTCTGTCCATCTCTCTTTTGCATAGAATCCGGCTCAGGCTTCTTGTGCTTGTGTACAGACAGATCCTCTCTGTGGAGACCAACACTGCTGAAACACAAACAGCTTTAGACTCTCTTCATGAATGCCTTCAGCCTTGAGCAGTTAAGAGAGAGAAAATGAAAGATCCTTTTTTAAAGATTGAACAAAGCGCTTTGAATATATCTATTACTTCTCAAGGACCAGCCTTGGATTCCCAAACTTCAACACCAAAGCCAACACATATCTTCTATTCTGTGTGGAAAACACACCTTGATTTTGTCAAGGCTGTCTGAAATAAGATTGACATGCCAGGTCTTAGGCTAAGTCTTTTTGAAACCCTGCACAAATTCTTTTCACACGGATATATTGCTCCTCACAGACATCTTCTGCGGCTTTCTGCGTTATCAAATGATACAAAATATCAAGAGGAGTTGGATATGAAGGAGGCCCGGTGGGGAAGGAGAAAGGTGTGTCTCAAGTTCCCCTGAGGCAGGAAAAGTCATTTTCACTGAGGTGGGCTCTATCTTTATTTATATAGCACCCTCGCTCTGTTTCTTCCTACATACTGTTTGCAGGGTTTCATTTCATGGGGGTGCAGCCATTTGCATTAGCATCACTGTCTGACCCCAGGCTCCAGGCAATGATACTTTATATCAAACCATTCAGAGGACTATTATCTGCTCCACACACACATACAGAACACACACACACCACACAGAACACACACACACACACACAGAACACACACACACACAGAACACACACACACACCTCCTATTCTCCTCTGACCATATCATGGCTGCATCTGGCGCTGTGCAGGCGGGGGGGTACAGGATGGCTGAGGGGGGGGAGGGACGTTTCCGGAGGGGGGTCTTGGTGTGTAATTGTCCTGGTGAGCGCTCAATAGCACCTTAAACCAAGCAGGCAATCTCCAAAGCAGTGCAGTGAAGGAGGGAAGGGCCCTGTGGCTATGGAGGCCCTAATAGGAACTTCTTTCTCCCAGATAAATGGGGAAAGTTCCTTTTATTTATCTGCAGCGGCTGTTTGGGACTCGGGCTATCAAAGCGCAGCAATGCTATTTATCCTCCAAAAAGGATATGTCGGACACAGGGCTGAGGGCTGAAGAGGACAGGCGGATGGTGGAAATTGGCAGAAACAGAAGGTCAAACTGTTTATCTTTTTATTCCCATGTTTCTCTCTCTCCTTCATTCTTCTTGAACTGTCCTCTCTTTCTCAGTTTACCTGTTTTGATTCTACTTCTGACTTCCAGGCAGAAGCTCTGAGCCTTGCTGAAACTAGTTTCGGATCCCATGGCAACTGGAGAAGACCCTCACGGAGAGGTCGTCATGACGAGGGGAGGTGAGACGGAGAGGTCGTCATGACGAGGGCAAGTGAGACGTGTTTTAGAGCGTTGATAAAACACAAGTGGGGGTGGGGACTCCTAGTCTAATCTGCTTGAACTTCTAAAGATACAGCCTCCCCTCCAACCTCCCCTCCAGCCTCCCCTGGCCTTAGCCCCGGCCTCTCTCCCCCCCTCCAGCCTCCCCTGGCCTCAGTCCCGGCCTCTCTCCCCTCGACAGCGCCTCCTCTTCCTTCTCAGCAGGTTAGCTTATCAGGGGAACATGTCAAAGCAAGAACAGCCCCTTTAAACACTGCTGACCCAAATCATTAGAACAACAGACAAGGAAATGTCAGGTCTCTGGAGGCCCCCCTCCCTCGCCCCCGTGTTCCCCCACTTTCAGGGCTGATGTCTGGGAAGGAGTCCACCGTGATAAGGCCTGCTAACGTGGTCTCCAGGCACCTGTCTGCATGTCCACCTCATCTAAACACAGACAGAGCGAGTCCCTCTCTCACCCTCCAGAACCACACATGTAAAACAGCTCCTCAAGGTCATTTTGTGAAATGTAATACCAGACATCTCAATCAAGAAAAGCTCATTTCAAAATGCATTCATTAAAAAAGGACTGTAAGGGAAGAACAGTTCTCAGTGAGAAAGTCCAGCTCAGTCCGTGAGAGGAACCCTGAGTAGTTTAGGAGGTGAAGGAGGACCATCCAGACTTTACTGATCATCTATTTCCATCCTCTAATCCAAGAGGGAATGCCCACATCCACGCCTGGCTCCTCCAGAGAGGAACCCCCTCTCCCCCTCTCCCCCCTCTCCCCCCTCTCCCCCCTCGTACTTGGACATGTAAATGAGCAGGAAGTCCTCGAGGCCTCCACACCTGATTGAGCCGCGGCAACACTGCTGCCAGCCGTAGCAACCAGACACCAAGGGACGCGGTCCAACTGGGCCCACCTCTCCCTCGGCACGCCTGCTTTGGCTTTCCTCTCTGGCATTAAGACACGGCGGCGTCGTCATGGCGAGCGTCGTCATGGCGAGCGTCCTCCGCTCCCTGTGGGCTAGAGAGCTTCCTGGCTGGACGCTGCGAGGAGAGGGGGGGTGAGGGGGGATTTGTTTTGGTACAATAGAGCGGAGCATGGAAGCGTGTCAGAGTCTGTGTTCATGTTTAGTGTTTTGTGTTCTGAGCACAGGAGATGTGTGCCTGGAATCTCCTCGTTCTCCTGATCCCATTTGCAGAAAACAATTGCAGAAGTTCCAAGTTTGCGTTGCCAAGCTAGTCTTTAATTCCCCCGGAACAAAAGGAGAACACGCCACTGATTACCCAAAGCTAATATCACACTGGTAATTGAAAACATAATTGAAAGAAGAAAATACAAATATGAAAGGGTTAAAAATCAAGCATAGACAAGCGCACATTCAATAATTTAAAAAAATTATACATAAATGGTTGACCTAAATGGCATATTTTGCCCTGTTTCTTAGTTTGTCGTAGTTTTCTTTTGACACACTTCCAGCCAGTTGTAAACCTACTTAACTACAACCTGTGATACCGTGTATGTAAACCTACTTAACTACAACCTGTGATACCGTGTATGTGAACCTACTTAACTACAACCTGTGATAAAGTGTATGTAAACCTACTTAACTACAACCTGTGATACCGTGTATGTAAACCTACTTAACTACAACCTGTGATAAAGTGTATGTGAACCTACTTAACTACAACCTGTGATAAAGTGTATGTAAACCTACTTAACTACAACCTGTGATACCGTGTATGTAAACCTACTTAACTACAACCTGTGATACCGTGTATGTGAAGCTGCTAACCTGTTCCAGGTGTGTTCCACAGCAGGTCCTGTGCTGGTGACGCTCCAGGTGAGGTGAGGCTCCAGGTGAGAGGGGTTTCCAGGAATATCGGCTCCCAGGACGCCAGACAGGAAGCAGGAACAGAGGAAGATATTTCGGGGACCAGCCCAGGGAGAGGAGGGGAGCTCTGTACATGCAGATGAGAGAGGAAAGCGGGTCAGCGCCAGCCTGCGATGACACACTCCTCCTCCTCCTTCCGACTCAATCAGGACCCGCCCTTACGCAACGAATCAAGATAGGCAGACCACCGCAAGATAGACGCCGCCCATGGCAGACGAAGTCCGAAGTCAGGAAGACGGAAGACGAACAGCGAGAAAGAAAGGAGGACGGGATTAACCGAAGAAAGGCAGCGAATACTAAGAAGAAGAATGACAGAAAAGAACGAGGAACCAGGGAGCATAAAAAAAACGAAACAAGAAGGCCGAAGAGAAAGAGGAGAAAGAGGAAAGGAGAAAGAAGCAACGAAAAGCAGGAGCAAAGGAAGCAAAATGAAAGAAGACGGAAACATCAACCAAAAAAGACGCAAGCACAGTAAGGAAGAATTCCAAGAAGGGAACAAAAAGCACAGAAAGGAGAACAAGCCGCACACGACATGACGACAGCCGAAGACAGCTGAAGAACAGAAGACAGAAAAGAAGACCACAAGAAAAAGAAATAGAGAAGAAGAAGGAAAAAAGGAAGAAGACTTACTCCACTCCTTTCTGCGCAAATAATACATCCTACCCTACACTCAGACATGAAGCCCATGTGCGCGGCACAAGCAGGCGTCAGACTGAGAGAGGAGGGCTGTTCTCCCTGTTCAGCCATGCGGAGGGCGAGGGAGGGCTGAGGACATCAGGAGAGGAGCATGGGGCTGGGAGTCTTTCAGCCCGGGTCACATCCAGGGGTTTGCTTTTATCTCCTAGATAATGAGATAACACAAGCAGAGATCCAGAGGTCTCTGGCTCCTGGCTGGGAGAGAGAGGTGTGACTGCAGGCTCTGCCTGGGCTCTCTCGCCCTCCTCCCATCATGACTGTGTTTAATGTGGCTTAATTGTTCTGTTTCCCAGGTCTGTCCCTGTGATCCTGGAGCAGCTCTTCCACGGTCGGTCTGGGAGCGGAACAGGGAGGCTTTTGTCTTCAACGCACACACACCTTTTGTTGTCTTAATGATATAATAACTACTTTTGGAAACAGAAGCCGAGCTTGAACACGTTAAATACAAAGTTACTTACAATATCTATACCCTAAGCTTTATTTTTTGTGAACAATCATTTTATCGCAATACTCCTAAAAGTGTGCTCCAATTAAATGAACAGCTAAAGATGCCTTATTTACTACTAGACTATCAGGGCATTTTTTATTTGTATTTATTAAATTATTGATAGCATACCACCCACAATATCTGATATATATTGAATATTTTGTTGCATGTCATTAATCCATAGCATATGTCTACAACTCTGTATTTGTAAGCTGTTACCCTACACAGTAGAGGCCTGTATGGCCCCCCCCATACCTCCTCCCCCTCCTCCTCCTCCCCACCCTCCTCCTCCCCCCCTCCCCCCTCCTCCTCCCCCCTCCTCCTCCCCCCTCCCCCCCTCCTCCCTCCCCCCCCCCTCCTCCCCCCCCCCTCCTCCTCCTCCCCCCCTCCCCCTCCTCCTCTCCTCCTCCTCCTCCCCCTCCAGCCCTGAGCAGTAGATCTAAGGCATCTTCTTGAGGTGTTTTCTCAGAGCAGACTGCAGCTGAAAGGCCAGGCAGGGTACCCACTGCCCCAGGACCAGTCCAAATTGTAATCCTATTCCTCTGTTTATCAGACAGAGGGAGAGAGCAGAGAGGGAGGCATTGAGCTGACGGCTTGATTGTGATGGTCCTGTCTGATAGCTCAGCTAACCTTATCCATCAATCCCACCTCAACCTTGCAGCCATGTCCCCCTCCCCCTGCACTTCCTACAGTCCTCCCTGCGCTGGGCCAGGCAGATAGACACACACACACACACACACACACACACAGAAAACACATGAACCAGCTGTCAAACACACACACACACACACACACACACACACACATAATCACTGCACACCTCTGACCCCTTTATCGAGTGTCGTTGTTAATCCTCCTCTCTCTGCTCAATGCAGAGCACAATCACAGAGACCTGCAGGACCTGCAGTTAGCGCAGCGGCTACGCAGCCCACGGTGGAGGAGCCTGTGATAAAGCTGCTACAAAGAGCCCACGGTGCCAGAGAGCTCGACCACGGCCCTACGGCCACACACTGAGGCTGGGAGAGGAGGAGAGGCTGGGGCTGGGAGAGGAGAAGAGGCTGGGGCTGGGAGAGGATGGGGGGATGAGGAGATGAGGATGAGACTGGCGGAGGACAAAAGAGAGTCTTCCTTGGCGCGGCGGTCGGAGTCGACACACAAGGACGGCTAGATCCAGAGTTGTTTGTGGAGCTAGCTCGCTAGGTAGCCCATGGTGACTCAGTGTATCAGACGGAAGCTAGCTCGCTAGCTAGCCCATGGTGACTCAGTGTATCAGACGGAAGCTAGCTCGCTAGCTAGCCCATGGTGACTCAGTGTATCAGACGGAAGCTAGCTCGCTAGCTAGCCCATGGTGACTCAGTATATCAGACGGAAGCTAGCTCGCTCGCTCGCCGTCCACTGACGTTAAAGGATGTCTGACTAATGAGAATTAACTTAAGTGACATTCAGCTATTAATATCTTCTAATTATGCTATAATGAAAAATTACACACAATTCCCATTAAATTACACTTCCAGTGGATTTCACCGTGATGGACTGTAGAGTTGTGATAAGTTAGATATTTAAATTCAAGCAATTTGCAGGTTTTATGTTACCATTCAACCACCATGATTTGGTGAATCAATCAAAAAGTGTGTTTAGGTAGCTGTACAACATTTGGAAAACATCAATCTTTCTCTGCATTTACCTAAGCACACTCTTTGAATTGTTCTATGGGCATACACACACGCCAGACACACACACCACACACACGCCTCATCACACACACCACACACACCTCACACACACACACACACACACACACAGGCAGCTCCACAGATATAAATGCCACCTGACATGTGAGCCTGGAGCGACGGGGTTTAGGCCCCCAGAGAGATGAAGATACTTCTGCTGAGGTTCCAAAACCAACCAGCAGCTATGCTAACCATTATTTAACCATGTTTGAGATCTTTAATTTTAGTGGAACCAGAGTCATGAAAACACTGCCGCCTCGGTCCTGACCTGTACTCAAACAAAAGCTTGTCTGTGAGTTTGTAGTAATTCTCTTGTATTTTGACGGTTATTTAATGATTAAAGCCAGCGCTTAAACACGTCTGTCACCTGGAACATGCAGCGTATGACTAATGTGAGTCTGAGACACTTTTAATGTCATGTCTGCCTTTTGTTCCCAGAAACAACGGCGGCAGTAGCCTGGGGGGCTGTGGGCGTCCAGGGAGCGTCACAACCACAGAAGAAGGCTACGCACAATCCTTCATCCTCCCCCGGCCCTCCGTCAGACAGGAAGTCCTCCGAGAGGCTGGGGTCAGGAGCCAGCCTGCAGGGCCACGCCAGTCATGCAGGAGACAACAGACACGGTCCCCTCAGCCCTCTGGAGGAAGAGGCACCAGCGCTCACACACAAACACACATTAGACAACAGATCTGTTTACACTGTTGTGACTTTCTGAAATGAGGAGAAACAAAACAAAGGCAAAAGAAAGAAACAGAAAAGAAAAGAAAAAAAAAGAGGGGAAAAACTGAAAGAATGGACGAAAAAAATAGAGAAAGAAAGAGAGCGAGACCTTGGTAAACCTGCTCCAAGGGACCCGCCTCTAAAAATATCTACAGAAGGAGGGAGTGGAAAAGGAAACGGGCCTTTGAGGACTTTGAAGAGAAAAAGGCTGTGGAGTGAACGGGAGAAAATGTTTACTCAGGGAATTAGTTCAGGATCATTGTGTGCGCACGGGGCATTAGTTCCCTGGCTCCATTTCAGGGCCCAAGTGGCTCAAGCAGCTCTCCCTCCAGGCCAGGCCTAATTATCACAGGACTAGGGCCATTAAAATGCTTAACTAACCTCGTTTCTCCAAAACGCACAGATTAGCGCCAGCCTCCAGCAAAGTGTCGGGGATAACCCTGCTGCCTAATACCCTCTTTGATTCTGCTTTTAGAGGGGATTGGAGAGGAGAGAGATGGAGAGAAGAGGAGAGATGGAGAGGAGCGAGTGGAGGAGAGGAAAGGAGAGAACAGGGGAGGAGAATGAAGAGGAGGGGTGGGTGGAGGGGTGGAGGGGTGGGTGGGTGGGTAGAGGGTAATCTTAAGGGGAAGGCAGGGGTTGGCAGGGAGAGACAGGGACAGGGCCGGCCCAGTAATACTCTGCCGGTAAATCAAGAGTTCAAGCTTCACAAGGATCACACTTTCAACCTGATTTTCATTTACTGTGTTTTAGCAAGCAGGTAGAAAGCCATGTGCTTCATTACATTTCGACCACATGCATGTTACACACTTTCCATGATTTCCTTCTTACAAAAGCACAACAGAAGGATATCAGCCAATGTCTTAAGTGTGTACGCATAGACAGACACATCCTTTCCCAGGTTTCTGCTGCATTGTTGGTGATTCAGACGGTCACAGATAATCTGAAGATTTGGAAAACAGGGCAACTTGGAAACAATTTGCATAATTTGAAATCAATACGTTGGCTAAATGAGACACAGGCTATTTGATATACTCCATTTATACTGTACAATGAAACTGTTTCTGGGGCGATAAGGTGTGAACACGACGCAGATGTCGATTATGTTCTTGCATCAAATGAATTTGTTGTGCTTCCCACTTTGTTTCCGTGGTATTGAGAAGACATGAAGAAAGAGGAGCGTCCTTTGTCTGAGAACACACGAGGATTTGTCGGTTTATTCAAATGATTGTCTGATAATCGCGTTGCAAGATTGCTTTATTCTTGTTCTCCAAAAACACCCGCATTTTAATCGTTCAGTATCATTTTTCTTGTTTGCTTTTTTTAGTCGTCTTTCGATGTGCAGTTTCCCATCCCCATGTTTTGCCTCGTGTAGAACGTCCCCTGGATGCACTTCTACACTTCCTCGTGCAAACAACATTTGTGTCACTCTTATCCTGTCACCAACAAGGGAGAAGGAGCGAGACTCTCAGCATAACCACATTCAGTCATTGAATCAATAACAACCTCCACTGTCAAAAATCCTGTTTCACAAATTTGAAACACTTTGTGCCTTTCATATCTCCAACATGTGCTGAGACAATGAGACTCGGATTCAAGAAAATACAACTAATGGTACATGAAAGCAGCATGGGCATTGATAATTGTTTGACTTCTTCCACAAGTAATCCTTTTAGTCCTTTTAGTGTACTTTTTCTTGGAAACGACAAGAAAGGAAACTATAATAAATAAATAAAAATGGGGAAAAATAGACAGTGATGTGAAAGTGGTGTCCTGGGAAATGTAGTGCAGAGCAGCGATAGCGGCTAAGCTAGCTAATAACATCTTTGTTTCCAGCCAGCGCTGCGCCGGTCTCTGGGGCCACTGGGGGCTTTTTGGCAAAGCTGTTTTTCTGAAGGTCCACAGTTTGCTGCAGCCTCAGAGGAGGCCTTCCTGCCCCAGGATCAAGCCCAGGACCCTGCGCTCGGCCTGGGGAGGGGAGCAGGCCGGGGGCCCCTGGGACAGCCTTGCTCTGGGGGTTGGTACCCAAGGCACCCTGATCCAGAGACAATAACACCCAAGCAAGGCTTTCTGGACAGATTTGTTCCACGTCTTAAAGCGCTGAATGTAATCAGGCTTCCTGGATATTCTTCTTCCCAACAAACAAACACTACAGGCCTTTCAGAGTGACGATGTGAAAAGCCTTTGTCACTTTTTTAATATCCACTGTGGATTTATTGTTACTCAGAACGGCATTCTGCCTCGCTCTGCCTCTCTCTGCCTCGCTCTGCCTCGCTCTGCCTCGCTTCTGACACAAATACATGACTCTGAGACCTTGAAAGTTTAATTTGAAATAGAGCTTGTCTTGCAGTCTCAGGACTTTAGAATAAAACAATTGCTTGTCCGTGTCAGCCGGGCCAGACGTGGTGACGTGGTGAAGTACTCACATGATATTTATCCCTCTGTCCTTGGAGCTGCTCTGCGTTCAGACGATTCATCCACGCGTCTCCATCACAGATGGACGCAAACACGACAAAACCCTTTTCATTAGAGCATCCTCTGCCGTTTATCTCTGTGGCTTGGAACAGAACGCTGCACTATGTCATGTCTTGTTCAACTACAGTTCCATCGCAAACACCTCACCTAAACTTCTGCTCCCGAAGGAAAAAACAAATGAATAAAGGTAGCGTGTCATTTCCTGAGTCATGAGTGAAGAGGAGCATGAGAGGGATACAGTTATGAGGAGGGTAAATACTGCACTGCTACCGACTGATCCTGGTTCTCACTGGCGTTTTGATAATACGGTTTCCATTGTACTTTGATATCTCACACACGTGTGGAAAGAAAAGCACTATATTATTTTACAGCTCGTCTTAAGCGCTTATCTGCTTGGCTGCTAAAACCCTATTCTGGACTTGTCTAAAACTAACATGAGCTCAGTCTTGCCTTTAATTTCGTGTTCAATTCAAACAGATTACCTCTGTGGCCCTGCCTGCTGATGTTCCCTATCAAGAGATACTATTATGGAGCTGGAGCAGCTCTCTCCTGCTGGATAAGGAGAGTCTCTCTGTAGACACATGGAGCAGGTCTCTCCTGCTGGATAAGAGAGAGTCTCTCTGTAGACACATGGAGCAGGTCTCTCCTGCTGGATAAGGAGAGTCTCTCTGTAGACACATGGAGCATGTCTCTCCTGCTGGATAAGGAGAGTCTCTCTGTAGACACATGGAGCAGCTCTCTCCTGCTGGATAAGGAGAGAGTCTCTCTGTAGACACATGGAGCAGGTCTCTCCTGCTGGATAAGAGAGAGTCTCTCTGTAGACACATGGAGCAGGTCTCTCCTGCTGGATAAGGAGAGAGTCTCTCTGTAGACACATGGAGCAGGTCTCTCCTGCTGGATAAGGAGAGTCTCTCTGTAGACACATGGAGCAGGTCTCTCCTGCTGGATAAGGAGAGAGTCTCTCTGTAGACACATGGAGCAGGTCTCTCCTGCTGGATAAGGAGAGTCTCTCTGTAGACACATGGAGCAGGTCTCTCCTGCTGGATAAGGAGAGAGTCTCTCTGTAGACACATGGAGCAGGTCTCTCCTGCTGGATAAGAGAGAGTCTCTCTGTAGACACATGGAGCAGGTCTCTCCTGCTGGATAAGGAGAGAGTCTCTCTGTAGACACATGGAGCAGGTCTCTCCTGCTGGATAAGGAGAGTCTCTCTGTAGACACATGGAGCAGGTCTCTCCTGCTGGATAAGGAGAGAGTCTCTCTGTAGACACATGGAGCAGGTCTCTCCTGCTGGATAAGGAGAGTCTCTCTGTAGACACATGGAGCAGGTCTCTCCTGCTGGATAAGGAGAGAGTCTCTCTGTAGACACATGGAGCAGGT
The DNA here is from genome assembly GCA_903064625.1 of Mallotus villosus. NCBI lineage: Eukaryota > Metazoa > Chordata > Actinopteri > Osmeriformes > Salangidae > Mallotus > Mallotus villosus. Next base: position 253,897 of record CAEFZP010001675.1, read on the forward strand.
CTCTCCTGCTGGATAAGGAGAGTCTCTCTGTAGACACATGGAGCAGGTCTCTCCTGCTGGATAAGGAGAGAGTCTCTCTGTAGACACATGGAGCAGGTCTCTCCTGCTGGATAAGGAGAGTCTCTCTGTAGACACATGGAGCAGGTCTCTCCTGCTGGATAAGGAGAGTCTCTCTGTAGACACATGGAGCAGGTCTCTCCTGCTGGATAAGGAGAGTCTCTCTGTAGACACATGGAGCAGGTCTCTCCTGCTGGATAAGGGAGAGTCTCTCTGTAGACACATGGAGCAGGTCTCTCCTGCTGGATAAGGAGAGTCTCTCTGTAGACACATGGAGCAGGTCTCTCCTGCTGGATAAGGAGAGTCTCTCTGTAGACACATGGAGCAGGTCTCTCCTGCTGGATAAGGAGAGTCTCTCTGTAGACACATGGAGCAGGTCTCTCCTGCTGGATAAGGAGAGTCTCTCTGTAGACACATGGAGCAGGTCTCTCCTGCTGGATAAGGAGTCTCTCTGTAGACACATGGAGCAGGTCTCTCCTGCTGGATAAGGAGAGTCTCTCTGTAGACACATGGAACAGGTCTCTCCTGCTGGAAAAGGAGAGAGAACGTGTATCATCACTCACTACAAATACTCTGTTAGAGGCATAAAGATAAAGGAATACTACTTTGTACTCTGTACATTCATTTTTATGTTAAATCTTCACATTGTATTATATACGTCTGTAATATACTCCTAGTGTATTTATCAAATAAATCTAACATCCTGTTTCGCTCCATTAACTGATTCCTTAGATGTGTTGATATTCATCCTGAGGTCAACATTCAATCCCCATGTAGAATTTCCATAATGAATTAAAATGTAGTAACCCTTGTTTTATCCTGGGTTCAAGCTACATCTTTTAGAGAGCACTTTCCATCAGGATGGCACACACTTCAAACTGACATTTAATTGTCTGGCATTTTGTGTGGAGTGTCGCAGAGGGTGACATGAGAAAACCTGTCCGCCTCAGCTGCTTAGTATTCCGTCAGTGAAACTGTTTAACCCCCCGAAAGGAGACGAGATAACTTTTTCTTTTCCTCAACAGATGATATTAAGTGCCTGCCATTATCTCAGTAGGTCTGTATCATATTAGAATCTGCAATCGCAGGTCAGAAAGTAGGGACCGCTCTTGTCTCGTCCCGCTGCAGAATTACTTTCCGTCTCACAATGCCGTCTGAATGGGTCGAGGCTTTGTCATTTAAACTGCATAAAGAGGCCAGAAATTGATTTTTATTGTAGATCTTCATATATAATAAAGCTCTGAGGATCTCCTTTCTTCCTCGTCTGAATGGCCGCTGAAAGCTTTCAATCTACTGCTCTGTTTCATGCATAAAAGTGGCGGGCAGAACGATGGGGAGGAAATTAGAGAGGGAGGGGGGGCCGCCTAGCAAGAGAAAGGCCTCTCTCCACTCCTCTCTCTCACTCTCTTTATCTTTCTCTATCTCTCTCTCCCTCTATCTCTCTTTCTCTCTCTCTTTCTCTCGCCTCAGAAACCTTGGGAGGTTGAAGCTGCAGGGGGTAATTGGAAAGTGAAATGTTTTTTCTTTCCTCTTTAGACGAGAATGTGTCCTTTTCAAAGGGGACCAGAGTGGGGTTCTGCAGGAGGAGACAGACGTTGTTCATCACGGGAAGAAAACCCTCCTGATGGACTGTTCATGTTATCTGCAGTTCTGTGGAATGTTGACCTGAGATTCAGAAGGTATCTTTGACCAATAACATCAAAAAACATCTAAGATATATGAGAGATATGTCCACTTTCCAGGTCTAAGATATATGGCATATGCTAGATATGTCCACTATTCAGGTCCTATGAAGTTATTATCCAAAACAACCACATACATATGCAGTTCCAGCTTGCTATGTCACACGTGATCATGTATGAGTTGAGTTCATGCCTTTCAAGCACAACACTGCCGTGCCAACTCAACAACCTGAGCCACACCGCACCTGTCTGATGGCTGTCTTATTTAAAACCGTCAGCAACTGAATAGCAACTTACTTAACTTGCCAAACCCCACAAACATTCCCCCTCGTATCGTATATTTTTTTGAGTAATCGCAAAATGTGTAAACAAAATTTGGTTTTCATGCCTATGAATATGATTAATTATCACAGAGTAATCCAGCTACACTTGTAAAGACTTTTCAGAGGAGATTACAAATTTCAAACTGACAACCATGATAGTTTGCGAGCATTCTGTAAGTCTTAGATTAAAGGTCACAGCAATAGAGAGCAAACTCACAACGCATCGCTCAAGTTGGGACAGATGCAATCAAAGCTGAGGAACTGAAAAGAGGACTGCCTCGAACACGAGATAGCCTCCAACACGAGATAGCCTCGAACAGGCTCAATGATTATGGAAACGGATATCTGCACACAGCAACTCAACATATGGCAGAGCCTAATGCCACGTACCTCTAGGGGCTGGGCTTAGCAACCTCCACCAATTAAAAACACAAATGAGATGCAAACATCTGAACGTCGGAGGACAAATTGAGGAGGATTGTTATTATTGATAGTGGAGTAAATCTATCTTGACTAATTCTGAGGAGTGTTTCCTGCCTTGGTTTCCCTGTTTGGAGATAAGGAGGAGACACGGATCTCACTGACTGGGAAGCAGTCGAGAGGCGAGAGCTGCAGTAAACAACAACACACAACACACACAACACACACACACAACAAGTATGAAGCTGTGACACTGTTACTCCGGTTGGGTTAGAACAACAGAGTCTTAAATTAAATCACCAAAAACAAAAAGATTATTTACAATAATCTCAAGTATCTCCTTGTCTGGGTCTGGGGTATGAGAGTTGACCAGGGGTTCTGGACAGTGCAGCTTGACCAGGGCTAACCCCAACCCTATCCCTAATATAACTAAGAATGAGAGAGTTGACCCGGAGAGCTCATGCTGGAACAGGGCACTTGTGGATCTCAAGCGAGGAGAAAGAGAGTAGAACTATCAAGGAGAAGAGGAGGGGAGGAGGAGAGCAGGAGGAGGAGAGCAGGAGGAGGAGAGCAGGAGGAGGAGAGCAGGAGGAGGAGAGCAGGAGGAGAGCAGGAGGAGGAGAGCAGGAGGAGGAGAGCAGGAGGAGAGCAGGAGGAGGAGAGCAGGAGGAGGAGAGCAGGAGGAGGAGAGCAGGAGGAGGAGAGCAGGAGGAGAGCAGGAGGAGGAGAGCAGGAGGAGGAGAGCAGGAGGAGGAGAGCAGGAGGAGAGCAGGAGGAGGAGAGCAGGAGGAGGAGAGCAGGAGGAGGAGAGCAGGAGGAGGAGAGCAGGAGGAGAGCAGGAGGAGGAGGAGAGCAGGAGGAGGAGAGCAGGAGGAGAGCAGAGCCATCTAGTCTGGAGTGTGTGTGTGTGTGTGTGTGTGTGTGTGTGTGTGTGTGTGTGTGTGTGTGTGTGTGTGAGAAGAGGACCCGGGCTGACATGCTCAGACAGGCCACGCCACGCTCCTCTCCTCAGCAGCGCCGGGACGCTCTGGAGGCAAACAGGATCACCCGCACCGGACAGGAGCCACTAATGACTAACTGATGGAGAACGTAAACCGCTGCTGGTACAAGCGGGCCTCCGTCCAGAGGGAGTCAGGCAGCAGGCGCGTGACATCCTCTCCGCAGCGTGGCAACGCCGCTCAGACCGACGGGAGGGCTGGGCCTTTGAAGTGACCAGCTCACTAGCAGACTGACGGGAGGGGCTGGGCCTTTGAAGTGACCAGCTCACTAGTGGGCTGACGGGAGGGCTGGGCCTTTGAAGTGACCAGCTCACTAGCAGACTGACGGGAGGGGCTGGGCCTTTGAAGTGACCAGCTCACTAGCAGACTGACGGGAGGGCTGGGCCTTTGAAGTGACCAGCTCACTAGCAGACTGACGGGAGGGGCTGGGCCTTTGAAGTGACCAGCTCACTAGCAGACTGACTGGAGGGCTGGGCCTTTGAAGTGACCAGCTCACTAGCAGACTGACGGGAGGGCTGGGCCTTTGATGTGACCAGCTCACTAGCAGACTGACGGGAGGGCTGGGCCTTTGAAGTGACCAGCTCACTAGCAGACTGACGGGAGGGCTGGGCCTTTGAAGTGACCAGCTCACTAGTGGGCTGACGGGAGGGCTGGCCCTTTGAAGTGACCAGCTCACTAGCAGACTGACGGGAGGGCTGGGCCTTTGAAGTGACCTGTTACAGGAGTTGAGCAGAGGGGCTGGCCCTTTGAAGTGACCAGTTACAGGAGTTGAGCCGAGGGGGAAACTGGCTTTAGCTGCGTGGCTCCATGGGGGCATGCTAGTTTGAACTTTTACATATTGTAACCCTTCATCGACCAAGTATAGTTAGCAAAGTTACATTTCTGAACTATCAACATTGCTTCTCCTCAGTCTACTCTGGTAGGGACAGTGTGATGATATGGCAGTATAATCCAGGGTCACATGACTCAGGTGTCTGGCATGGTATCTGTGCTGATGTCACTAGTGCTCCAGTCCATCCAGGCTTCCTGCCTTCACAAGGTGCATCATTCCTGCCTGAATAAACACCACTTATCCTATCTGCTGGCAGGCTGTGTGCCAAACCACATATATTTAAAATACATACAAAAATAACATTAAAAAAAATACTTCTCCAGTATTCCATTTCCTGTTTGGTCACATGGGTTAAGTGAATGGAGTTGTGTGGCTGGGAAACTACATTACTTTTTCATCAATTCTCACTATTACCCACAATTCAGCTGGTTCTCTGTGCTTTTGATAAGTGACATGAGGGAACTGCATCTGTATCTGTTACAATATAACAAAATACAACTAAAATGCATCAATTTACTGTAAAATAGGATGTATGTTACCAGATTATTTAACCTTATCAAGCAACAGTCAATACAGTACTTTTTTAAATCAAATCCATTATTGTTTACATAGTGAAAATACATCAGAATGGAAGAGCTTTCACAGCCAGCAGCAGGCCCCAGCAGACCATAACAGACCATAACAGACCATAACAGACCATAACAGATCATAGCAGACCATAACAGATCATAGCAGACCATAACAGACCATAACAGATCATAGCAGACCATAACAGACCATAACAGACCATAACAGACCCCAGCAGACCATAACAGACCATAACAGACCATAACAGACCATAACAGACCCCAGCAGACCATAACAGACCCCAGCAGACCATAACAGACCATAACAGACCATAACAGACCATAACAGACCCCAGCAGACCATAACAGGCCCCAGCAGACCATAACAGACCATAACAGACCATAACAGACATAACAGACCATAACAGGCCCCAGCAGACCATAGCAGACCATAACAGGCCCCAGCAGACCATAACAGACCATAACAGACCCCAGCAGACCATAACAGGCCCCAGCAGACCATAACAGACCATAACAGACCATAACAGACCATAACAGACCATAACAGACCATAACAGACCATAACAGACCCCAGCAGACCATAACAGGCACCAGCAGACCATAACAGATCATAGCAGACCATAACAGACCATAACAGACCATAACAGACCATAACAGATCATAACAGACCATAACAGACCATAACAGACCATAACAGGCCCCAGCAGACCATAACAGATCATAACAGACCATAACAGACCATAACAGACCATAACAGACCATAACAGGCCCCAGCAGACCATAACAGACCATAACAGACCATAACAGACCATAACAGATCATAACAGATCATAGCAGACCATAACAGACCATAACAGACCCCAGCAGACCATAACAGACCATAACAGACCATAACAGACCATAACAGACCATAACAGACCCCAGCAGACCATAACAGGCACCAGCAGACCATAGCAGACCATAACAGACCATAACAGACCATAACAGACCATAACAGGCCCCAGCAGACCATAACAGACCATAACAGACCATAACAGACCATAACAGGCCCCAGCAGACCATAACAGGCCCCAGCAGACCATAACAGGCCATAACAGACCATAACAGGCACCAGCTAACATCCTGCTCACCCGCTGAAACCCTGAGCGTGGTTTAAACCTGGGTGATCACCAGGGTAGTGTGCTGTCTGCCTCAGTTCCCCAGCCAGGTGAACCTGTTTCTGCCCACTGTAGCCTAACAGCCAGGTGAACCTGTTTTCTGCCCACTGTAGCCTAACAGCCAGGTGAACCTGTTTCTGCCCACTGTAGCCTAACAGCCAGGTGAACCTGTTCCTGCCCACTGTAGCCTAACCAGGGCTCCCCCTCTGTACCCCGGGGAGGGGGGGTGGGGGATGAGGGGGGCGGGGGGGATAGGGGGGCTTTGAGAGGATTCTTTATGCAGCTCTGTATTGCTTTCATGTTGTCCAGCCGGTAACTAAGTTGGGTTGCCGGGGGCGCTGGCTAATTCCCACCCTCAGATCAGGAGCATGAAATGAGAGCAGAGAGTGTTTGAGCCGCGGGGTTAATGATAGCAGCCCGGCTCAGACACCCGCCATACAAATCTGCCCAAATGGTTTCATTTTAAGATGATCCCTGAATCTCCTCTCGCTCCACCGGGGGCTCGGCTGACACCACGGCAACGAGATGCTCCCGATCTCAACGTGCACAGGATGCTGCGTCGATGCCATGACAACGGGTAACCAGGAAGCAGTCCTGCCCCCCACCACAGACACGCCCACCACCCGCCACAGACACGTCCACCACCCGACCCAGACACGCCCACCACCCGCCACAGACACGCCCACCACCTGACACAGACACGCCCACCACCCGCCAGACACGCCCACCACCCGCCACAGACACGCCCACCACCCGCCACAGACACGCCCACCACCCGCCACAGACACGCCCACCACCAGCCACAGACACACCCACCACCAGCCACAGACACGCCCCACCACCCGACACAGACACGCCCACCACCCACCACAGACACGCCCACCACCTGACAAACAGGCAACCTGCCTACTCACAACTATATAGCAGCTTACATGGGGGATTCTTCAACAGACTGAGATCCAGAAAGAACATAGAAATAAATATATAAATGTAGGATACAAGTGTGAAGGACTTTAGAAATCTTTGACTCGTCAGTTGAACAAGCTAGTGGATAAAGACTTCCCCCCTCTCTTTCCCTCTTTAAAGTTATTTCAAATTTCTCAGCAAGGCTTTCAGAAATCTGTTTGTTTGAGGGCAGCATTAGATGTGACCAGCGTTTTATTGTGACATAAAACCGCATTTCTTCCTCGGCAGATTAAAAATAAAATCGGTTAATAAGAAAAGCTGTCAGCAGCAGAAAATGGCTGACATAATCCGTTTATCCTCCAAGCAATAAAGATATTGGTCCTTGGGAGTCTATCTTTCCTCTTATGTTATTTCGCCCAAAACATTATCTTCTATGCATTCAGATGGATTAAGAAGTCATATGGGAGATAGAAAGAAAATGACAGATACAAAAAAATATAATATCCTTTCATTCCCCATCACACACATTCACAGGAGGGAACATGTATGAGACTCCACAAAAATACCAAATATAACTGAGAGAAAGAAAAGGAAAGGCTGGGGCAGGGGGGCAAGAGGCAGGGGGGCAAGAGGCAGGGGGGGAAGAGGCAGGGGGGCAAGAGGCAGGGAGGCAAGAGGCAGGGGGGCAAGAGGCAGGGAGGCAAGAGGCAGGGGGGCAAGAGGCAGGAGGGCAAGAGGCAGGGGGGAAGGAGAGGGATAGAGTCAGAGGAAGACAGAGGGAGGAAAGGAGCCTCTCAGCCTGCCTCTCAGAGGAGACAGGAGGACAGGAGACAGGAGGAGACGAGACAGGAGGAGACGAGACAGGAGGAGAGAGGACAGGAGGAGAGGAGACAGGAGGAGAGAGGACAGGAGGAGAGGAGACAGGAGGAGAGGAGACAGGAGGAGACAGGAGGAGAGGAGACAGGAGAATAGCTGGGCTCCACACGGACACTAGCAGACAGCTTTAGCTCCAGTGTCTGGATCAGAACCTGCCCTGGTGTATCTGCTGTGTGTTTTCTACCCCCAAGACTCCCAGGCAGGCCTGCATACAGCTTAGGTGACACTTAGTTACAACACTCAACTGGTGCAGGCATGTGGGGAGGGCGTGGGGGAGAGGGAGGGTGGGTGAGGAGGGCAGGGAATGTGGGGAGGGTAGGGAGGGAGGGGGGAGGCAGGAGGAACCGTAGTGTTCCTGTGAGTGGCAGGTCATGTATGTGGTGCAGTGTGAGCCTCTTCAACCAGGAGTTCTGTTCTGTTTAATCATGTCGGTTTGCCTGGTAATGAAATTTGATCATGCCTCTAAACTGAGGGCCGTTGGCGGGTGTGTGAGTGTGTGTGGTGTTTGTGTGCGCTGGTGAAATATTAATATCTTCCAAGATGATGCATGAAACCTGGGTGGGTAATTTCCCCCCACTCTCCTTGTCCACCACCAAATTGTTAGCACTTCATCATTAGCACGGAACTTGTGCGTTTCCATTCATCTTCCTTGTAAGAGCTCCGCTGTTTGATTAATGCCGATCTGGATTCACGAGTTTATCATCAGTGTGGTTTTTAACTGATCATTGCCGATCCATCATGCCTTTACCGGGCATAGCCTGGGAGGGAGGGAGGGAGAGAGGAGGGAAGGAGAGAGGGAGAGAGGGAGGGAGGGAGGGACAAAGGAAGGGAGAGAGGAGGGAAGGAGAGAGGGGGAAGGCGAGAGGGGGAAGGAGGGAAGGAGAGAGGGAGTGAGGAAGGAAAGGAGAGCGGAAGGGAGGGTAGGGAGGACAGTCGTGCTTTCTTTGGCTTTGCGCGATGCTCGCGTCATGCGGGAAGTCTGCGCGTTTCGTGATGTCCGCGTCGAGTTTCAGCGGGGAACTTGTGAAAGTCTGGTGATCCCTGAGAGAGATGCTGATTGGCTACAATGCTCCTATCCCATCATGCAACTGGGCCGGCCCTCCAGCCTCAGTGAGCAGTGATGTGTCTGTCTGACCCTCCAGCCTCAGTGAGCAGTGATGTGTCTGTCTGACCCTCCAGCCTCAGTGAGCAGTGATGTGTCTGTCTGACCCTCCAGCCTCAGTGAGCAGTGATGTGTCTGTCTGACCCTCCAGCCTCAGTGAGCAGTGATGTGTCTGTCTGACCTCCTGCTATCAAAGTGTCTCCACACACAGTCACCTGTTAGGACAAACAAACACGAGTGGAAGGAGAGGAACATGCTGACCTGGCACGCTTCCAGGGGATGAAGACCTACTTTTACATATTCCAACATTTGTTTGACTTGTGTTGAAAGGAAAAGGACTGTAATGAACACCAGTGCAGCTTCCGTTTACACTATACAGCCTCTGCTGAAGGGGAGTTGTGGCAACGTACAGGAGGTACTAACTCAGATAGTTTAATAATAATACACATGTATTTAGCAGACACTTTTATGCAAAGCAACATAAAGAGGGGGGATGAAACCTAAATCCTCTCCACTACTGACATAACCCTAACCCTGAGCTACAGACATCCTACTGACATAACCCGAACCCTGAGCTACACACATCCTACTGACATAACCCTAACCCTGAGCTACAGACATCCTACTGACATAACCCTAACCCTGAGCTACAGACATCCTACTGACATAACCCTAACCCTGAGCTACACACATCCTACTGACATAACCCTAACCCTGAGCTACAGACATCCTACTGACATAACCCTAACCCTGAGCTACACACATCCTACTGACATAACCCTAACCCTGAGCTACACACATCCTACTGACATAACCCTAACCCTGAGCTACACACATCCTACTGACATAACCCTAACCCTGAGCTACACACATCCTACTGACATAACCCTAACCCTGAGCTACAGACATCCTACTGACATAACCCTAACCCTGAGCTACACACATCCTACTGACATAACCCTAACCCTGAGCTACACACATCCTACTGACATAACCCTAACCCTGAGCTACACACATCCTACTGACATAACCCTAACCCTGAGCTACAGACATCCTACTGACATAACCCTAACCCTGAGCTACACACATCCTACTGACATAACCCGAACCCTGAGCTACAGACATCCTTCTGTTGATGTGTGAATCGATTATAAAGTAAGTTTGAGTTCACAACAGTAAAATGTTGTCACCAAGCTTTGCTAAGTGCAGCAGTTAGAAGGTTTTCTCTTGTACAGTCAAGAGAAAGGGCTTCACAACACTGCTGCTTGTGACAAACAGGACCTCAGTCTGCCTGGACACACATTCAACCTACTGGGACCATCTCCAATACCTGAGAACCTACTCCTTTTTTCCAGAACATTCATTATAGTAAGGTTTGTAATTATAGAATAAATCAGCTTGAATGAGAGAAATTCTAAATCAATTTAAAGGAGAAAAGATTAACCTTCCAAATGTAATAACGTAGACTTAATTAATTGCAGGATGGAGTCTGAGCTAGCTGAGGTTTCAGTCCTACTTCCTGCTGGACCACACAGGGCTAAAGCAACGTGATCATTGTGCTGAGCAGGGAGACCTTGACTACATCCTCTATACAAACCTGCTAATGAAAATGTTTTCTTTTCTTCTGTTTGTATTTTTCTTCTTCTCTGCTTCCTGTTGCTTTGGCACATCAGTAACATCAGTAACCTCTCTCCTTCTCCCTCTCCTCTCAAGGGCTGAATGGACTTCAATTGACTTCAGAGGCCACATGTAGCCATGGTCGCCTTCTCAGAGCCTGGTGAAGAATAGCATGCCCTCTCCTCCTTATTTACACTTGATTTAGGACGCTTTCACGAGCAGCAGCATGCGGTGAGAGGTGACAGGCTGGATGAGGGCTGGATGAGAGGTGAGGCTGGATGAGAGGTGAGGCTGGATGAGAGGTGAGGCTGGATGAGAGGTGAGGCTGGATGAGAGGTGAGGCTGGATGAGGGCTGGATGAGAGGTGAGGCTGGATGAGGGCTGGATGAGAGGTGAGGCTGGATGAGGGCTGGATGAGAGGTGAGGCTGGATGAGGGCTGGATGAGAGGTGAAAGGCTGGATGAGAGCTGGATGAGAGGTGAGGCTGGATGAGGGCTGGATGAGAGGTGAGGCTGGATGAGGGCTGGATGAGAGGTGAAGGCTGGATGAGAGCTGGATGAGAGGTGAGAGGCTGGATGAGGGCTGGATGAGAGGTGAGGCTGGATGAGAGCTGGATGAGAGGTGAGAGGCTGGATGAGAGGTGACAGGATGAGGCCTGGTCTTCTGAGAGGGTCAGATGTGTCTCCGCTCTCCTGGGCGAGAGACCTCGCAGGTGAACACCAGCGTTCCACATGAAGACACAAGCAGCAGCTTCACAGCTTAATGGGAAAATTCAAATAGTGCCCCACGGTCGTACAGGCAGTCCTGACATTGTGTCTGCAGCATGGTATTAACTGAGGGCTGTTGATAACGTGTCTGGGTCCAGAGCAAATCCCACCCAGAGCTCAGCCAGCGTGGCCTGGAGAGCACAGCCTATCAGCACGGCCCGCTACAGACACGACTTACACAGGCGCTAACCTAATGAGCGGGCTGGTGACACTTAACACCAAGTGCTACCAGATACGTTGTAATATCTTCCCTGCTAGTCAGGACTCCTCACCATAATACTGTCATTCCATTTCTGTAATCCTGTCTATTAGCGCAAGGTTTAAGGGGGCCGGTTGCGAGGTTAACACTGTAGCTAAAGGCGTTTAGTGGGGAACATTTACAGTACAGAAGAGAAGAGTCCTTTCTCATGATCCCTGGACTCCTTAGATCCTGGCCCTGGCCCTGGTCTGATGGTCAGGGTTAGATCCTGGCCCTGGTCTGATAGTCAGGGTTAGATCCTGGCCCTGGTCTGCTGGTCAGGGTTAGATCCTGGCCCTGGTCCTGGTCTGATAGTCAGGGTTAGATCGTGGCCCTGGCCCTGGTCTGATAGTCAGGGTTAGATCGTGGCCCTGGTCCTGGTCTGATGGTCAGGGTTAGATCCTGGCCCTGGTCTGATAGTCAGGGTTAGATCGTGGTCCTGGTCTGCTGGTCAGGGTTAGATCCTGGCCCTGGTCTGGTGGTCTGATAGTCAGGGTTAGATCCTGGCCCTGGTCTGGTGGTCTGATAGTCAGGGTTAGATCGTGGCCCTGGTCTGATAGTCAGGGTTAGATCGTGGCCCTGGTCTGGTGGTCTGATAGTCAGGGTTAGATCCTGGCCCTGGTCTGGTGGTCTGATAGTCAGGGTTAGATCCTGGCCCTGGTCTGGTGGTCTGATAGTCAGGGTTAGATCCTGGTCCTGGTCCTGGTCTGATAGTCAGGGTTAGATCCTGGTCCTGGTCACATTCTGACTTTTTTGAAGATTTAAAAAATATCCCATCAAGTAAATAAATATGATGCCAATTTGCTCAAACTGAATGAATGAACTGAATATGTTAGTGTGTCCTTCACTGGCTGTCACATCCCAGTTAGCGATAAACCCAAACCCTCTCCCTGTCAAATAAACTAATAAATAGATAAACCCATCCCAGTGTGTTTAGTATTATATCTTGAAATTCAAATCACATAAATAAGTCATTTCAGAATTCCGTATATAATTAGCAAAAAGCAACATTATCTCATTGCAGGGTCCACAATTATCTCATATTCTGCTTTTGATATTGATTAATCTGCTGTTAATATTGTCTGAAACATTTCCTTTTCAAAGTACATCCGTCTCCTAAATAACTAGTGATGTTATAAAGCTGAAACTGAGTCATTTTATCCTTCCTGTTTCTCTGGGCTGTGAGGGGCGTTTTATCCATCTTCTTTCTGTTCTGACACACAAACAGCCTGGCTGATTCTCTGCTCTTCTCAGGACGACTCTAATGCGTCCTAATCCAGACACGGGGTTGTGTGTGTGTAAGAAATATCTCTTTGCTTTTTCTGCCTCAGTTCATTATTTTTCTTTCTTGTCACTTAGTGTGATAGGTTGGACAGAGGCTCGGAGATGAGCGCTGAAGACACAGTCACCAGCCTTAATCTAGTCTTTAATGCCTGACTTCTGAGGTGTCATTTATCTTGTGACTGCAGCAGGCGTCCACAAAACTTTATCTCTAATAATATATTGATGGATTAAAGGGGTCAGCCAGGAGACCAGGCAGGAAAAATTGCTTATTGACATCAAAATACAGTGCCCCAAACCTGATAAACATAGGAACAGGAGAGGGGGAGAGAGGGAGAGAGAGAGGGGAGAGGGAGAGAGAGGAAGGGGGGGGGCATTGTGAATGTTTGCACCCAGTCATTTCCTTCCTTCACAAGAGCCTCTGGTGGTCTGAGCCCCCCTGGCTTGATAACAGCCCAGCTCTGCTGCTCGCTAGCTGGGCCCTGCGATGCTGCCACCGGGAACAAGCCAGAGACTACTCGCTCGCATCCAGGTTTATCTTGACATACACCCCCCCACTTCCTCCCCACCCCCTCCCCACCCCCGCCACACACACACACACACACACCACTGCACCTTATTAATCACACTTAAGTACTGTGTGAGACTGGAGCACTCGTGCACATGTGAAGCATTATCTGAAGCCTGGAGACTAGCTCGTCTTGGTGCTTCTCCTCAGCCAAGGGGGCAGTATGTTTATCTAAGGAGAGGAAAATAAAGAAGAGTTTTAGTCAGCATGATTTCAGGGCAGCTGTGGAGAGCCTTTAGCAACATCTATGCCTATATAAATCTGACGGCACGCTATTATCATACAACACAATGTTTATATTTACAGGATTAGATCAGAATTGAAATGCCTTAGAAAGCCGTCCAGATGGACTCACTGGTCCACGTATGACATCACATTCAGGTGTGAGACGGGATTGGGAGAAGTCAATATTCCAATGAAAACCCTCCCGTATGATTTATCTAACGTTATCACAAGGGTGGTATCTGGGAAAAAGAATAAACATTGCATTTCTGTAATCAGTCCCCGTCCCATGTCACCTTGGTAGACTTCTAACAGCTCAGGACTCAGGAATGAGAGGAGGTAGCCCGGTCAGGGAAGGTTCTGCTGGTATTTTAAAGCAGGACTATCGCACTGACTAATCCTGGGCACTAAGTAGCCTACTGTCCAATTTCAAGAATGTTATTTCTTCGTGGGTCTATAATTACTGAGGCTCTTCTGCCTCCGATGGATTTTGATAAATCTGTTCTTAGGAAATCAAGGAATTTCAAGGATGATTTTCTTTTTCTTCCCTCCATCTCTCGTCCTTCTTGAGTGAAAAACCATGTTTGGTGTCGGTGGCTGGCGCCTACAATCCCAAATAGTGTCAATTCTAACCTTCCACACACTCTGCCTGTCCAGGAAAATTAATACACTTGACTATTACAAGCTAAAGCTGAGGCCTTCACTGCAGCAGGTACATCCTCAGCGCTGCTACACCACTGAGTCAGCATCCAATAAAAGGCATTTGCAACCAGGCATTTCTCAGTACAAACACTTGAGAAAGATTTAAAAGCTGCTAAATTAGGTGCAGCTTGCAAGCGAAAGCTGCGGGGTAAGCAAGACGATGCTTACTTAAAATGACAGAGTTGTTTACGAGGGGGGCGCCTCCCTCACTCCTAGGTGGCATGCAAGAGGGACAGTTTATGATCCACACACAGGGTTATTTAGCCTCAAACAGTGTGCATAATGTTACCTGACAATCAGCGCACATAACTCATGTCCTTTTTGAAGTCATCTTCCACTTCATAACGTCGCCCCTTGAATACTGATCTCCTCCTGATCGTAACATCTCTCCTGGACTCACAGGGAGAAGAGCTTTGTTGATCGTAGGACAGGGTTCAAACACACAACACTGTAATTTGCACCTGCGTCCGGGGAGAGATCAACAAAACTGTTACTGTCCAAGTGCTTGACGATACACGAGGTAGAAACAGAAATGAATTCGCAATAACCTTTTCTCGTGTTATTGCAGCACTTTTTTATGAGCAGCATATACCCATGGAGCCATTAAAATGTTTATCCAGCCGGCCTGTAACATATAACACATCAACCATAACAAACCAGTCCCTGTGCCAGGCAGGAGAGACGGGAGGAAGTGAGGAGAAGACAGAGATGGAGGTGATTTGTCATCCTTTAACAACAGCAGAAGAAGAAGAAGCACTGGAAAAAACAACTCCAAGGCTTCTCTCTCTTCCTCCTCCCCCCCCTCTCCCACTCGCTCTCTTCCTTCCCCTCTCTCTTTCTCCCACTCTCTTTCTTTCTCTCTCTCCCACTCTCTTTCTCTGGGTCAGGGTTGAGGGCGGGTCGGGTGTGAGGGCTGGGTCAGACCACCGTTTCAGACCTGTTCACATTCTGTGTTTAACTGCAGTAGAGGCTGTCCCCAGCAGTAACAACAGCACTAATCGAGCTGTTCTAAAACGGCCCCAGGCTTAATGCATTCATTTACCTTCTGACACCCACAGATCTGCTGTGCCGGCACCTGACAGACAGCTGCTCCGCTCTCACAGATCCTGGGAGTTTTCTGGTCACCGTGTTTTGTTTTCCAAAACCAAACTGTTTTTGAGTAACTGTGTAAGCAACAGCGACGACGTGATAGAGAAATGCACTTGACCAGGGCTGACCTCTCACTTCAGGAAGAGAATAACAGCAACAACAAGGCAGCCCTGAGCCCCACTGGGGGGGGGAGAAACACGGCAATTTCCTTGATGAATAAAGGAGTTCTCTTTATTTCCTTCCTAAACAGAGGGAGTCGTCTAGACCAGCGGGGTTTGCCTCTGTGTAATCTACCTTTGGGCGTTGGTATATTAATGCTATTTCCATATTCAGTGGCCTGGGCCACTCAGACTGGCTCGTGCCCCCCCAGGAGCAGCCTTCGCTGGGCCAGCCCCGCAGCCCCGCAGCCCCGCAGCCCCGCAGCTCCGCAGCCCGCTATACCCAGGAGCCCCAATGCCAGAGCCACAGAATTCCAGCCTGCCTCATTATTTAGCATGTCACCACTATTTTACATGTTAAAGCCCCTTCCATCGCCATCTAATTTATTAGGAGAATATGAAATGGGCCAGGCTGGAATGGGGTCACCTGCATTCACGAGGCACAGGAAATACATTCAGTGTACAGTCAGTCAAGTCAAGGTGAAAACCTGTGTCAGCAAGATACATGCACCGTTTTTTTGTATACATTTTTTTTAGTCTGAAGAAGTGAAATGAAAACAAACACATAAAAGCAGAGGGCTATAATACTTCCTTATCGCCACACAGACACAGTATTTCATCTATTTAGTATTTCTACTGTACAAGGCTTTAATCTGTCGTCGTTTGCAGACACGCTGGGCTTCTCTATCCTTAACAGAGCCAGTGTCTCACCAAGTGGAGAAATGGCTTTGATGAGATCGGACTGCAACAACGAGGACAACAACAGAGGCGTTAATCCACCAGTGAGGCGGTTTCCATCCTGGTGACAGTGATTAGGCCTAATCTGGGCTTTTGGTGTGTTCATTTGAGAAATGCAACTCCTCTACAGAACTGTTTTTGTGTTTGGCGACTCCTCTCTTGCCTGTGAGTTTCTATAGCCGTGAATACCAAGTTCAATCCACGTCTTATCTGACACCGGTCTGTAGTTAGCTATTACAGTCTTTTTGTTCATATTTTCCAGCTCATTCTACTTCATGATGGCAGCTAGAAGCATTAGCTAGCAGCATTAGCTAGCAGCATTAGCTAGCAGCATTAGCTAGCAGCATTAGCTAGCAGCATTAGCTAGCAGCATAGCTAGCAGCATTAGCTAGTGTAACGGGTATGTAACGAACGTGATCTTGCAAGTTCCGTCAGAGGTATCTGGCACTGTTCACTCCCACCACCGGGAGATCGCTCCCACCCGGGAGTCGAACTCGCCACCTCTGACTTCCCAAGCGCCATCCCTACCAACTACGCCAAAGAAAAGCTAGCTATTCACTGACGCGGGTGGCTCATTACATACCTGAGGAGTGAGTTTCACCGCTACACATCGGCTACACTAGCAGCATTAGCTTGCATGATATGGAATGATTCTGTCTTTGGGTGCTAGTGCTAGTCTCTGCTAACTCTGACTATGAAGGTGCCACATGCATTAAACTCTGGTTACTAGGAGTTACCAGTCCTCTCAATGTACAGTAAGAATCATGTGATGCTGGAATAAGCATGAAACTTACTCTGAAAAAAGGTAGAAAAAAAAAGCCTGAGGATTCCAGCATCAAATGATTCTTACTGTACATTGAGAGGACTAGTATGAGTAACCAGAGTAAGGTTCATACATGTGGCACCTTGATAGTCGAGGTAAGATAAAAACGTAGGGAAAAATGATTCCGGTATTAAATGATTCTTACTGTACATTGAGGGGACTAGCTGAGTCAAAAATGAAAGTACTAGGAAACAGTATTCTGAAGGGCTTGTAAAAAAAGATGACTCACAAGATCTAATATACAGTTGTAACAACGCACTACTATAGTGTACAGCCATCTTGGGTAGGTGTGCTACAAAAAACAGCTTTTACAAGATCTCGCACGGATGAAAGAGGGAACCTTCACACACACACACAGAGACACACACACACACAGAGGGAACCTGCACACACACACACACACACACAGGGAACCTGCACACACACACACATACACACACAGGGAACCTTCACCAACTCTCTTACATCGAAGGATCCAAAACTATTGAATCTTGAGTCGATTTGAGACCCAGCTGCCAAAATCCTCTTTAATCTTGAAACAACACATGTTCTCAGTAGAAGGTCCTTCACTGTCCCTCTGTCCCACCAGCAGGCAGGAGTCCTACCCAAACCAGCCCGGGACCAAACAGGATGGGAGACGGGAGGCAGGGGAGAGGAGAAGGAGAAGGGAGAGGGGGAGGAGAAGGGAGGAGAGAGGAGAAGGGAGAGAGGGAGAGAGGAGAGGAGAAGGGAGAGGGAGAAGGGAGAGGGAGAGAGGGAGGAGAAGGGAGAGGAGAAGGGAGAGAGGGAGGAGAAGGGAGAGGAAGAAGGAGAAGGGAGAGAGGGAGGAGGGAGAGGAGAGAGGAGAAGGCGAGAGAGAGGGAGGAGAAGGGAGAGAGGAGAAGGGAGAGAGAGGAGGAGAAGGGAGAGGGAGAGGAGGAGAAGGGAGAGGAAGGGAGAGGGAGAGGGGCGGGAGGAGAAGGGAGAGAGGAGAGGGAAGCGGAGAAGGGAGAGGGGGAGGAGAAGGGGAGAGAAGAAGGGACGAGAGGGAGAGAAGGGAGAGAGGGAGGAGAAGTAGGAGGAGAAGGGAGAGGGGGGAGGAGAAGGGAGGAGAGAAGAAGAAGGGAGAGAGGGGAAGAAGGGAGAGGGGGAGGAGAAGGGAGAGGGGGAGGAGAAGGGAGAGAGGGAAGAGAAGGGAGAGGGGAGGAGAAGGGAGGAGAGGGGAGCAGGGAGAGGGAGGGAGGAGAAGGGAGAGGGAGAGGAGGAGGCAGAAGGGGAGAGAAGGAGGAGAAGGGAGAGGGGGAGAGAAGGGAGAGGGGGAGGAGAAGGGAGGAGAGGGAGGAGAAAGGGAGAGGGGGAGGAGAAGGGGAGAGGGGGAGGAGAAGGGAGAGGGGGAGGAGAGGGAGAGAGGGAGGAGAAGGAGAGGAGGAGAGAGGGGGAGGAGAAGGGGAGAGGGAGGAGAGAGGGAGGGAGAGAGGAGGAGAAGGGAGAGGGGGAGGAGAGAAGGGAGAGGGGGAGGAGAGAAGGGAGAGGGGGAGGGAGAAGAGGAGAGATGAAGGGAGAGAAGGAGGGAGAAGGGAGAGGGGGGAGGAGAAGGGAGAGAGGGAGGGAGGAGAGAGGAGGAGAGGAGGAGGAGAAGGGAGAGAGGGGAGGAGAAGGGAGAGAGGCCAGATGTCAGGGCACTGTAGGAAGAGGATTGCTAAGCGGTGTGAACATTTTTTCAAAAATGATGTTTTGTGCCTCAAACATCTTGCTTACAGCAGCAGGGTCTGATCCAAGCATTATGTGGAATACATCAGTAGCCCAGCACCCCCCTCTCCACAGGCACACACACACATCTCTTTATCCAGACACACACACACACACACATGCTCTCTGTCTCTTTATCCAGACACACACACACACACACATGCTCTCTGTCTCTTTATGTCAGACACAAACGTTCACGCACACACATCCCCACACACAATTCCCAGAGAATACCCTCCCTCATATCTCTAACTCCCCCACTTATCCTACATAACCACATCACATCAACACCCACCTCTGCCTCATGTACATCCCTCCTCCCCTTCTCCTCCCTCCCTCCCCTCCCCTACCTCACCTCCCTCTCCTGCCTTCTTCTTCCTTCTTCTACAGAAGTTAAATTATCAAAACTGTGTTTGAAAGTGAATGAAGGGGTGACTCTCTCTCTCCCTCTCCTCCGTCTCTCTCCACTCTCCTCTCTCTCTCTCCCTCTCCTCCGTCTCTCTCGCTCCTCTCTCGTCTCTCTATCTCCCCTCCTCCCGTCTCTCTTCCCTTCCTGCTTTGACATCTCAGTTTTTTTTTCCGAACTTGCCACCGTTTCTGGGCTAGGTGATAACTGCCGGTAATAGGATTAACATTGATTTCTTTTTGCAAGAACAGAGATGTGCCAGTTCCAGCTATTTATTGAACTGCCAGCTTTGAACTATGAAAACTGACTGCAGGAAAAGACCTAATGCAGCATTTTAAAGAAAAGAAAAGCCTGTGTGCAATTCTTTTTTTATTTTTTGTTATTCCTCCCTTTTCTGTCTCCTTCTCTTTTTGTTGTTGCTGGATAAAAGGCAGAATCGGGGCCTCTGTTCTAAGCTGTCGTAATGACTTTATTCACTCGGTATTCTTCACCTTCCCAGCTCAGCGGGTTTATGATTTCATCTCGACTTTGTTGTTGTGTTTCGACTTCTCTTCCACCTTGACATGAACATCCAGGGCCATACTCTGACCTTTCATTCTAATGATTTGGTTCTTTGTTGAAGCGAGATGTGGGCCCTGAGACAGGAGTCTGTGTGTGAATGAACAGTAGGAGAGGCTCACTAGAACCACACAATCCTAGCATGAGGCTATTTACACAATATATTGCAGTAATATCAAGTACTTTTTAAATCTGTTATATTATGATAAAAAAAAATATATAATTTGTATTAATATGTATTAAACTATTTATTCATATTTGTTATTATTATTCTACTAAGCACATTTGGCTTTTTTTTAATTTTTTTACTTAAATTCAATTAAAATCCTTTGGAAGGGTTGTGTTTGCAGGGCAGGTAACATGATGAGAAGCGTGAAGAACGCCCCACCCTTTACCTGTAGAGCAGGTCTTATCTAGAGCCCCACCCTTTACCTGTAGAGCAGGTCTTATCTAGAGCTCCACCCTGGCTTAATTGGCCCTGAAAGCTCTCATTGATTATTGACACAACCCACTGAAGAACTAATGACGATTAGAGCCAAAGAACAGACAGTAATTGGCCTGTAATCGTTCGGACACTTGAGTCATTGTGCACACACCCTTGTGTAAATCACCCGAGTCAGAGATAGTGTGTGTGTGAGTGTGTGTGTGAGAGAGAGAATGTGTGTGTGTGTGTTTTAATTCTACATAGAAGTATAGAGATCAGGGGGAGATGACACAGAAAACTTCAGTGTTGAACCAGTGTTGAATGAAGCTGTGAGTCCCAGTCTGCTGGTGTAACCACAGCAGAGCTCCCAGTGTGGTGGTGTAACCACAGCAGAGCTCCCAGTGTGCCGGTTGTTGTAACCACAGCAGAGCTCCCAGTGTGCCGGTTGTTGTAACCACAGCAGAGCTCCCAGTGTGCCGGTGTGTAACCACAGCAGAGCTCCCAGTGTGCCGGTGTAACCACAGCCGTGCTGACAGCTAGACAGATGGGCTGCAGGACAGGCAGGGACACACAACTAGGAGACAACTGGATTCTTTAATCAGACGTTACAGCACCACTCTGTTACGTGACAGAAACATGGAAACACATCATGCTGTATAGCCTAATGCACATGCTGGGAATCATCACCACCACTGTGATGTATACTGATGATATAGTGTGTGACTAGTGCCGTTGACAGAGAGAAGGTCAGATGGTAGAAGGCTTGTGTTGGGGTACACGACCCCCCGGCCCCCCTCCTTCCAGAAGACCCTCAAGCCCCCCTCTTAACACACGTCTGCTACAATCAGCCCAGCAGAAACAAGGAACGACACTGTCACTAGCACTGTCACCTCGCACAACCAGACGCCTGTCTGTCACTAGCACTGCTCCCTCGCACAACCAGACGCCTGTCAGCATGCTAATGCTCCGACAATACAACCATGAATTAGAATAGCCACACACACACACACACACGCACGCACACACACACACACACACACACGCACGCACACGCACCACACACGCACACACACACTGGGAAAGTAAGAGAGGGTGAGAGAAAAGAGGAGAGAGGGAGGGAACTCATCTGTGTCACAGCCTATCCCCTCGGGCAATCAAGGAAAAAAAAACGCAATCATTAGCAACTGGTGGTGCTTGCTCCAGCAAATCGCCGTTTGAGCGAAGATTTATGCAGACCCCTGACTGGAAGTGATTTATTTATTTGAGGAGAGGCTGTGAGATCATTAACCTCCGCGGGTCTCTGGAGAACGGCATCTGTGGCCCCCCACGCGGGCCAGACAAAAGACCCCATGCAGGGGGAGGGGCTGAGGCCCTGGGTGGGGGAGGGGCCTGCTGGATGTGGGAGGGGCCTGTTTGCATGGGGGAGGGGCCTGCTGGATGTGGGAGGGGCTGGGTAGAAAGGGGAGGGGCCTGGTGGATAGAGGAGGGGCTGGGTAGAAAGGGGAGGGGCCTGGTGGATAGGGGAGGGGCTGGGTAGAAAGGGGAGGGGCCTGGATGGTGGGAGAGGCTGTGGGCTGGGGCAGGAGGCTGTGGGCAGGAGGCTGGGGCAGGAGGCTTGGGCAGGAGGCTGGGGCGGGAGGCTGTGGGCTGGGGCAGGAGGCTGGGGCGGGAGGCTGTGGGCTGGGGCAGGAGGTTAAGGGCTTGGGCAGGATTCACGTGTAATAGTATAAAATATATTCAAATTTGCACTCACACAAAGAGCTACAACTTCTTATCTGATTTTCAGCTCAAATCAAGTTCACCTCTGATGGCCTTCATTTTCGATTAAATATATAAACTAATAAACTATGTCTCCTGACACTCACTTAACATTTACGTAATGAAACTCATATAACTCCTATCAAATTATCAAAATGAGATGAGATGTCAGGAAGATGAGCGATCAGGTCCACTGAAGCAAATATGCAGATTCTCAATAGATTTTCTGGATGAATCCGAGAGCAGTTGGAGAACGAGGTTCCCCTGAGGTTCTCTATGTTCCCCTGAGGTTCTCTATGTACGTGTGGACGTCTCTGGTTACCATCTCAGCCCCCTGATGCTTCAGTGTCAATAGGTTATTAATGACATCTACCACCAGACTCCTGTTCGTCTCATCGGAGAAGTTAAAGGTTCTCCAGAAGTGGAGAAGGATCCCTGTTACATTCTCCAAGAGGCAGGAGAAATTAGAAGGGTGAACCAAAGGACAGTATTAATCTGAAATTAATCAGAACTTGAACTTAACTGGGGGGCAGTGTGGTCTCCGTAGTGAAGTTTTTAAGTATGTGTAATTGAATCCTTTTGGCAGTCTGATGGCTAAGTGTGTCTACGTGACCCTGCTACACCTGCAGAAGAGTCCAGAACACTTCAATTAGTCCCTCCTTCCCTGGTGCTGCCGTCTTTTAATTTCCTTGGATTTCAGAATGATTGTAACACACGTACCGTGTGTGTGTGGATGGTGTGAGGAGATGCACTCAGGGAGGGGTACAGGGATGGGGGGGGGTAGGGATGGGGGGGGGTGTAGGTTTGTCAGTTCTCTGGCAGTGATGACTTCGCTCCAACCTTATCAAGCCAACACTTCAGAGCACAACAAATCACATTTTTATTGGGCGGTAATAAAGTTCAGTATCCAATTGGAGATGAAGAGTTCAAATTTACGAGAAATTTTAACGGTGGCATAATGTCCTCCCCGGCTGGTTAAATGTTTGGACTTTAAAGTTATATTTCAATTAAAATATCTCCTTCAACTAAACATGTAATCTCCAAGACCATGAATATGCCAGGTGCCGATTCAAGAAATATGAGGGTCTGTTTGCAATGAAGCCATCTATTTGTCTCTAAAATTGACCAACAGATTTATAAAACCCAACAATTTTCCCGGAGCGTTCACATGAGGTATAAAACACACCAATGTTGAAAGTCACCAGGGACCGTTTGCATTTCTGCCACAGGCTTTGTTGGCTGTTATTCAGCTGTCCAAGTCTGAATGTGTTCACAGTCTGAACAGCTCGCACTCTGCCTGAAGTTACAGGGTCAGACAACCCTCGTGTCCACAGACAAGCCCCCATCTCTGGGACGAATACAGGCAAGACCATCACACAGACACAGAATCATCCAGCAACAACAACGTTCCCTAATTTAATAAAATGAATTTGGGAAACATGCAGAATAAGACAGGGTTCAGGGGACAAGCGGGAATAATGTTGGCAGGGCGTAGAGCAATGTGGTGTGGAGAGGAGGGGGAGACGGGGACAGACAGAGCCAGCCAGGGCGGTCGGGATGCAGAGGCCTGTGGTCGGGGCCGTGCTCCAGAGCGGGGGCCGTGCCAGGAGCCGGCCCTGAACCGGAGCACCGGGGCACCGCCTGGCTGCACCCCTCCGCCTGCCAGCAGCGCTGATTTATCAGGGGGGGGCGACGGCAGCCGCCACCTCGTGCTCCCCAGCGCCCTGCCTTTCTATACAGCCTCCCTGACGACTCTGATAGTGCAATCAGGGCCATGGCAGAGCCAAGGCAATTTCTCCCTTTCTCTTTGATAACCTCGTCGCCTTATTGAAAGCCAGTAGCGATGGCAGCAGCAACAACAACTCAATTGGAAAGAGTTGCTGTATTTGTGAGGGGGGAAGGTGGGGCGGGAGGTTACGCCCAACACAATGAGAGGGATGTTAGCCGCTGCTTCCTGTGAGGGCTCCATTGTCCTCCAACAGGTGGCGTGGTTCCTGAGCGCGTGGCCTGCAGCAGCCTGACACCAGGGCCTTATCCCGAACCCTGACCCTTATCTCTCAGAAGAAGCCTGCTGCTGAAGCCACCAGAGACATGCGCTCAGATTGGTCAATCATGGGAAATTTGAGTTGTTTGGTTCTCTTGCTGGAAGGCACTCGCCAATAAAAGTAGATGCATACAACTTGCATTTTGCCAGCTAACAAACACGTTCTGTAGTCGACTCAAAACACACCCACGACCAGCCCGCATCCACAGAGAACACTGGAGGGAAGAACAGTTCAAACTAAAGACAACTTTCACATTGATAACACACAACGAGATGCAAACATATTCTGATTAAAATCAGAGAAGATGTTGATTTAAAGCTCTTCTGACCCTGACGTGGTGTTGGTGAGTAGCTCTGCTCTCTTCTGACCCTGACGTGGTGTTGGTGAGTAACTCTGCCTCCAGAGCTCCACGGTCATGGTGCAGCTGAGATAGCATCTCTCCCGAGTCAGGAGAGAATGGGAGCGGGAGGAAGCTCTATCACCAGCAGACTCCAGCTCTTGAGGAATTGGATTCTTCCAGTCCTGCTGGATCTGTTATCTCCAAACATCTCACATTCCTATTGTGCTCCCAGGCTCTGGGAAAAAGCCTTCCAGCTGGTTTAACTTTACGTCCCATTTTCATTTATTTCACCCTTTTAAAAGTGGTGAACACCCAGGCCTCACTGTACTGACCTCAGGCAAGTAGCTGGTGGATATCTTCTCATATGTTGCTTTGTATGTGTCTGTGGGTGAAGAATTTAGTCAACCGTCTTTAAAACATCACAACAAACACACTGAACTTTTCACAGGTTTTGTCCAAGTAACGATGCAAGTTACAATTCAACAATTCAGGCAATCTTAGACTTATTGTGGCAATTCCATAGAGATTTGCCTATGTTTAACCATGGTCCTCAACACTATCTGTACCTTTCAGTGTGGGATATGGAAGGATACACAAAGGTACACGTTCCACTTCACCAGTTCTGAGCCCGGCATGAATACCGCTAGTTGGGGTCATCTCTGCCGTCCCCCGGCCGTCCCCCGCCCCCGCTGTCCCCCGCCCCAGCTAAGCCTGGATGTTTCCGTTTCACTGCCCTCCACCCACCACACCCCCTCCACCCCAACACCCCCTCTCGATCTCATCTCTATTCCCCCCTCCACCCCCCACCCCCCTCTCTATCTCTCTCTCTATTCCCCCCTCTCCCTCTCCCTCTCCCTCTCCCTCTCCCTCTCCCTCTCCCTCTCCCTCTCTCTGAACTTGACTGTCCTGTGGTGGAGGAGCGTGCTTCTGGTTTCATCCACTTCAGGGGGGCTCAAGGTCAGAGCACAATGCCAGTCTGGGAGCACATCCCAGGTCTTATCAGTCCGACCTTCAGGCTGCTGCTGCTTCCAAACATCCTGCTCTGGGGTCACAGTCTGTACCGCGTCATCCTCGGCCACAAGCAAACACCACAAACACCACAAACACCACAAACACCACAAACACCACAAACACCACAAACACCACAAACACCACAAACACCACAAACACCACAAACACCACAAACACACTATGATCCTCTGGACTGCTGGAATCTCAATTATTTTGTCCAAATCAGCAAACACCCACCAGATCCCTGGGACCAGCAAACACCCACCAGATCCCTGGGACCAGCAAACACCCACCAGATCCCTGGGACCAGCAAACACCCACCAGATCCCTGGGACCAGCAAACACCCACCAGATCCCTGGGACCAGCAAACACCCACCAGATCCCTGGGACCAGCAAACACCCACCAGATCCCTGGGACCAGCAAACCACCCACCAGATCCCTGGGACCAGCAAACACCCACCAGATCCCTGGGACCAGCAAACACCCACCAGATCCCTGGGACCAGCAAACACCCACCAGATCCCTGGGACCAGCAAACACCCACCAGATCCCTGGGACCAGCAAACACCCACCAGATCCCTGGGACCAGCAAACACCCACCAGATCCCTGGGACCAGCAAACACCCACCAGATCCCTGGGACCAGCAAACACCCACCAGATCCCTGGGACCAGCAAACACCCACCAGAT
>CAEFZP010001675.1:282500-360000 GCA_903064625.1 Mallotus villosus
CCCTACCACCCCAAAGCCGTGAGCTCACCCTCCTGTCCGTCGTCCTCCCTCCTTCTAGGGTCATGTGATGCCCTCCTGTCCCACGTCCTCTCTGCTCTGGGTCATGTCTGGGACATGTGACGGGTGGTGGATGTTGGGGGTCCCTGAGTGTTCCTGGTCATTTGGTCTCATTTCTTCAACTCTGTCAGAGTGTCAGAGTGCTTATATTATGAAACAGAAAGGAGGCAGGCATTTAAGTACTTTTGCAAGGTGCTTAGCGGTGAAATTAAATGAAGTATTTTATAGCCTAGAGTGCCATTTTGAGAAGAAATATGCAGCGTCTAAATGGTAGTGTGGTGATAGACGGTTTAATTACATGGTAAATTTGGATATTTCCCTCTATGCCTCTCTAACACAAGTGCTGTCGTGTGTCGAAGACTCGCCTGGCACACACAATTTCACCCGTTTTCCTACATCCATATATAGTGTAAGAAGTGACACAACTGTTAGGGAGAGCTCTGGTTCAAATGCAGGAGAAGAAAGAAGCAGCTCTTTGTGAGTCCCATTCAGAGTGATTTGTCCTCCTTTGTAGTGCTAATTATGTGCCAAAGTAGGATAACAGAAGTTCTCAACTCGACCATTATGCCAGCACAAAAAAAGAGGAGCATACAAGGAGCTGATCACTTTGGAATTAGCAAACATGATACTATACGAGGAGAAAAAATCATTAATACCGTCAGGGATTAGAGGTTCTGATTAAAGGGTAGCTTTTACCGTATGCAAATTAGTGATAGGCATTTATCAGCGCCTGGGCAAGCTGTCTTAGCTGCAAAGCCACATATGTTTTTTAGCTGATTAAAAAACTGCTTGAAGTTGCAGGCTTTTAATGGCGGAGAGAGGGAGAGGCAGAGAGAGGGGTAGAGGGAGAACGAGAGGCAGAGAGAGAGAATGTGTGAGAGAGAGATGAGGAGGGAGAGAGAGGGAGAAAGAGAATGTGTGAGAGAGAGATGAGGAGGGAGGGAGAGAGGGAGAAAGAGAATGTGTGAGAGAGAGATGAGGAGGGAGAGAGGGAGAGAGAGGGAGAAAGAGAATGTGTGAGAGAGAGATGAGGAGGGAGAGAGAGAGAGATGAGGAGGGAGGGAGAGAGAGATGAGGAGGGAGGGAGAGAGGGAGAAAGAGAATGTGTGAGAGAGAGATGAGGAGGGAGAGCTTGTGAGGCAAGTTTTTTCCTTTTGGACAAATTCCCGCAATCGCTCTGAGCGTTTGCCTTAATTCCCTCTTTTATTAAACACTTTCTTTTGTACATAATTAAAACATTTCTCAAGTGAGCGTGTGTGTGAGCGTGTTTTATTTGTGCATTTTGTTTTGCAATATTTTTCATCCCCAAGTATCCAGCACAGCCTACATATCTGTTTCGTCAGTAAGCACCACAGGGCAGGCTGCTACCCCCGCCTGTGTTTGTGGGAGAAAACAAGTTTAACATTATGAATACGGGGGCAGAATTAGGGGAGGGCTTATCAGCAGTCCACCATTGTGCGAGGGTCTCTGTGTTATTATATTTCCTTTCATATGGAGGTGACCCCCTTTGTGTTAACAAAGAGGAGGAGGATGAAACAGGGCTCTCTGGCTGCTGCTGCTGCTGGTGCTGTAGGTCCCCAGCACCTCTCTCCTCCTCCAGGGAGAGCTCTCACTGCCCAGCACCTCTCTCCTCCTCCAGGGAGAGCTCTCACTGCCCAGCACCTCTCTCCTCCTCCAGGGAGAGCTCTCACTGCCCAGCACCTCTCTCCTCCTCCAGGAAGAGCTCTCACTGCCCAGCACCTCTCTCCTCCTCCAGGAAGAGCTCTCACTGCCCAGCACCTCTCTCCTCCTCCAGGGAGAGCTCTCACTGCCCAGCACCTCTCTCCTCCTCCAGGGAGAGCTCTCACTGCCCAGCACCTCTCTCCTCCTCCAGGGAGAGCTCTCACTGCCCAGCACCTCTCTCCTCCTCCAGGGAGAGCTCTCACTGCCCAGCACCTCTCTCCTCCTCCAGGGAGAGCTCTCACTGCCCAGCACCTCTCTCCTCCTCCAGGAAGAGCTCTCACTGCCCAGCACCTCTCTCCTCCTCCAGGAAGAGCTCTCACTGCCCAGCACCTCTCTCCTCCTCCAGGGAGAGCTCTCACTGCCCAGCACCTCTCTCCACCTCCAGGGAGAGCTCTCATGCCCAGCACCTCTCTCCTCCTCCAGGGAGAGCTCTCACTGCCCAGCACCTCTCTCCTCCTCCAGGGAGAGCTCTCACTGCCCAGCACCTCTCTCCTCCTCCAGGAAGAGCTCTCACTGCCCAGCACCTCTCTCCTCCTCCAGGGAGAGCTCTCACTGCCCAGCACCTCTCTCCTCCTCCAGGGAGAGCTCTCACTGCCCAGCACCTCTCTCCTCCTCCAGGAAGAGCTCTCACTGCCCAGCACCTCTCTCCTCCTCCAGGGAGAGCTCTCACTGCCCAGCACCTCTCTCCTCCTCCAGGGAGAGCTCTCACTGCCCAGCACCTCTCTCCTCCTCCAGGAAGAGCTCTCACTGCCCAGCACCTCTCTCCTCCTCCAGGGAGAGCTCTCACTGCCCAGCACCTCTCTCCTCCTCCAGGAAGAGCTCTCACTGCCCAGCACCTCTCTCCTCCTTCAGGGAGAGCTCTCACTGTGCCTCTTCATGTCCCCGGCCGGCCGAGTGAACCTGCTGCCTGTGCTCCTGCTTAGTCCTAAACTCTTCTACTACTACTGTGGAAAAGGATTTCCTTATTTGATTTTGTGGGGACACTGTCGACTACAAATGTATTGTTTGCTCACTTAACATCTCCAAGACACCTAGGCAGTACAATGCACTAAGCACTATAATGCACTATAAGCAAACAAAACAATCAAGGACATTCAAATAAATTTGAGTCAATAAAGACGACCTATCCAATCATAATCCAAAAATTCTTGGTAATCATAGTTTTAGCAAGGACCTGTGCAACCCAAACTAACATCAGCAACAAGAATTATATTAAAATGTAACATCTTGAAATTGAAATTGTGTTTTTTTCCCTTCTCCCTGAAAGCGCTTGCTTCCCATGCAGGTGTGAAGCCAGATTAACAAACAGGAGATGTTTAGTGCAATGAGATGCTGCTAGGAAGTGATGGGAACCAAGTAAGTGGTTATTTAAAATACTCAAGCAGTGTCCAAAGGCATGATAAGATTTCAAATAGACCAGGAAATAAAGCCAGTATTTGCTAGGCGAAGATAAACATTTGACTTTTTCCCCCATCGACTTTCTACAGAGCAGGACTCCAAAAGGAAGGTAAAAGGAACATTTTACACGTTGAGTCTTTATATTTTATTTTTTATATATTCCAGTTTGTGCTTATGCTGGTGTTTCTGGGGATAAATGAGTGTATACAAGGTGTGCAGATGTGTCTGTGTGGGGACAGGCTGGGCGCTGATAAAGGCTGAGTGGCAGGCCCCCCCCCAGGGGCCCCCCCCAGGCCCCCCTCCACCCGGGGTCCCCTGCTATTCGGCTGGTCTCCCTGCAGCCAGCATGTCAGACTGCACACCTCCACACCCCCCTCAGCACACCTCCACACCCCCCTCAGCACACCTCCATGCCAGGAGCTGGAAACTGCCATGCTGACAGATCTTCTATGCGAAAAACCTACATTTCTGTCAATTCCACTCAAATCAGAAGTTGGGTTTTCACGCTGTTCGTGGAACAAGCTCTTAGGATGGAATGCAGAGTTGTTGGTCCGTGTACATTAGGAAGGATCAGTAGGGAACAGGCCCAGAGCACCTTCAACCAACATCCTCTTTCATCCAAACCCTGATGAACTGATGCTAGAAGACCAACCCCAGAGGACCAACACCAGGGGCAGTTCACTGTCGTCCATATTGTCTATGTTGTGAACATACATTTTAAATTGAGTGGAAAACTTCTCACAAAAAGGCACCTGTTCATTCACTGATCTGATTTAATTCAAATGACAAACTCATTAAGAAAACGTACGGGTCTGGGTCTGGGTCTCAAGAACTCATCTGGGTCTCAAGAACTTCTTCAGAAGCCTATTTTTGTTCCTTTGAGCAGAGTTTCAGTAGACTGCATCCTAACTGGAACACTGGCAGTGTTAGGAGGGATCTGGTCCCAGGCTCAGAGATGGCACAGTATGTTTCATGAAGTACATTTTCCACTATTGAACAGACAACTATCACAGCCAAGGACATATTTCCTATGATAAATTTACAGTTATAAAGTGCTCATGTACAGTATGTTGTATTTAAGGTATTATCCTATATGTACATTTTATAAATGTGAATGAGTGAGTGTGTGAGCTTCGATAATTAAGTCTTTCATAGAGTAAGAGCAATACCACGAAACAGTAACTGAATGACATACAATGAGTCAAAGTACATATGCATTCCACAGCCATTAACATTTTTCACAATAGCTGAATATGCCAGATAACCTATAGCTCTGTGAAGGGCCAGACATGGGCTCCTGGTTACCTTGAAAACACTGCAGGGGACGGCCTACACTGCAGGCCCATAGAAATCTACAGAAAAGGAGTATTGTTGCTTATGAAAGAAAACCTCCATCTCTCAAGGACGTGTAATTAGTACAGAGCAGCTGAGACCATCTGCAATGGTAATGTTTTTCTTTCTCCGTTAATGCTTCGTACTCAAATGTTTTATACTTGAAATGACATTAGCAGACTTCCCTAAGAAGCTTTTCTCTTATTATTTATTGTTTGCGTTTGTTTGGGCATTATCCTCTGGCCGCTCTTCATACTACAATACTTAATGGACTGTCTGACAATACAGAGTAAATATTCAATCACAGCAGCCCTTACCCTAACATCCCTTACCCTAACAGCCCTTACCCTAACCCTTAAGTGTTTGAGAATCACTTGGCTCTGGGGCCCATCCAGTCACCAGGGCCACAGACTCAGTCCTGCCCACAACACCAGACACAGCTCAGTCCTGCCCACAACACCAGACACAGCTCAGTCCTGCCCACAACACCAGACACAGGCTCAGTCCTGCCCACAACACCAGACACAGCTCAGTCCTGCCCACAACACCAGACACAGACTTAGTCCTGCCCACAACACCAGACACAGACTCAGTCCTGCCCACAACACCAGACACAGCTCAGTCCTGCCCACAACACCAGACACAGGCTCAGTCCTGCCCACAACACCAGACACAGACTCAGTCCTGCCCACAACACCAGACACAGGCTGCAGTCTGGCCGGACAGGGAAAGTTTGGAAGCACATATTGATGGAGAGTGAGTACCATGCATTCACCCTCATGCTTCTTAACACACGCACACACACACACACACATTGTATCTATTCGTACAACTTCTCATGCTTTGCGACTGCCGTTTTGCCACTCCCACGGGGAGATTTCAGAATCGATACCGGCTGCCATCTGACCTGTCCTCCCCTCGTCTTCATCACTGGCCTCCCGGCTTTCGCTCCGAGGGCCATCACACCCCCGTACGTGATGCCAGCCAACCCTCTGACAACAGCAGATTGTTTGGGACACTCGATCCCCCGGTGGTGAATCCCAGAGCCAGGACCACATGTAGAGCCATTATGGGTCAGAGATCAGACACATGACTTGATATACCCCATTAGCTCCAAAGGGAGGGGACGGAGAGGGGCTGAGTAAATGTCATGGGAGTCTTTGCCTCTTGATTTGGGAGTCAGTGAAGAGGGCGAAGGGGGAGGGTGGGAGGAAGGTTTCTCTAGCAGAAAATGGCATTAAGAGTTAATGACCACGTTGCTCCCAGAGGGCTAGTCCATATGAAAGCTATTTCAGCAGTGACAGCGCTCAACACACAACCTGACTGATTAAAAACAAAATGGTGCTCAAATATGAATAACAGTAACTGTCACTCAGATAGGAAGAATAACTATACACCATCATTCCCAATAATATTGGCATTCTATCTAGAAGCACTGAGGGGCATAGATCAGGAGGGGAAAACATTTAGTCACAGACGTAAAATACAGCTACTAAAATACTGAGAAGGTTCAGACAGAATACTGAGAAGGTTCATACAGAATACTGAGAAGGTTCATACAGAACACTGAGAAGGTTCAGAAAGAACACTGAGAAGGTTCATACAGAACACTGAGAAGGTTCAGAAAGAACACTGAGAAGGTTCATACAGAACACTGATGGTTCAGACAGAACACTGATGGTTCAGACTGAACACTGATGGTTCAGACTGAACACTGATCGTCATCGTAAGTCAGAGGTGGTGAGTGAGCGATGCACATCTTGTTTTAAGACTTGAGAGCCATTAAAGCAGTGATTGTATTATGGGATGTGGTGAGTCTCCTCCCCTGGCTGCAGGCTGCAGAGCGCAGGCCTCGGGGTGACGGGGGCAAGGCCAGCGTCCACACAGCCAGCTGGAGAGCAGATTAAAGTGCTGTGAAAACCCACATATTGCTGCAATGAGAAATATAATAACGTGGACATGGCCTTCCCTTTATGACGGTAACAACACATTCTCCAGAGAGCAATCTTTTTATCAATTCCAAAAGAATGACAAATGACACACACACCCAAAGAATGACAAATGCCACACACCCGGGGCCTAGGGCTTGCACATGAGGAGTATTTATGGTACTTGTGTCCTGAAGGTAACAGTGACAAAAGCCTTCAGACACTACGCCACATTCCTCACATTCATTTCTCATCCACAAATATCAGCTATTTCATCATATCTTTCAAACCCCCGTGACATCACCTGACAGGAGATTCCGCTAGAAATTAATAAGTGTCTTACCAGCTAAAAATTCCAAATTGCACAATACAACATCAAATTAAAATGTTAAAAATGGTATATGAATCGGACTGTAATGATAACTATTTGTCTCGTGGTATGGTTGAGAGGTTTATATATCGTGTAACTAACAATTTATTCAGTGCTTTATTGGTAGTGATATGAACATATGCTTGGTTCAGTTTACAACCGGCCTTGGATTATACTCTGAAAAGTGGAAAAATCCTGCCCTGACTCCACAACGCATACTGCATAGCTAGCTCTAGGGGGCGACGCAGAATTATCAGCTCTGTTTTGACGAAGACGATCCTAGCAGAAGAGTTAAGTACATCATATTTATACCCAGTAGTGGGGCTGCTATATCCAGAGGATAGGAGTTTAGGATAGGATGATAGGAAGTTACCGGATTTTAAATAAAACAATATTCTTGAGATAACAAAAGCTAGACAGCTTCTGGGGTTAGGGTTGGAACAGAAGAAGGAACTTTAAAGAAGATTTGGTGCTCACTGAGTACAATTTCAATTCAAGGGTTTACTGTTTCTCATAAAATAACAGCGTATAGAATCAAGCTCACAACAACTATTGTGGGGCCAAGATGCCAAATTGCGGCAATAAAAAAGAAGCATAAATAATTGCTGTTTTTGTACAGCATCCCATGTGTGAGACAACATAATTTCCTCTATAATGCTGCCGACTTCTTTTCATCAAATCAGAGAGCTTGTTTGTACAAGCTATTGTTTCTGCCCGCTTGTTGTTGCTGCATCACAAAGGATCTAAAATCGTCGCCCCAGATCTGAGAAGAGAGTCACATGTTCCATAATCAGACGAGGATTTTAATTGTAAGATGTTCCCTGGTTACTGTTCCCTGGCTACTGTTGCCCCCCCCCCTCCTCCTCTCTCTTCCCTGACAAAAATCTGACAGTAGCTTTGCATTGCAAACCTGTTTAATGAATGACTAATCCTGGAAGAGCGCATTATAGGAAACTGTCACACACAGCATTGTAGCAATATTAACTTGAATTTACATTATCATCCTCTGGTAATGCTGGAATATTTGGATTTCCATTAATGCTGGGCCTTCCTCTCTGAAAGGAAACAGTGGTGAACTAAATCTGGTTTTCCCCTCTGCTTTGATAGGGTGCTGGAGTTAAGGCTACACCAAGGAGCTTGCTTTATTTGGATGACAGCTCCAAGCCTTCCCCCCTTCTCACAATCAAGCCCACAAACAAAGGCCCAGCTAGCGTTACTCCAGCTAGCGTTACTCAGGCCCATTCTCAGCAAGCCCATTCCACAGCAGCCCAGTCCCAGGCAGAGTGATATTACAGCTTTGTAGCGACGCTGTAAATCACACAGAACAATGGTGAGCAGCACAATCACACAGGCCGGCCCAATCAAGCATATCAAACACACCCAGCGAGGAACAATAGATCAGACGCTCCATCGAGAGAGAATACCTGCCGTCCGCTGCTTGTTTATTGTTTATCTTTCAGCTCTATTGACTGTTTATGTTGTTATTCTTCCACTTCCTCACTCACCCTTATCTCAATAGAATTCACTTTTTAAATGACTATTCAAGTGTTGTTTGTGATAAAAGACTGTTTCCAGGACTCCCACAGGCAGGGAATTTAGGCTTTATAGATAAAAGGGTTGCGTTTATGTATAATGGCAAATGCAGTCTTTTGACTAAGTATTTGGTACAATTTATCACCATTCAAATATATTAGAAAAGCATTAATGCAGCAATGTGAATCAAAAACGTCCTTAAACAGCGGAGCCTGACAATTACGTAAAGTCTGACCAGACTGTGTAGAGTGACAAACGTTTTCATTATAATTATATTAAACTACATGCTGTAAGTATACCTGTGTAAATATGAGTGTTTAGGTGAAACCTGCATCTCCTGCCTAGTTCACAGCGTACCAGGAGGACATCATCGAGTCTGAGGGAGAGGACATCAGAGAGTCTGAGGGAGAGGACATCAGAGAGTCTGAGGGAGGACATCAGAGAGTCTGAGGGAGGACATCAGAGAGTCTGAGGGAGAGGACATCAGAGAGTCTGAGGGAGGACATCAGAGAGTCTGAGGGAGAGGACATCAGAGAGTCTGAGGGAGAGGACATCAGAGAGTCTGAGGGAGAGGACATCAGAGAGTCTGAGGGAGAGGACATCAGAGAGTCTGAGGGAGAGGACATCAGAGAGTCTGAGGGAGGACATCAGAGAGTCTGAGGGAGGACATCAGAGAGTCTGAGGGAGGACATCAGAGAGTCTGAGGGAGAGGACATCAGAGAGTCTGAGGGAGAGGACATCAGAGAGTCTGAGGGAGGACATCAGCGAGTGAGGGAGACATCAGAGAGTCTGAGGGAGGGGACATCAGAGAGTCTGAGGGAGGACATCAGAGAGTCTGAGGGAGGACATCAGAGAGTCTGAGGGAGGACATCAGCGAGTCTGAGGGAGAGGACATCAGAGAGTCTGAGGGAGAGGACATCAGAGAGTCTGAGGGAGAGGACATCAGAGAGTCTGAGGGAGGGGACATCAGAGAGTCTGAGGGAGGACATCAGAGAGTCTGAGGGAGGACATCAGAGAGTCTGAGGGAGGACATCAGAGAGTCTGAGGGAGAGGACATCAGAGAGTCTGAGGGAGAGGACATCAGAGAGTCTGAGGGAGGACATCAGAGAGTCTGAGGGAGGGGACATCAGAGAGTCTGAGGGAGGACATCAGAGAGTCTGAGGGAGGACATCAGAGAGTCTGAGGGAGGACATCAGCGAGTCTGAGGGAGGACATCAGAGAGTCTGAGGGAGGACATCAGAGAGTCTGAGGGAGGACATCAGAGAGTCTGAGGGAGAGGACATCAGAGAGTCTGAGGGAGAGGACATCAGAGAGTCTGAGGGAGGACATCAGCGAGTCTGAGGGAGGACATCAGAGAGTCTGAGGGAGGGACATCAGAGAGTCTGAGGGAGAGGACATCAGAGAGTCTGAGGGAGAGGACATCAGAGAGTCTGAGGGAGAGGACATCAGAGAGTCTGAGAGGACATCAGCGAGTCTGAGAGAGAGGACATCAGAGAGTCTGAGGGAGGACATCAGAGAGTCTGAGGGAGAGGACATCAGAGAGTCTGAGAGAGAGGACATCAGAGAGTCTGAGGGAGGACATCAGAGAGTCTGAGGGAGGACATCAGAGAGTCTGAGGGAGGACATCAGAGAGTCTGAGGGAGAGGACATCAGAGAGTCTGAGGGAGAGGACATCAGAGAGTCTGAGGGAGAGGACATCAGAGAGTCTGAGGGAGGGGACATCAGAGAGTCTGAGGGAGGACATCAGAGAGTCTGAGGGAGGACATCAGAGAGTCTGAGGGAGGACATCAGAGAGTCTGAGGGAGAGGACATCAGAGAGTCTGAGGGAGAGGACATCAGAGAGTCTGAGGGAGGACATCAGAGAGTCTGAGGGAGGACATCAGAGAGTCTGAGGGAGGACATCAGAGAGTCTGAGGGAGGACATCAGAGAGTCTGAGGGAGGACATCAGAGAGTCTGAGGGAGGACATCAGAGAGTCTGAGGGAGAGGACATCAGAGAGTCTGAGGGAGGACATCAGAGAGTCTGAGGGAGGACATCAGCGAGTCTGAGGGAGGACATCAGAGAGTCTGAGGGAGAGGACATCAGAGAGCCTGAGGGAGGACATCAGCGAGTCTGAGGGAGGACATCAGAGAGTCTGAGGGAGGGACATCAGCGAGTCTGAGGGAGAGGACATCAGAGAGTCTGAGGGAGAGGACATCAGAGAGTCTGAGGGAGGACATCAGAGAGTCTGAGGGAGAGGACATCAGCGAGTCTGAGAGGACATCAGCGAGTCTGAGGAGAGGACATCAGAGAGTCTGAGGGAGGACATCAGAGAGTCTGAGGGAGAGGACATCAGAGAGTCTGAGAGAGAGGACATCAGAGAGTCTGAGGGAGGACATCAGCGAGTCTGAGGGAGAGGACATCAGAGAGTCTGAGGGAGAGGACATCAGAGAGTCTGAGGGAGAGGACATCAGCGAGTCTGAGAGGACATCAGCGAGTCTGAGGGAGAGGACATCAGAGAGTCTGAGGGAGAGGACATCAGAGAGTCTGAGGGAGGACATCAGAGAGTCTGAGGGAGAGGACATCAGAGAGTCTGAGGGAGAGGACATCAGAGAGTCTGAGGGAGAGGACATCAGAGAGTCTGAGGGAGAGGACATCAGAGAGTCTGAGGAGAGGACATCAGAGAGTCTGAGGGAGGACATCAGAGAGTCTGAGGGAGAGGACATCAGCGAGTCTGAGGGAGGACATCAGAGAGTCTGAGGGAGGACATCAGCGAGTCTGAGGGAGGGACATCAGAGAGTCTGAGGGAGGACATCAGAGAGTCTGAGGGAGAGGACATCAGAGAGTCTGAGAGAGAGGACATCAGAGAGTCTGAGGGAGGACATCAGCGAGTCTGAGGGAGGGGACATCAGAGAGTCTGAGGGAGGACATCAGAGAGTCTGAGGGAGAGGACATCAGAGAGTCTGAGAGAGAGGACATCAGAGAGTCTGAGGGAGGACATCAGAGAGTCTGAGGGAGGACATCAGAGAGTCTGAGGGAGGACATCAGAGAGTCTGAGGGAGAGGACATCAGAGAGTCTGAGGGAGAGGACATCAGAGAGTCTGAGGGAGAGGACATCAGAGAGTCTGAGGGAGAGGACATCAGAGAGTCTGAGGGAGGACATCAGCGAGTCTGAGGGAGAGGACATCAGAGAGTCTGAGGGAGGACATCAGCGAGTGAGGGAGACATCAGAGAGTCTGAGGGAGGGGACATCAGAGAGTCTGAGGGAGGACATCAGAGAGTCTGAGGGAGAGGACATCAGAGAGTCTGAGGGAGGACATCAGAGAGTCTGAGGGAGGACATCAGAGAGTCTGAGGGAGGACATCAGAGAGTCTGAGGGAGGACATCAGCGAGTCTGAGAGAGGACATCAGAGAGTCTGAGGGAGAGGACATCAGAGAGTCTGAGGGGAGGACATCAGAGAGTCTGAGGGAGGACATCAGAGAGTCTGAGAGAGAGGACATCAGAGAGTCTGAGAGAGGACATCAGAGAGTCTGAGAGAGAGGACATCAGAGAGTCTGAGGGAGAGGACATCAGCGAGTCTGAGAGGAGAGGACATCAGAGAGTCTGAGGGAGGACATCAGCGAGTCTGAGGGAGGACATCAGCGAGTCTGAGGGAGGACATCAGAGAGTCTGAGGGAGAGGACATCAGAGAGTCTGAGGGAGGACATCAGCGAGTGAGGGAAGACATCAGAGAGTCTGAGGGAGGGGACATCAGAGAGTCTGAGGGAGGACATCAGCGAGTCTGAGGGAGGACATCAGCGAGTCTGAGAGAGGACATCAGAGAGTCTGAGAGAGAGGACATCAGAGAGTCTGAGGGAGGACATCAGAGAGTCTGAGGGAGGACATCAGCGAGTCTGAGAGAGGACATCAGAGAGTCTGAGGGAGAGGACATCAGAGAGTCTGAGGGAGAGGACATCAGAGAGTCTGAGGGAGGACATCAGAGAGTCTGAGGGAGAGGACATCAGCGAGTCTGAGGGAGAGGACATCAGCGAGTCTGAGAGGACATCAGAGAGTCTGAGGGAGAGGACATCAGAGAGTCTGAGGGAGGACATCAGAGAGTCTGAGGGAGGGACATCAGAGAGTCTGAGGGAGGACATCAGAGAGTCTGAGGGAGAGGACATCAGAGAGTCTGAGCAGGCTGGGGGGGGGGCAAAGCCATGTTTGAATATTACTGACCCAGCACTTAGGAAAGCGATGCACAACAAGGCGAAAAAATGAATGCTTTTTTAGTCTGGAAATCCTTTCACCCTCTCATATTCAGCAGATCAGATTAAGAGAGAGGTTTAAGAAGATTTTGACAAAAAAACCTTCTGAGCTGGTGGAGAGGGGTTGGGAAGGTGCCAGGAAGCCGGTTTTGATTCTGTGACTTCAGGCAATTCATCACAGAAATTGAGTTTCTAATGCAGCATCTTGTGAATCCCTTTTGCCCTGTCAACGTTTTAATACATTACAGTGAGAATGTAAATCATGTTTGAAATTTGGCACAAACTACACAAACTCTACTGCACTCACCATTCCATACAGACACAGGCAGACACAGGGGCTCTAATACAGGCACACACATTTCACTGAATATTGGAATTATTTTCAGACAAATACAACTTCAGGTTTTCTTATTCCTGGCAATAGAAAGGAAAATCGAAATCTCATTATGCTCCTTTAACTAGAGATGTTCAAAAGGCACAGATGTGGACCTGTGTATGGGCTACATTCCCCCCAGTAAAAGTGTCTTATTTGTTTTCACTATAAGGAGCAGGTATAGTACTACAGAACCAAATGAAAGCAAGTAAGATAAGCTAGAAACATTAGCAGCACATTGACAACAGCTCTCAGTCCAGAACACAGGTGTACCAACAGATCAGGAAGGACGAGGAAGAACACATCTGAACATGGACCAAGAGGTTTTGTACGTTACCAGGTCAGAGAGAGGACGCAGGGCTCAGGCTGTCATGGATCCAGCAGGGCTGGAAGGTGGCCTGGAGAGACAGCAGGACTGGAAGGTGGCCTGGAGATCCAGCAGGACTGGAAGGTGGCCTGGAGGTCAGCAGGACTGGAAGGTGGCCTGGAGAGACAGCAGGACTGGAAGGTGGCCTGGAGAGACAGCAGGACTGGAAGGTGGCCTGGAGAGACAGCAGGACTGGAAGGTGGCCTGGAGATCCAGCAGGGCTGGAAGGTGGCCTGGAGAGACAGCAGGGCTGGAAGGTGGCCTGGAGAGACAGCAGGGCTGGAAGGTGGCCTGGAGATCCAGCAGGTCTGGAAGGTGGCCTGGAGATCCAGCAGGACTGGAAGGAGGCCTGGAGATCCAGCAGGACTGGAAGGTGGCCTGGAGAGACTGCAGGACTGGAAGGTGGCCTGGAGATCCAGCAGGGCTGGAAGGTGGCCTGGAGATCCAGCAGGACTGGAAGGTGGCCTGGAGATCCAGCAGGACTGGAAGGTGGCCTGGAGATCCAGCAGGACTGGAAGGTGGCCTGGAGATCCAGCAGGGACTGGAAGGTGGCCTGGAGAGACTGCAGGACTGGAAGGTGGCCTGGAGATCCAGCAGGGCTGGAAGGTGGCCTGGAGATCCAGCAGGGCTGGAAGGTGGCCTGGAGATCCAGCAGGACTGGAAGGTGGCCTGGAGATCCAGCAGGACTGGAAGGTGGCCTGGAGAGACTGCAGGACTGGAAGGTGGCCTGGAGATCCAGCAGGGCTGGAAGGTGGCCTGGAGGTCATGCAGGGCTGGAAGGTGGCCTGGTGATCCAGCAGGACTGGAAGGTGGCCTGGAGATCCAGCAGGACTGGAAGGTGGCCTGGAGATCCAGCAGGCTGGAAGGTGGCCTGGAGAGACTGCAGGTCTGGAAGGTGGCCTGGAGAGACAGCAGGGACTGGAAGGTGGCATGGAGATCCAGCAGGTCTGGAAGGTGGCCTGGAGAGACAGCAGGACTGGAAGGTGGCCTGGAGAGACAGCAGGACTGGAAGGTGGCCTGGAGATCCAGCAGGCTGGAAGGTGGCCTGGAGATCCAGCAGGACTGGAAGGTGGCCTGGAGAGACAGCAGGACTGGAAGGTGGCCTGGAGATCCAGCAGGTCTGGAAGGTGGCCTGGAGATCCAGCAGGACTGGAAGGTGGCCTGGAGAGACTGCAGGACTGGATGGTGGCCTGGAGAGACTGCAGGGCTAGAAGGTGGCCTGGAGAGACAGCAGGCTGGAAGGTGGCCTGGAGAGACAGCAGGGCTGGAAGGTGGCCAGGAGATCAAGCAGGACTGGAAGGTGGCCTGGAGAGACAGCAGGACTGGATGGTGGCCTGGAGAGACTGCAGGGCTAGAAGGTGGCCTGGAGAGACAGCAGGCTGGAAGGTGGCCTGGAGAGACAGCAGGGCTGGAAGGTGGCCAGGAGATCAAGCAGGGCTGGATGGTGGCCTGAAGAGACAGCAGGGCTGGATGGTGGCCTGGAGATCCAGCAGGGCTGGAGAGAGGCTTCCTGTCAGCCTTCTCAGAGTCATTAGAGTCGCCTGACTGCTGAGGGGAACACAGAGCTGCTGTAGACCTGAAGTTTATTTACTGCTTCAGAAGGGCTCAACTGTCTGTAACCAGAGTGATCTCAGAGGTCCTTGTAACAGCTCCTCTCCTCCAACTCCACCCTAGTCAATTTCACCGTCAACCGAAACTCTCTTTCAAATACTGGATTGAAAAAAGGCCAGATTGCTTAGGATGATAGTTATGATTTTTTGATTAACAGAATTGGCAGGCTGAGTATTCTGTTGTAAACCTAAATATATCATCTGCTCAAGTTTTGTAGCCTTTCAGTTAAAAAAAATGATCTGGTGTGAAGTCATGCACTTTATATTTGCATAAAACTGAGGATTTCTATCAAAGTCGATAAAAACATTGTGTCTGACTCAGGCGGTCCCCGAACCAGGAAGCAGCTCGGCTCTGCTGTTTACTGTTGGAACCTGCCGATTGGCTGTGAAATCTGTCCTAACTCGTTTCCATGGTATTAAGGTGTTACGCAGCCATAGGAAGCAATTTGGGCAGATCATGTTCTGCAAGGGACACTCTCTCCGAGAGGTACATGCCCCGTTTCCAAGACGCCCGGAGAATATACAAACGGAGTCAAGTACCATGGATTTGTACACTTTGGTGTGATATGGTGTGTTGGTGTGGAGATGGAGGCAGAGGCTGGTTGGTCTACAGTGTCAGTCCTGGACACTAACACCTGTACCTTGCTTAGTCCTGGACACAAACACCTGTACCTTGCTTAGCTAACATATGGGTCTGTGTCGGCTGTTTTTGTTAAACGTCCATTTGAGATATTACATTCTCCTTCTTTAATCCTTGCTATTTGTTATCAATTGCTGCAAATCATATCTCTTCTCGGTGATTCATCTAATGAAAAACTCTATTCAATAAAGGAGATATGGAGGATTAGACGTCCATTGTGTACCCACCTGTTGACCTTCACAGTATCTGCCTCCACAATCTCAGCAAACACGTAACATTCTGAAACCTGAAGATCTACAAAAACAAAGTTTCAAACTCACACACAACCTATAAAGACCACATCGACCTTCACGCCTCACATCTTCAGCTACAGATAAATATGCCTTTTATAATAATACCTCAAGTATAACTAAATAAACAGAGC
This sequence comes from Mallotus villosus, assembly GCA_903064625.1. Lineage (NCBI taxonomy): Eukaryota > Metazoa > Chordata > Actinopteri > Osmeriformes > Salangidae > Mallotus > Mallotus villosus. The sequence goes on from CAEFZP010001675.1 coordinate 298,479, forward strand.
AGTTGTTTGGCAAGTGAAATGCATAACAGGCACATCTGTTTCAAATACTGCACTATCATTTTCGCTAGCAAAGGGAGAGAGGGGATCATAATATTCAAATCCGTATTTAACCTTTCAAGGCAGAAGGATTATTCAGCAAAGTCTCCATTCCGAGCCGTTTTCTTGCCCCCTACTCCCCTGCCATAATAATGATCATTATCTCCATTGTGTGAAAAGAGGATTATCATATCGTTCCATAAACCCAGGAACACCCCTGCCATTATGAAGTCATTCCACTCTCATCAGGCCCACACCAGCGGCCAGGCCAGCTCATCCTACATCAGCTGGGTGGTGACAGGTGACCGTAGAGTCAGCCAGGCCTTGTCTGAGGGACCTGGGGTCTGGAGGACAGGAAGCTGGGGTCGGGAGGACAGGAAGCTGGGGTCGGGAGGACAGGAAGCTGGGGTCTGGAGGACAGGAAGCTGGGGTGTAGAGGACAGGAAGCTGGGGTGTAGAGGACAGGAAGCTCGGGGTCTGGAGGACAGGAAGCTGGGGTGTAGAGGACAGGAAGCTGGGGTGTGGAGGACAGGAAGCTGGGGTCTGGAGGACAGGAAGCTGGGGTCTGGAGGACAGGAAGCTGGGGGCTTCGACTTCGTGGCACACCCAATAATCAGTTGATGTGCACATTCTGGGACAAATGGATAGATAGTCTGGGTCATAGTAGGGCCTTAATATGAATATGGTGCAGAAGTACAGAAGTATGGAATACAGGCAGTCACAGAGGACTTTACCATGAAACTGATCGCACCAGTCCAACAGCTTTTCTAGGTTCTCAGTATCGAGTACCAATTTTTGTATGGACTGCTGTAGCATTTTCATCTCATAGCTTCCTTAGCTAAATATAAAAACAGAGCTAGTGGTACAGTTAGGGAGCTGTCAGGATGAAGCACTAAAGACTACATATGAAACAGGAGGTGATTAGACAATGTTGACAAGTCACTTGTATGATCTTCATATGAAGTCTATTGTTAATAATTCAATTGTGAATACGGCCAGTATCAGCAGGAACACAGTGTGCCTTACTCCAGCCCAGTGCTAATCCTGTCTGCTTATTTACTGCTTCACTCGGTGGTTTTCAAGGCGGGGTCATTTCTGTCTACTCCTTAAACCCCCACATGTCCACATCTATGTTAGGTGCAGTCTTAAACATATGGACTCTTTTAATTAAATCATACCTTGATTCAGTCTTTCACAGTATTACTGACAGCAAGGTCATTAAACTATTAAAGCAAGTCACAGGGAAAATTGTTGTGAGCAGAGTGAGGCAGGAGAGGTTAATTAAACGGTCACCGCTTCTCCTCACCGCCAGCGAACGCCACATTCTATCAGACAGGAGAGAGAGAACAGGACTGAGAGAACAGGGGTGAGAGAACAGGATGAGAGAACAGGAGAGAGAGAACAGGAGAGAGAGAACAGGAGAGAGAGAACAGGAGAGAGAGAACAGGAGAGAGAGAACAGGAGAGAGAGAACAGGAGAGAGAGAGAACAGGACTGAGAGAGAACAGGAGAGAGAGAGAGAGAGGGAACAGGAGAGAGAGAACAGGAGAGAGAGAACAGGAGTGAGAGAACAGGAGAGAGAGAACAGGAGTGAGAGAACAGGACTGAGAGAACAGGAGAGAGAGAACAGGAGAGAGAGAACAGGAGAGAGAGAACAGGAGAGAGAGAATAGGAGTGAGAGAATAGGAGTGAGAGAACAGGAGAGAGAGAACAGGAGAGAGAGAACAGGACTGAGAGAGAACAGGAGAGAGAGAACAGGAGAGAGAGAACAGGAGAGAGAGAACAGGAGAGAGAGAACAGGACTGAGAGAGAACAGGAGAGAGAGAACAGGAGTGAGAGAACAGGAGAGAGAGAACAGGAGAGAGAGAACAGGAGTGAGAGAGAACAGGAGAGAGAGAACAGGAGAGAGAGAACAGGAGAGAGAGAACAGGAGAGAGAGAACAGGAGAGAGAGAACAGGGGTTTTAGAATTCTTGTACAAATTGTGCAACGGCGGGGACACACAATAAAAAGGCCAACTTCAACACCTTCATACTTCTTATATCTTTCTTTCAAACAATGTTGACACAACACCCTTTGACATCAGCATTGACATTAAAATATGGATACAAAATAGAGACTGGACTCATTCCAGATTGGGCTCAGCACGTGATCCTACTATAGCATGGTGGATGTCACCTGTTCTTTACTTTGTGTCAATTGTTTTAACAAACTAATGATTTCCCTCAAGGCACAGTGCTCTAATCATGAGGGTACATAAAAGTCATGTCATGTAGGTCATCGCATCAAAGTTAAAAGAAGTAACTTAACCTCTTAGATTATTTTTTACCATCCAGTAATTCGAACACAAGACGTTTATTAGTCATCTCTTCTGATGAAAGCATTCTTAGATCTAGTTTGTTCTCCACATCTCCTGGTTTAGTGGAACATTTAAAACAAGATGTGAATCTGTATTGTGACTACAATCACAGCCCCCTGACATAACAACCCTTACATCACACAATAAAGGGACAGAGGCAGACAGAACTACAACAGCTAAAGTGATACTTTTAAGACGTTAAGAATTTTATCTTTTGTATACCTGCCTTTGGAATTTTACAATGTAAATAAATCTTGTTTTGACTTGCTCCCAACTTCAAACGTTTTCTTTTTTGTGGTGGTGGTGACTGAACCAAAGGTGATGAGTGGTATGAATAATAGAAGGTAAATTATCCAATATTGCATACAAACATTACTATTTTGTTTTGTTTAATAGGTTTGTTAACTGACAATTGCACAAACAAATGGAATATTTTTCATATTTCTCAGTACAATTGTTCAGTTGTGTTTTCTTGAAGAGGAATGAGAGACGCAGATCTGCCAGGGAGGGGCAGGGCCTCCTATACATACCGGCTTACTTTATTTTATATAACTGCTGTCCAACGTTAACATATCTTAATTCTTCTCAGTTATTTCTGCTCAGAAGCAAATACTCAATTTATGAGTGTGTGGCTTGACATGACCTGAATGTTTTGTCCTTAAACCAACAGTTATTGATGTTTGTAAACTGTCACTTCAAGGGTGTAGGTTGCCCCGTGCCTTCCGTCCCCTCACGCTGCTGGCACCACTACATCATCATCTCATTTGGCATTCAAAGCTGAATGGGAAAAGTTCAAGACTATGCTGCTACTATGCAGCAAGGCTGAATGAAGAGAAAATCCTGGGCTATCAAAAACAGCAATTCAAATGTGGAATATAACTCATGAAATGAAAGGCATCTGGAGGCTGGATCCGCAGCAAGACTGGCCTGTGTGGGTTAGGGTTAGTGTGTGGGTTAGGGTTAGTGTGTGGGTTAGGGTTAGTGTGTGGGTTAGGGTTAGTGTGTGGGTTAGGGTTAGTGTGTGGGTTAGGGTTAGTGTGTGGGTTAGGGTTAGTGTGTGGGTTAGGGTTAGTGTGTGGGTTAGGGTTAGTGTGTGGGTTAGGGTTAGTGTGTGGGTTAGGGTTAGTGTGTGGGTTAGGGTTAGTGTGTGGGTTAGGGGTTAGTGTGTGGGTTAGGGTTAGTGTGTGGGTTAGGGTTAGTGTGTGGGTTAGGGTTAGTGTGTGGGTTAGGGTTAGTGTGTGGGTTAGGGTTAGTGTGTGGGTTAGGGTTAGTGTGTGGGTTAGGGTTAGTGTGTGGGCTGCTTCACAAGGCTTGGTCACTTGGTGTCCTTTAGGCTTTCATATTACACGTTTTACACACTACAAGGCTTTTCAGTCTTGGGACCCTTTCAGAAGGCAAAGAAGCGAGGAGTTGAAAAGTTTCTAAGAGCAAACAAAGCTATTGGCCGTGTTGCCAGATAAACACTAAAGAAATGTCCCGGTAATGTATTATTCACTGAGGAAATTAATTAATTTCCACCATTATACATCCCTTGCAATTATATGCAACAGAAATGCTATCCATCACCTTCGATGCCAAGAGGGACAAACAGTGGTCAGAGCAGTGCGGGAGGAGGGCTTGAATGCAAGGAGGCAAAAATTGCATTTAATGCTGCCCTGGCATTACCTATGCAGATCTTTATCAGGGGGGCAGTGAGTCTATTGTGGCCATTTTGCCGGCCTACAATGGCTTCCTGTGCACCCAAGCTACCGGGAGATTGGCTGAAATTATATTCCCTTCATGCTTGGCTAGGTTGCAGCTTAGAAACAAGCTGCTTGTGGAGGGAAGATGGCAGATAAAGGTTAGGGTTAGGGATAAAGGAGCTTCACATCCAGGTGACCTTTTTCCTCCTCTTTTTTCTCCTCAGCAAAAGCTCCTCAATTGCAGTGACAGAAGAAAAGAAAACAATCTGTTGAGGAGAGGACACACAACCAGCACCTTGTGAACCTGGGCCTCAGAGAGGCTGGGGCCTCAGGGAGACCGGGGCCTCCGAGAGGCCGGCTCTCTGTCCTGAGACAGCACAGTGACCTACCTTGACACGCATTCCAACACCACACATCCTGAACGCTCGCTCCACCAGTCAACGTTTCAATTCTCTCACAAGGTGTCAGCATACATTAATCCCATAAAATACTGTGATTGTTACAATGGTTTATGATACCAAAATAATTCTGTAAATTCAACATTTCTCTAACAGATGCAAGGTCCAACTGCAATCGGTCAACGGATTAAAGATCTCTGTGGAATCAAATCTTAAATTCAACAGAAGGAATTTCCGGGATACTAAACCTAATCAAAAACATCAGGATGGAAGTGAAAAAATAAAAACTAGAGTTAAACTCTGATTGAGTCCTGCAATCTCCTTTAGATAAAAAAACCAGAAAAAAACTTGCGAAGAATATAAGTGATGTAGCAGATAGAGCGCAGCCTCCTGTGGGCCTGCTGGTTGCAGGGGATATGTATATCTGCAGATAAAACCTTCTGTTCAGGAACAGTATTTGCCAGGCCTTTTAGATACGCATCAACCATGAAGACATGGGTCCAGCCTTCATTATACCGCGTGAATCTTCCCTCATTTAGTCGGGATAACATCTCCTTTATTTCACCTCCAAACACCCCTATCCATCCTGCCATTCGCCCTGCTCAGCCCACAAACAAGATGATGCAGCCGATGGTAGCAACAGTTGGTAACAAATATGTGGCTTTGTTGGGTTTTTCTCAAAGACCTCCCAGCCTTCCTGAGTTGCCTGGGGAGGGCTGGGTGGGAATCAAAGGTGCTCGACAGACGATCCCCCTCAGAGGGGACAGACGATCCCCCTCAGAGGGGGGGGGGACATGCAAAGACCTGGCCTTGATAGGCCCAGGAGATAAGGATCCCTGTAAGAGCTTATCGCAATCAACAATTGCAGTGACAAAAATATATACACCGCACCATGTTTGGAAAACGTTATTGCCAAAGCTTCATTGGAAGTGTCATAAATAAAGTGTCATAAATAAAGTGTCATAAATGAATCTACAGTATAAATATCTCAGGCTAAGAGGGAGACCTTCTAACTAACTTCGTACGTCACGCTGCAAAGAGCTCCAAGTGGCTTTGGTACTGAGAGACATGAGGCTTAGACTATGCAGTCCATACTGTAAGAGATCTGTCTACCTCACTAGTTCAGTACCACACTGAATAACTTACCTCATCTGTCCAGCCAGATCAATATGGATGTTTCAAAAGACGATTATTTCAGAAAAAAAAAGAAGCAATACAAAACCTTTAGTCATACTTTCTAGCAAACAATTAATTACGCTAGTTTTCCAGTTTTAAGTTGTAAATGCTCTGGTCTAGTTTTACCAGAGAAACCAGTGGGAAATGGTCATTACTCATTTAAAAAATCCACTCAAATGTAGCTATGCATAACATCCATTATAACTTGTAAAAACACTTAGTCTTTAACAAAACTATTGTACACTGAAAAATAATATTTTACATTTTACAAAAGAGTAGTTTATCTCAAGGTAAATTAAATGATTTGTGTATTTAACTGTTATGGTGTGAGACGTATGCTAGAATTAAATGAATTTGTAGAGCGGCTATGAGAATAGTAAATTACTTTCAGACTGGACTGAATACATTCTAACCAGCTAATAATAAAGCGCTCCACTTGCGTCTTCACACTACACAGATACATTACACAACGGCCTTGGAGGAATGGAGAAATCACAAAAATAAATCCTATCAAATGAATAATCAAATGATGTGTTTATTATAGTTTTTATTGGGTATTGCCGTTTCATTTTCTTGTTTAATTGACAGTCTGTGCCAACACATTCCAGCGCACAATGTGTAATCAGTGTTTCCTGTGCGAGAGCTCCCAGCACGCTGGAGGGTGTGTGACGCGCTTCAGGAGCCCTCAGACTGGGCCTCTCATGCGGGGGAATTACAGAGCCGTCTCTCTGCCACGACAGCAGCCTCACAATCACCCTTCCCGTAGAACACACACTCACACCGGCTTTCTTACTCTCTCTCCTGCACATTCAAACATGCAGTCTTTCTGTGCACCCAGGACCTACAACATGCCACTGCACACTAACCCTCACCCTCACCCTCACACAAAGTCTGGGGTGAAGCAGGCTGTTTCTCTGCACACATTCAGGAGGAGCGTTGTCATTTTACCGCGGCAATCTACCGACAGTTCCTCTCACCTAAAGTATGCTGCTTCTCTTTTCAGTCCAGAGGCCATGCAAGTCAGGGGCTTCCTCCCGCTGGAGAGATGCATCCTGAAAACTCTATTGACATTTTTCCCTGGAGAAAAGCAGGCCAGGCAGCGTAAACACCAGCGTGCTAAGCACACACTCGCACTGATGTCGAGATGCCGTCGCACTATCAGATTATTCCCGTCATATTTCTCTGGCTGACTAGACTAAGCACAAGTCAGAGGTATGAGCTGATAAAGAGTCTTTCACACAGCAACAACACGTACCACACGGCTTATCACCTCACCTCCTCACATGCAATCGCAAGGAGGACAGGAGGAAGATTGTAACATTTGGCGATTTGTTTTTGCTTTTGGGGGACTGATAACAAAAGCGCAATCTAAGGTAGGATGCCCATGTGAGGCTCGACGTGAGGCAGGGCAGAGGCAGCCGGGATCCGAGGCAGCCAGGATCCGTAACACGTCTTCATAAAAATACAAATACATAGTCAGGCTTTGTTTTCATGACTAACACAGTCACAAAGGAAGTTGTGACTGTTACAAACAAATTACAAACAACTAAAAATGTGTTTTTACTAGTGTCATAGGGGAAAACGATTCTAAAATAATTTTTTCTGTCGAATGTCAAAAAGTCAAATGGATAAAATAAAACCCCATGTTTTCTGCATCTCACGTTTGAGACAACAGGAGCCATTTTTATTTTGGCTTAATGAACAAAGAGAGAAAAGAGTGAACTTGTAATGGTGCAGGTTTACATCCGCTACTAAAGGTTTCAGCTTCTGAAACGTCGCTCTGCCCTTCATGTCCCGCCACGCGCTCGGGATCCTCTTTATTCCTTCATCCATAATGGCAGCAATTAAAGTAGAAGGTAAACTTTTCAACAGTCTTTTCACCAGGATGAAAAGCATTGTGTTGCAAATTGGTAATAATATATTCATCCCTAGGTAAACATGCCTGCCATGTCCCTTATGCACAACGGAGGCGAACAGAATGAAAGTGATAATTTCTCTCCCTTTGAGAATTCTGTTCTTTAATTCTGACAGTAAACTCGTGGCTGTTACGGGGTGTTAAGTAGGATTTAAAACTTGTCAGACAAGACATGTTTGAAATTGCTTTAAATAAGTGCACTGTGTTGCTGTCAACCAGAGGCTTACAGGAACATATCCTCACAATTGAGGCACTCATCCGGGCTCACAGAGCCATGCCCCAGCCCCAGCCAAGTGCTTCCTGCCTATTGGCTCTTCCCACTGTGGACCAGCTCCCCCTGCTGGAGAGCCTAGGCACTGCCTCCACCTACAGGGCTCACAGGGCGAGAGACTGGGCACTGCCTCCACCTGCAGGGCTCACAGGGCGAGAGACTGGGCACTGCCTCCACCTGCAGGGCTCACAGGGCGAGAGACTGGGCACTGCCTCCACCTGCAGGGCTCACAGGGCGAGAGACCTCCACCTGCAGGGCTCACAGGGCGAGAGACTGGGCACTGCCTCCACCTGCAGGGCTCACAGGGCGAGAGACTGGGCAAGTGGCACATTCTTACACTGCAGGGGAGCGTCTATGTAGCCACACTCTACTCCAGGTAGGACTCGGTCCATCGTAAATACCTGATTTGACTTGAAATGACTGTTCAGGGTTGGGTGTGCTTTAATAATATGGTGGTGGGCCTATGGGGTGGATGGAGGGACAGTATTCATGCTTAGAATACGGTCTAAAACAAGGTCACAACATCACCAACTCAGAAGGAACATGCAAAGTGGAAGACCATAACCTAACATGTTACCCTGTTATAGAATACCACTATCTAGAACGGAGATCATTTCAATCATGAAGAACATTTTAAAAAGTGTCCGAGTTCTCCTCTGATGTGACTGAGCATCACTGGACTGCCATCACAACACCCAGCATCCCAGAGTATCACTCTCTTCTTCATCCAGCATCCCAGAGTATCACTCTCTTCTTCATCCAGCATCCCAGAGTATCACTCTCTTCTTCATCCAGCATCCCAGAGTATCACTCTCTTCTTCATCCAGCATCCCAGAGTATCACTCTCTTCTTCATCCAGCATCCCAGAGTATCACTCTCTTCTTCGTGTTAGGATGGGGAAACCATATCTGCCACTTTAGGATAATGAAACCCTGTAAATAAACTCTTGGTGGGGAGCCAACCAACAGCTGCATAATCTTCTGCTAATGGCCACACCAAGAATGACTTCCTCCAGAAAGCCCCCCCCCCACACACACACAGCCTCTCTCTCACACACACACACACACACACACGGCCTGTAAGCTTATTTCTCTCCATCTCTTTCCTGATGTGAAGCACTGCTACAAACCTCCTAGTAGTATCAAATATTTATTCTACATAATACAGTCAAAACCTTAATAATACTGAGGGAGATCATTCACAGGTTTAATCCTGTAATGACTACAAAGAGCATTTAAACCACACACCGTTGTATTTATGCACCAAAAGCAACCACTCGACAATCCTGAATAAAGAGGGTGGGAGGTGGAGGCTTTATGAAGAGCATATCGTGCAATAGTTAGTGTGTTTGGTGCAACAGCAACATGCTCCTACCCCACATTAGTGCTTTCTCAGGGGAGAGGGAGGTGGAGAAGGAGCTAGTGAGGTTGTGATGAGGGGCTGAACCTTGGAGCACCTTGTCCCTTGATCTGGCACCCTCTCCTACCAAGGCAATCCTCTATCATACAAAGGGATTAGATCGCCCAGTGTAAGTGCCTTCAAGTTATTAGCACCTTCTTATACAAAGTATAACAGCAATCCCAAAGACATTGATTGCAGGGAACAGTTCAAATATGATTTCCTTATAGCTATTAATATGTATGCCTTAAATAGAAGCACACCGCTAAGCAGCTTATGATATTATGAAAAGGATGTTCCCTCAGGGGCATAATATGCCAGCAGTGACAGTAAGGAGAGATTCATATTTACCCAGATTGGCTGTACTTACGTCAAGCGTTCAGTGAGCTTGTGGGAGGGAGGATGGGGCAGTGGTAACAGCTCGGCTTCGATAAGCACTTACCGTGAATAAAAGACAAGCATGAAAGTGAGGTTTAGCCTCTTTAAAGATTCCCCAACCCAATGTAGAGGCAGATAGGGCAGGTGCCTTTGGTTCCGGACGTGATTAAACGTCTGCGTTGCAGTGTTCCCGTAGAAACGAGACATTGCGGAGACATTGTCCAAGCTTGTCCAGGTGGGGGACCTGTCATCCCAAACCAGAGCTTAGCAGAGCCGTGCTTGGAGCAAAAGATTAGGACCCGGGAATTCAGATTCTTCCTTTTTTTTCAGTGCATGTTTAATCCAAAAACAGTCTCTCCCGCCTCCCTCTCCTCCCGCCTCCCTCTCCTCCTGACTTCATCTCCTTCTGTTTCTATTTTATTCATCTTTATCTTGCTGTTTTTCCCCTCTTCCCATTTTTCTTGCTTTTCACTAGCAGGCTTGGTTTGATTTGAAACTCTTTCATGCAGACAGTGTTAGGTGTAAATATTTTTCATTTGGGGGTCTTGAGATTGACTGACACAGTTGTACTCCTTACAGTGAACAAACAGCATTTTATTCCGCATTGTTGGAGTAAAAGAGATAATACTACTCAAGCGGACTATTTTTTTACACCCAAAAACATTTTGATAGAAAACACCTTCTTGCTTATCATACAGGGTTAGGGCCTATAATCCTGAGGAGATGCATCCATTTGGGGGTTCTCCGGGAGCTCCAGTATAAAGCCCTGAGAGCAGCTCCACACTGATTCTCACTGCTGTCACACTGCATCTAAGAGTACCTGGACTTGAGTCTGTTTTCACAGGCCTAGTTATAACAGAACTTGTTAGCGGGTATCTGAACCGGACGACTACCACAGCAGCCTGTTTCCTACTCTGTGGAATAGAAGGAAAATTAACTATGTGGTCCTCAATGTAACTACCTCGTCTCAGAAACCGAAAGAAAGACCACCATCCCCAGTCCACATCCCCGCCCCACACCTGCCAGAGTGGAAGCTACAGCTGATCTACATAACGGTAAACCAGACAGCAAACCAGACGGTAAACCAGACGGTAAACCAGTCTTTTTTGTGTGCCCAAAACCAGATAAGATCAAACAAGGCTTTCAAATACTACTAACAGACTAAATGTTCTATTAGGGAAAATCCCAACCAAATATAGTACAAAATAATATAGTATAATAATAATATATAATAATATATATACTCTAACAATTTATTACTTAATCTCTTCAATATGTAATCTATTACCTCACAGAAAACTATCCTGAACCCTTTTTCAATTAGAAATAAGAAGTGAAGGGGATGGAGTAACTATGGTTTGGGCAGAGACACATGAATCAGACTCTTGTCAGGAGAACACATCTGATTGTTGTTGCACATCGATCATTCTTCCATCATGTTCTGTACATGAGCTTCTGGAGGACCAATATTGTGACGCATGAACCAGTTTATCTGGAAGGTAGAAACAACATGTCAAAGAGACCTTCTAACCACCAAGGATGGATGCATTCCTGCAAGGAGCAACAATTAGGCCTATTCAAATCAAATAAGCTTCCTCCCTGTAATGAATTTAAGAGAAAATACAAAAGAGAAGCTAAACAATTTCTGATTTGAAATGGAAGTCTGACAACACACGAAATATTCAGGGTATCTCCTGCTGGCAGACCAGAAGTAGTCCTTGAATGAACGTCCTGTGATTCAGCCAAACCACTGTGTTTGCTGCCGTAGTGTTCACGGTACCAGATGTCCTCCCTCAGACTGCAACAGAGGTGATATGGTAATATGCATACTGAGATGAAGCCAAGCACCTCTTAACATTATCTAACAATGATCTGGCCCTGACCTCGATGTTTACCAACTCAATTATCCTTCTATCTCCAAGTGGAATTCACTGGGCCGCTACCTTTACTTACTTGTCCTCTGTAAAAGATGAAAGCAGAGGGGAAAGGTGGCGAGAGGGAAGATGAGGGATGGAGAACGAGTCAAAGTGTTTCATTTATAAGAGGAGGGAGGTATTAGGACACATTTATCAATAATGGAGAAATAATGAAGAAAGATTAAAGTCGTCCCTGTATTTAAGATGTTCCAAATGGCCCAAACCAGGCCTGCTGGTGACAATGTGGCCCAGACAAGCCCAGACCCCATTACAGCCCACAAATGAGAGAGTGATATTGTAAAAGGCTCTCAGGTAACTGGAACATGGTCTACCTGGGAATTAAGTGCCCTTTCATTTTTACATTTTGTGCTGTGGTACAAAACAAGACAAAAGGTCTCAGTGTCTTGAGTGATTTCAATGGAATAAAAAGCTCAAATTGAAAACCTTAAATCTCACAAATCCCATTCTTGCTGTGACTATAACTCTGCCTGTAAGAGGAACAGGTTTAGACCTGTCATCTCACTCACCATTCTGACAGACAGGAAACCTAAACCCTAAACACAATCATCTGGACGGCCAAACTTTTTTTTATTCTCATAAGCGAATAACTCCTTACATTAAGTAGAGACTATATGCCACATGCATGCCAATATTAAATTTGATTAACTTAAAATGAATTAATGTATTAAAAGGAGGCACAGGGGTTGGAAGTTATTTAAGGTCATTTATTTTCTTGCTGAACATTTTCCTATCCAGACACTACAACCCAGCATCACACACGGCCCTAAGCTGTCAAACACAGAGGAACCAGGAGAGTGAATCCTGGGTTTATCAGCACGAGTTATTGGGGACCTAAGAGTATGGGAAATCCTATGCCGAAATATTATTCTCAGTAAAACTCAAACTGTGAATAACACAAGCCAAGCAATCTACGCCAGAAGGTCATAGCAAAGTAAAGCAGTGAAATTGGCAGGAAAAATGGGTCTTTTGGAGAGAGTGAAATAGATGAGAGATGGAGGGAGATGAAAAGTTGACGAGCTACCCAGGCGGGTCTACCAAAAGTAATGAATATCCCTTTTGGTCTGCAGCCATTTTGAAGAACTGTCATTCTGAATGAAGTGAGATAAAAATTATATTTCACCCAGATAAAAAAGAAAACCCGGTACAAAAGCAGAAAGGACATGTGTCTGGCTGATGCTTCCCTTAATCCAAGACGAGGCTTGACAGCCTCAACCAACAAATGTCAAGACAACTGAACCATCAAAACAGCATGATTACAGCATCGTGCATCGTCACACTGGCAGGAACAGGAAATGGGTCCAGGGTAAACATCTGGAATGTAAAGCGTTTCATATTTACTAACACTAACATGTTAGCAAGCTGCACAATAGTAGTACCTGGTTTCAGTGAGTAACAATCATATCAAAACGGAAACATTTAAATTAGTCAGAATCAGCTTTCAAAGGCATTTTATTTCCATTAGAGCCTTGTATGTTTAAGCAGGTTTTTCAAGTCACCTGAAATGAAATAGCCTACAAATACAAACTCTACAGATGAGATTACGGTTCCACAGAATGAGCTGAGTGTGCCAGTTCAAGACCAACTCCGTAACAAAATAATTACAGTAGTCTGTCCTTTTTACTGTACACAGCATCTAATCTACTTAAAATGTACCTTTTCATTATGTATCATGTAGTGGATGAACTCGTTCTGTGTGACATCGTTATCTATTAAATTTCTTTCACCATTGTATGGATCGAAGCATCTCCAGAATTTGCCTGTGTTATACAGCATGAAACTATCGTGTGTCCTTCGGTAAAGAATATGTCTCGGATTTCCATTCCAAAGACTTGATGTTTTTACCTTGAATAAATCTTTCACATCTATTGAATCCCTTTCATTTCACAAGCCTCCATTCAAGACGGAGAGAAAGAGTCTGAATTACTTTGAGCCGGAGAGTTGCCTCACATAGAAAGGAATTAAGGACCAGTTGCCAATATTGTGGATCAACTATGCCCAGAATAAAGGCTGCATTCTTGTGTTACCTGGCTAGGGAATAAAGCCACAATGGACTTCAAACAAGAACCAACGCACAATTCATGGATAGATTTTTACTTCAGGGACCTTGGACTTTTCATAACAGACAATATCTGACGAACACAAGCGTAAAGTGCTGAATGGTCTGAATAGTTGTTGTATTACCCCTGATGGCCTTTGTCGGGCGCAATATAGGTGCAGTCGATCGCACCTCAATGGATGACCTCAATCTCATATTTTTCTATTGTGCTGGCAGAAAGCACACGCACGCTTTGAGCAGTTGTTTACATTGTATTGCAACTATTTTGTATGGTCCATAACTTTGGAAGTTTTCTATCATATTTGTTTTGTTCCCACCTTCACTTGCCCTTGTGTATTGTAGTGCATGTTCTGATGCAGAATAAAGCTTTCTAGGGGGACCTCACCAGACAATGGGGAGGAATAAGTAATAACGCTATTTGATGTAGAAGAGGCAGACAAAGGATTTAGAGATGTTTTTTCGTTCTGTCCCTTGTAGCCTGAGACTACCTTCAGTGCCTGAAAATTAAGTTTAGTGAAGAAAGCTCTCTGACCGTTTGCAATTACTGGAAGAAGAGTCTGAATGCAGACATGATGTATTCATCGTGGCCGAGTCTCTGCCTCGTGTGGAGTGCCTATGGTCAGGAGCACATTGACGCACCCCCGCTCCCCCCCGCTCCCACCCCGCTCCCACCCCAGTGACACCCTCCGGAGCCCTGCTCCCGTCGCCACCCCGCTAACAGCAGATAACACGTCTTTCTTATCGCCTTCAAGAGTGAAGATTTGGCCTCAGTCCAAGAGAACCAACGAAGCAAGAAAACCACTGTCTAGACACTTAAGGTGAACTAAAGGCAAGAATGCTCCGTTTGACAGGAAATACTGAAGGGTTTCCGCTGAGGCAAAGCATGTCGAGGAGGCTGTAGTAGTTCACACAATGTCATTGTGTTAGACCGTGTCCCTAAAGCCCCTATCCTCCAGACATTTCTTGACCCATTTGCTATGAATCTTAGTGCAGGATTAAGGACACATATCACCCCCCAAAAAGAACACGATCAGGTTGTATATCCACCAATAGTTGGGATCTTCAATCAACCATCTCAAACAAAGTACATGTACCTTTATCTAGACTCATTTTGTGGTACTGAATGTCACCACTTCTTTTAATCAAAATGTGTTAAGTTACTCTAACCCCAGAAGTGCTTCCATGAGAAGTGTGTCTGTAGGCATGCATTACTGACCAATCCTGCTTGTGTCTGTAGGCATGCATTACTGACCAATCCTGCTTGTGTCTGTAGGCATGCATACTGACAATCCTGCTTGTGTCTGTAGGCATGCATTACTGACCAATCCTGCTTGTGTCTGTAGGCATGCATTACTGACCAATCCTGCTTGTGTCTGTAGGCATGCATTACTGACCAATCCTGCTTGTGTCTGTAGGCATGCATTACTGACCAATCCTGCTTGTGTCTGTAGGCATGCATTACTGACCAATCCTGCTTGTGTCTGTAGGCATGCATTACTGACCAATCCTGCTTGTGTCTGTAGGCATGCATTACTGACCAATCCTGCTTGTGTCTGTAGGCATGCATTACTGACCAATCCTGCTTGTGTCTGTAGGCATGCATTACTGACCAATCCTGCTTGTGTCTGTAGGCATGCATTACTGACCAATCCTGCTTGTGTCTGTAGGCATGCATTACAGACCAATCCTGCTCGTTCTCCCAATTCTTTTCCAGTGGCGTCCCTAAGCTGAGATGTAAGAGGTGAGGTTCTAAACAGAGTGGCAGATGGCAGATGTGCTTCTGGGTTAGGGTTAGAGCATGCAGGGGCAGGGGCAGGGGTAGGGGCAGGGGCAGGCTGTGTTCGCCACCCCTGGAGACAACCTCATGGAACTCTAAACAGAGGTGATTCAGCACAGCAGAACCCTTGGTATATGGTTTACTGTATGTGTGTGACACTGCTCACACCAGACAAAACGACCGGTCTTAAAGTTGACAGCAACATTATTTGATCTTATTTGAAATACTGTGCAGTTGAGAGAAAGACAGAGAAAGATGTGTATAATATAAATAGGCCCACGAGTCCATCAACAGAACTTCTTCAGATAGTCAACTGGGACTAGACGTTTTCAATGCTAACAACCACACAACACAACACAGACCAATATAACACAGACCAATATAACCAGGGTACATGAGCTAGCAATGAATCAGCCATCAGCTATTCACTTTTGGATGTGTCCAATTTTGGGCAGCCAGTCTTTTTAAGGCATACCGTTCTCCCGTCTCTGACTCACTCAGCAGCCTCATGTTTAGCGTGTCTGTCTCTGTTTCCCTAGACTGTCTGTCCTGGCCAACAACACATACAGATCTGAACACACTTATCACTAATGTCAGTTTCATGGCAAACAGGATGTGAGAGGGAATGACAGATCTTCAGTAGCTCAGTTTCAGTAGTTTAAAGTAGTATTTAAAACAGTATTAAACAATATACATAGTAAATTTTATTATAAAAGATGTGGTTTAAAATGGATTAATAATCCAATAAAAAATCTGAAACACAGCTATAATTCAGAACATGACACATATGTAATAACTGCAGAATTTTACGACAATGAAAGTCAAAACGTGCAAAGAATTCAGCAAATAATAAAAATGTGCCAACAATTTACTCATGTTTATCACCATTTAACAACTAGATATTCTTCTGACAATAGGAGGTTATGGATAGCCGGCTAATACACATTTTATTCATCAAAATGTCATATTTCCATGTTAAGAGCAATTTCCAAAACCAATATTGATATATGGTCACCCTCTGCTTTAACTGTAAGAACAAACCCTAATGAACATTGAAGATAATTTAGACATATTAAGTCTTTATCGTGTTCTGTTAACATGCATTCATCACTGCAACCCATCAGAAACTCACATCAGGAAAGTTAGATGGGTGATTCTTAGCGTGAGCCAAGACGAGTACAGGCCGAGGATGATTCAAGACAAGTCAACTACAAATCACAAAGCCTTCTGATTCAGAAGAGTATTACTGCCATCTAGTGACAAACTCACAAAACTACAAGTCTCATGCAATACATGCTTACTGCCCACCACAGAATATTCTGTTGAGGCCTCAAGTAGCTTCAAGTTGTAGGACCAACTAATTTTAATAATTAGCATTTTACTGTGTAGTTATTTAGCGTTTTAACAGCTTGGTAGTGTTCTATCCTGGAAGCCCTTCAGCTTGGTAGTGTTCTATCCTGGAAGCCCTTCAGCTTGGTAGTGTTCTATCCTGGAAGCCCTTCAGCTTGGTAGTGTTCTATCCTGGAAGCCCTTCAGTTTGGTAGTGTTCTATCCTGGAAGCCCTTCAGCTTGGTAGTGTTCTATCCTGGAAGCCCTTCAGCTTGGTAGTGTTCTATCCTGGAAGCCCTTCAGCTTGGTAGTGTTCTATCCTGGAAGCCCTTCAGCTTGGTAGTGTTCTATCCTGGAAGCCCTTCAGCTTGGTAGTGTTCTATCCTGGAAGCCCTTCAGTTTGGTAGTGTTCTCCTATCCTGGAAGCCCTTCAGCTTGGTAGTGTTCTATCCTGGAAGCCCTTCAGCTTGGTAGTGTTCTCCTATACTGGAAGCCCTTCAGATGCAGAACTTCAGGATGCAGAGGAGAAGCAGAATGATCTGGGCCACACAACCACAATGAGAAACTAAATGTATGAACAAGAAACAGGATGCAATTACAAAAAGGGAAATAATATAAGTGGGAGACAGAGACGTAAGGAAAAGAAGTGAGCTGTTTTTAGTTTCTATTAGAATGACACACCGATTCTCCGAAGATGGATACTCCACCAAAACAATCTTTCATGTAGCAAATCAAAACCCTTTTCCCTCCAAGGCATGTTGTACAGGCAGATACCTGAGGCCACCTGGGCTCTGCTTCCAAGGTTTGCCAAAGACAATTTCCCTCAAATCACCTCTCCATCTTAATCTGACAGACTTGATTATGAGGCATGGAAATTGCTTTTATTCCCCACCAGCTGTCGTGAAGAAATTATCTTAATTGTGCCATGATTATGCCTGTGAGCTGTGGTGAGAGGCTGAGATAGAGGCTCAGGAGGGTCCCTGCAGAGAGAGGCTGTGATAGAGGCTCAGGAGGGTCCCTGCAGAGAGAGGCTGTGATAGAGGCTCAGGAGGGTCCCTGCAGAGAGAGGCTGTGAGAGGCTGAGGAGGGTCCCTGCAGAGAGAGGCTGTGATAGAGGCTGAGGAGAGTCCCTGCAGAGAGAGGCTGTGAGAGGCTGAGGAGGGTCCCTGCAGAGAGAGGCTGTGATAGAGGCTGAGGAGGGTCCCTGCAGAGAGAGGCTGTGATAGAGGCTGAGGAGGGTCCCTGCAGAGAGAGGCTGTGATAGAGGGTGAGGGTCCCTGCAGAGAGAGGCTGTGATAGAGGCTGAGGAGAGTCCCTGCAGAGAGAGGCTGTGAGAGGCTGAGGAGGGTCCCTGCAGAGAGAGGCTGTGATAGAGGCTGAGGAGGGTCCCTGCAGAGAGAGGCTGTGATAGAGGGTGAGGGTCCCTGCAGAGAGAGGCTGTGATAGAGGGTGAGGGTCCCTGCAGAGAGAGGCTGTGATAGAGGGTGAGGGTCCCTGCAGAGAGAGGCTGAGGATGGTCCCTGCAGAGAGAGGCTGTGATAGAGGCTCAGGAGCAGAGAGAGGCTGTGATAGAGGCTGAGGAGGGTCCCTGCAGAGAGAGGCTGTGATAGAGGCTGAGGAGGGTCCCTGCAGAGAGAGGCTGTGATGGAGGCTCTGTTCTTAACTCCAGATTGATTCTCCTGCAGATTCCAGATAAATAAAGTTCGCCCCACGCATTGATTCAGAGCATGCACGGAGAGAGGGGGCTATTAAAGCAAATCATTGACACAATGTTTTGAATTATAAAAAGGCAATGAATACCTAATATTGAAATTTAAACACCATCGAATTTGTTGGGTTTGAATTCACCTCTTTTTTCCCCAACTTAAATATGAATGTATTTCAATTTAAAACACTGCAAGCCCACAGTTCCTATAACAACCTGAAGGCATATCTCTTAAAGGGGAACACAGTGGCAGAAAGTTATGCTTTTGGCAGTACACATCTTATAAAACACTAACATTTGCAGTGAGTCCATTCTTGCGAAAGTTGTTAAACACAGACACATTCCACCAGTACTCTCACAACATTGCACCTCCCTTAAGCATCGCAAAACCCTTTCAAAGTACCATTATATCCACTTCCACTATACAACCAACGCATTCCTCATGACGTAGACAAACGTTATTTTAGAGTTTGGGTTAGGTTAACGAGTTGTATTTGTATTTTACACAACAACAAAGAAAGAAATCAGCCACAGGGCAAAAAACATGGGCTCGTCCGGGATTTGAACCCGGGACCTCTCGCACCCAAAGCGAGAATCATACCCCTAGACCAACGAGCCATGCTTACACCTTGGAAAATATGCTTTATAGACAAGAGATCTACAAAATGTACATTCTAAGGTGCCTGGCTCATTTACAAACTAAAATATGTAGCCGATCACGTTTTAATTCACTGATTACCATTATTCACTCTTGACACGGTGACACGCCCAGCCCATCCAAAGAATGTACCACTCTCATTTTCACTGTGACGAACAGGCCGGTTAGCTCAGTTGGTTAGAGCGTGGTGCTAATAACGCCAAGGTCGCGGGTTCGATACCCGTACTGGCCATTGATTTTTGCGTTTAACTGTATTGCAAGTTTACTAGCTAGCTTAGAAACTAGGTGTCATTGCCTTGTTCGTAAATTGCAAGAGCTAATGTTGGTATAGCTACAACATTTTAGAGCTAGTCTACCATGTGGCTCGGTCTAGCTAGACTAGAGAGAGGGGGCCTAGCCTACTACTGTATAGGCTATTCAAACTGTCATTTGTTCCAGACCACATTATCGGTCAAGATAGTTTCTTCCGTTAATTTGTTAAAAGAAGATTCGTCAAATTCGTCGAAAATCGTAAATATTACGCTAGCTAAACTGTAAATATCAAATACAATAATGATGTAGGCTACGGATCAAGCCACTAACTAGCTAGCTAGGCTACTAGCTCTATTTATATAAATGTTGTGCTGCCATGACCGACCAACATCTACCTATCTATCAAAACAACTTACTTACATGAAGTTGCTTGGTTGTTATCAGTCCAGCAAGCCCAGCATGGTAGGATAGTCGTACTTCGCACCATCTCGCCGTTCTGCTCCTTGCAACCGGTTGAACGGTAATTGTTGCCGCCAAAATTGGCCAATTTATGCAATGAAGACTAAATGACAGTTTGCTGTGTTGATTTGACGTTACTAACGCACGTGTCAGAAATCAAAAGTAGTTAAGTGTGGTTCAGGTGTAGAAAGTTCAGTAGCATGTGACATTTGACGTCATGCTCTCTCTTGGAAGTCGCTTTGGATAAAAGCGTCTGCTAAATGAATAAAACATAAATGTCATGAACGAGACAAAAAATAATATTTTCGATTTTTATTGACTTTTTGGACAATTTCATTTCCAGTGTCATCCATAATCGTTTGACTTCTCTATGGTTTTTGCATAATCTTTCATATAAGGCTAGAATGACATAGACCAGCATTAAACACTGATGTCTCCCAAAAGCAGCCTATGATTTGGGGGCAGAAGTGATCTGGTTAGACCCATAGACATAGAACCACCTTGTCTCATCAGTGACATCATGTCTGTCTGGTTTATATCATTCTAGATGTAAGGCTGATAAAAAGGGCCATTGCTATGTTTACAGAACAATCTGTATAGCAACTGGAAGACAAAGGGACTGGACACTGACCCGTTACCAAGGGGATGAGTAACACGACTTCACTAGACAGTTGGCACAAAATGGTCTGCTCTTCTGCGTACATGATCAGAGTGTTGACTAAAAACTCTTTTTTTTTGAATGTCAAAAAACAACAAATAATGAACAAGTACATAAACAGTTAGTGTGGGGGTTTAACAACTTTGGAGCTTCTGGGTCTAGTGTTGTAGGAGAGGGTACAGCTCCCATAGCATCTCCAAAGCAGCTGGCAGTTTGAGCATGAGACATTCTGTAGTGAATGAAACCTCTCCCGACAACTGTGAGCGACTCATAAGGCTGCAAGGCACACAGCTACCTGCCCGTTCACATAAGCACAGTTACACAAGCAATAGAAAAGAAAGAGACGAGATGACAACCACTAAAATGTATGAAAGACATAACGCATGACTGAGGTTATACACAGCTACATGAGGGTCAGGGGGAGGTGAGCAGCCACCGGGATGGTCACACACACCACTTCAGTCACAAGCAGAACAGGACACACACACGTTGCCACAGGTCACGAGTTGTAGTTCAACCGTTTCACCCCCGACCCTGCAAAGGCAACTAAGAGAAGAGAAGTCGACCTGTATAAACCTAACAAGCCTCGCTCTGTTGCATTTACAGCTTTGGATTTGGTAGCACAATTCAAATCACAATGAAATGTCAAGTCTAACAACATTGACTCAATTATATATGTTTTTACTTCACCCAACAACCAAGCAATATCTCTGACTTTTTATCTTATTTTTTTTTCTTCTTCTTCATAATTGTAGTTTCTTTTTTTTCTTTGCAGAAGACATACTTGATGCAGATACAAAGCTCATATGTCAAATACAGTTGAAAACACTTCAGACTTCACCATCAATCTACAAAGGCAGACCAGGTTGAGTAGAGACACAGAGAAGAATGAAATCATTTCGTAACTGAAGAGTTGACTTGTTCTGGGGTCAGTGTCAGCGATCAGTCCAGGTCAGAAGGGGCCGGAGGAGGGAAGATGGAGGATGGAGCCGGGAGGTGGTGGAGGCTGAGCTGCAGCGGTGACGCTCAGAAGCGTTTGGGGCCCCAGGGGGAGGACTTGGCTGCCACAGGAGCACCAAAGCTGGGGAAATCCTCTGAGCTGCTCATGTCTGGAGCCTGGAGACAGAGAGCAAAGCATCACCAACATGACCCTGCCACACACACACACACATGACCCTGCCACACACACACACACGACCCTGCCACACACACACACACATGACCCTGCCACACACATGACCCTGCCACACACACACACACACACATGACCCTGCCCACACGACCCTGCCACACACACACACACATGACCCTGCTACACACATGACCCTGCCTACACAGGGTCCCTGCCTACACAGGGTCCTGCCTACACAGGGTCTGCCACAAACATGACCACATTCGTTGCCAACATGAACACTGGTGATGTTGTGTTTAGAGTCGTGCAGGCGAACCTTCTCACTGCCGGTGGTCCAGGGAGCCTCTCTCACCACGAAGCCCTTGGACGGGCCGCGAGGCTCATCCATGGACGACGCCCCGCCCCCAGAGGGCCTCATGTACGCCATCTTGGACTCGTTATCCCCCACATCCCCCATCTGAACACAGGAAACACGTTTACTTCATTTCCCTCAAACTGCTTCTGAACCCAAAACAACGTTTGATGTAAAGTGGTACATTGTGGAGCTTTCTGAGTCAGCCCCAGTGAGTGATGGACGGCGAGGTGCTCACGTATTCCTCCTCCAGGTTGAGGAGGTGGTCGATAGCCTCGTCCACCAGCTCAGGGCGGCCCGTGACGGTCACCAGGTTGGGGTCAGCTGCCCCGCTCTGGGGGAACCTCAGATCCACCTGCACGGGAACAGCAGCACAGGAGATGATATCAAACCAGTGTACCATCACTACCATGGTTACAGAGTGTACCATCACTACCATGGTTACAGAGTGTACCATCACTACCATGGTTACAGAGTGTACCATCACTACCATGGTTACAGAGTGTACCATCACTACCATGGTTACAGAGTGTACCATCACTACCATGGTTACAGAGTGTACCATCACTACCATGGTTACAGAGTGTACCATCACTACCATGGTTACAGAGTGTACCATCACTACCATGGTTACAGAGTGTACCATCACTACCATGGTTACAGAGTGTACCATCACTACCATGGTTAGAGTGTACCATCACTACCATGGTTACAGAGTGTACCATCACTACCATGGTTACAGAGTGTACCATCACTACCATGGTTACAGAGTGTACCATCACTACCATGGTTAGAGTGTACCATCACTACCATGGTTACAGAGTGTACCATCACTACCATGGTTACAGAGTGTACCATCACTACCATGGTTACAGAGTGTACCATCACTACCATGGTTAGAGTGTACCATCACTACCATGGTTACAGAGTGTACCATCACTACCATGGTTACAGAGTGTACCATCACTACCATGGTTACAGAGTGTACCATCACTACCATGGTTACAGAGTGTACCATCACTACCATGGTTACAGAGTGTACCATCACTACCATGGTTACAGAGTGTACCATCACTACCATGGTTACAAAGTGTACCATCACTACCATGGTTACAGGCAGTCTGGGGCATCACTACCATGCTTTACAGAGTGTACCATCACTACCATGGTTACAGGCAGTCTGGGGCATCACTACATCCAGACAGAAAACACATCAGTGAGCGGCTACTCAGACCTACCTTGAACTCGTCCATGATCTTGCGGATGCCCTTGCCCCTGGCGCCGATGATGCGTGCGTGGACCCTGCTGTCCAGCGTGATGTCCTCAGACACCATCTCCTCCAGGTCGTCCACCAGGCTCTGGATAGCGTCACGGGCTGCGGTGGCCCTGTGCTCGTAGCCGGTGATGGTGATCTGGTTCTGCACACCAAAACAACATCAGGACTTAGAATGTGTCTACACACCAGGGCATCTGAGCAGTGACACCAAGCATACATCAAATATCACATTACAAAAGGTAATACAGGTGAGATAAGTGTTCCACTGGATGACGTGATAATAAAAGCAGCAGCTAAAACAATGTTCCCGTGGATGAAGTACCTGGTTCTCATCATTCTTCTCCGGGAACTGGATGTTCACGTCATGCTCGGTGCGGATGTTGGTGATGATGGCCCCCTTACGGCCGATGATCTTAGGGTGATACTTGGGGTCCACAGTGATGGTCAGCTTGAAGCTCCTGAGAGCCTACAGAGCACAGCACGTAGATGATCAGGTTACTTCATGATTTGTTCACACACCAAGCAGCTTTGTACCCGGCTGAGAGCCATGCTGAGGCACTGAGAGCCAGGCTGAGGCAGAGAGCCAGGCTGAGGCAGAGAGCCAGGCTGAGGCACTGAGAGCCATGTTGAGGCAGAGAGCCAGGCTGAGGCAGAGAGCCAGGCTGAGGCACTGAGAGCCATGCTGAGGCAGAGAGCCAGGCTGAGGCAGAGAGTCATGCTGAGGCACTGAGAGCCATGTTGAGGCACTGAGAGCCATGTTGAGGCACTGAGAGCCATGTTGAGGCAGAGAGCCAGGCTGAGGCAGAGAGCCAGGCTGAGGCAGAGAGCCAGGCTGAGGCAGAGAGCCAGGCTGAGGCACTGAGAGCCATGTTGAGGCAGAGAGCCAGGCTGAGGCAGAGAGCCATGTTGAGGCAGAGAGCCAGGCTGAGGCAGAGAGCCAGGCTGAGGCACTGAGAGCCATGTTGAGGCAGAGAGCCAGGCTGAGGCAGAGAGCCAGGCTGAGGCAGAGAGCCATGTTGAGGCACTGAGAGTCATGCTGAGGCACTGAGAGTCATGCTGAGGCAGAGAGAGCCAGGCTGAGGCACTGAGAGCCATGCTGAGGCAGAGAGCCATGCTGAGGCAGAGAGCCAGGCTGAGGCAGAGAGCCATGTTGAGGCAGAGTGACATGTTGAGGCAGAGTGACATGTTGAGGAAGAGAGCCAGGCTGAGGCAGAGTGACATGCTGAGGCAGAGTGACAGGCTGAGGCAGAGTGACTCACCCGGTCCTCCTGCTCCGCCTGCAGCTCCTTGACGCGCTCCAGGAGGCCGTCCTTGGCCCGGTCCAGGTGTGTGGACAGGCCCGTGATGGTGATCACATCAGACTGCAGGTCAGGAGCAGGCACTTGAATATTCACCTGGGAGAAAAACATTCATTTATATTACACAATGCAAGATGATTGTGGTTAGGTGAAAATAACTTTACCCATCTCCGTTTGAAGCTCTGATGTGAAACACCTACCTCAAATTCATCCATCATCTTACGGATTCCACTTCCTTTCTGCCCGATGATGTAGCGGTGAAGCTCAAAAGGCACTTCCACCTCAATGGTGACAGGAACCAAAGCCTGAACACAACAACATGGTTATTAAATACAATAAAGTATTTTTGTTGACCAATAAACAAACAAACTGTGGTTCTACTGTGAGAGAGGAGGTTCTGAGGACTGGTTCTCCTGTGAGAGAGGAGGTCTGTTAGACTGGTTCTACTGAGAGAGGAGGTTCTGAGGACTGGTTCTCCTGTGAGAGAGGAGGTCTGTTAGACTGGTTCTCCTGTGAGAGAGGAGGTCTGTTAGACTGGTTCTACTGAGAGAGGTCTGTTAGACTGGTTCTACTGAGAGAGGTCTGTTAGACTGGTTCTACTGAGAGAGGTCTGTTAGACTGGTTCTACTGAGAGAGGTCTGTTAGACTGGTTCTACTGAGAGGGGAAGTTCTGAGGACTGGTTCTCCTGTGAGAGAGGAGGTTCTGAGGACTGGTTCTCCTGTGAGAGAGGAGGTTCTGAGGACTGGTTCTCCTGTGAGAGAGGAGGTTCTGAGGACTGACCTTGAGGGCCTCTACAGCAGCCTCGCACCGCTCCTTGCGTCCAGACAGGACGATCACATCACACTTCTTGGGAGCTGCAGGATCCACTGGCTCCTTCACCTCCACGGTGTCCTCCCCGTTCTCCTGGGGTGGGGCAGCTGGGGCCTCGGCGGGGGGGGCAGCTGGGGCCTCGGCGGGGGGGGCAGCTGAGGGCAACAACGCAAAACAGTTCAGAAAGCAAGTAACCCTCGATGAGGCCGTTCTCTTTCCAACCGTGCTAGCCAGGAAGGGACAGCTACCTTGGGGGTCCTCCCTCTCTGGGAACTTGATCTGAACGCTGTGATCTCTGGTGATCTGCTGGATCCGGGAGCCCTTGGGCCCCATGATGGAGCGGTGGAACCTCTGAGCGATCACACACTCCATGGTAACCTGAGCATCCTGGGAGCCGTGGAAACACACTTAAGGTCAGTAAACAAGCACGTTAAAAACAAACTGTGCCAAGATGTAGGACCAGCGAGCGTTATGTGTCCACCTACCAGATCCTCCACCATCTCCAGCATGCGCTTCTTGGCTGCTTCCACGCAGTCCTTGGCGCCCTTCAGTGTGACCTTGTCGCTCTGGGCGCCGGTGCGAGGGGAAGCTGACCATCACTCCGCCGTACTCGTCAGCGATGTCCCTCAGCACCTGACCACGCCGGGCCACAAAGTAGCGGTGGTGCTTGGGGTCCACGTTCATCGTGTCCTCAACAACGTTGTCCTGGAAACACAGGACGCTTCCCCAGTCAAGTCAAGTGGATATTTTCCCATTTATAGAACAGGGGAGTAGGTTTCAATATATAAAACGGTACATTTATCCCCCCTACTTTTTATTACATTTATTAATTTAGCAGACGCTTATTAAGCACATAATATTTCACGGACACATCCTCAGTTAATAAACATGCCGTCACACCCACATTTGACAAACCTATGCCCCCTAATAAAAGCCATAATAATCTGCAGCTGTATGTTTATTAAACATCTGTGTACCAGACTCTGGATCAGCTTCTCCAGCTCCTTCTGGGCCTCGGCCACAGCCTCCTCGGTGCCCACCACCGTGATGAGCTCCTGGTCTGGGTCGTCAGGGGTGGGGAAGATGATCCGGGCTCCCGTGTTGTCGCGCACCTTGCGGATGTTCACGCCTCCTTTCCCAATCAGGAACTTGTGGTACTCCGGCTTGGCACGCAGCTCAGCTGTGTGGTTCTTAGTTTGCTGGGAAAGACAAGACAACAGTACTGCATAAAGGTCATGTTAGGAGATGCCTGCATCTACCCCTAACCCTGCATCTACCCCTAAACCTTCATCTACCCCCAACCCTGCATCTACCCCTAAACCTTCATCTACCCCTAACCCTGCATCTACCCCTAACCCTGCATCTACCCCCAACCCTGCATCTACCCCTAACCCTGCATCTACCCCTAACCCTGCATCTACCCCTAACCCTGCATCTACCCCTAACCCTGCATCTACCCCTAACCCTGCATCTACCCCTGCATCTACCCCTAACCCTGCATCTACCCCTAACCCTGCATCTACTTCCATATGATGTCCAGGTGTGACTGAGCAGCTGCTTAAGAGGAGGAGGAGGCTGGTTAAGAGGAAGAGGAGGATTAAGAGGAAGAGGAGGAGGAGGGTTAAGAGGAAGAGGAGGAAGCTGGTTAAGAGGAGGAGGGTTAAGAGGAAGAGGAGGAAGCTGGTTAAGAGGAGGAGGGTTAAGAGGAAGAGGAGGAGGGTTAAGAGGAAGAGGAGGAAGCTGGCTAAGAGGAGCAGGAGGAGGAGGAGGGTTAAGAGGAAGAGGAGGAAGCTGGTTAAGAGGAGCAGGAGGAGGAGGAGGGTTAAGAGGAAGAGGAGGAAGCTGGTTAAGAGGAGGAGGGTTAAGAGGAAGAGGAGGAAGCTGGTTAAGAGGAGGAGGGTTAAGAGGAAGAGGAGGAAGCTGGTTAAGAGGAGCAGGAGGAGGAGGAGGGTTAAGAGGAAGAGGAGGAAGCTGGTTAAGAGGAGCAGGAGGAGGAGGAGGGTTAAGAGGAAGAGGAGGAAGCTGGTTAAGAGGAGCAGGAGGGTTAAGTGGAGGAAGAGGAGCAGGGTACCTTCTCCTCGGCGTGGGCGAGTAGCTGCTGGCGAGCCCTCTCCACCTCCTCTGCAGGCCCCCGGATGGTGACCGTGTCGATGCCAGAGCCCTCGGTGGGGAAGTGGATGTGCACCCCTCCACACTCCTCCATGATGGAACGCACCAGGCGGCCCTTGGAGCCGATCAGGGAGTTGTGCAGCTTGGAGGGGATGGACACCTCCAGCTCTGTGATGTTCGCCTGGAGGACGAGATGCTGGGTCAAGGGCTGCACCACACAACTCACTAAACTGAACTTAAAGACTTTGAAAATGTTCATCCTTAAACTGGACTATTGACCCACCAGCTCCTTCTGAATGGCCAGGACACGAGCCCGAGCTGCCTCACAGTTGGCCTTCTTGCCTGTGATGACGATCATCTCAGAGTTACTGTTCTCAGCGGGCAGGTCGATCTTGGTGTTAGTTTCCTCACGAATCTGGGAACGTGGCAAATGACAGGCACAGTCAGGGGAATGTTAAGACGCAGGTTAAGTGAGTGATCGTAGGCTGGAACTCCATTTCACCATCATACCTTCTTAATATTTGCTCCTCCTTTTCCAATGATGTTCTTGTGGAATTGCTTGAAGATGGGAACTGACACAGAGAAACTGTTCTCAGCCTGAGGGACACAGTCAGAAGGTAAAGACATTTCAAAACACTCTTACCCCAAAGAGTTGACAAATATAATTGAAAGACATTGTGATGTACCAACCATTTCAGCCACCATCTTCGCCATGAACTTGGAGCATTTCTCCACCTCGGTGTGCGGCCCGCGAAGCTGGACGACGTCACTCTTATTCGCCGGGTCGGGGAAGTTGATGATGACCTAATCCCCACAACAAAACAAAACATTAAAAAATAAATAATAATGTTGGCGTCAAAAATACAATATTATAAAAACTAGTGCTGTCAAACGATTAAAATATTGAATCGCGATAAATCGTGTTAATGTCATAGCTAACTCGCGATTAATCACACATTTCTATCTATTCTAAATGTCCCTTGATTTCTTTTTGTCCCATTATTTTTTCTAATTTTAATGCACTTATCAACATGGAAAAGTGGATCAGATTGCTTGTTGCAAATGTTTGTTTTCTTAATTAACAACATCGCAATCGCCTGGCTTTGACGAGGGGGCGGAGAATTCTCATCAGCTGTGTGCTTGGTCATGAAGCTGTGTGCTTGGCCATCAAGTGGTATTTCAGACTGGACGTGCAGCGATGATAGCTCAGTTCACAATGACAAAACACACAGATCACTTTGGTCTTGTAAATAGAACCATTTGGCAACTTTTTAAAGTAAACTTTCTATTCAGAATCAAGTGTGTGCAGCGTGCCTGTTGTTGTCGTTTTTCTAATGTCATTAGTTGTTGCAACAACATGTGAAAAAAACTACAAAGTTTGCTAGGCCAAAAAGAACATTAATCTCGTGTTCATTCTTTACTCCGTTAAAATGTGTTTGCATTAACGCGATAACACGTTTAACTGACAGCACTAATAAACACAAGAATAAAGGAATAAAGGCATTTAGGAGAAACGCCTCCTTGTTTCGTCTGAAACTCTGACTCACCTCAGGGAACTTGTCCCGCACTTCCTTAATATTCTCCCCCTTCTGGCCGATGATGGCTCTGTGAAAACGCTGTTCAATATTCATGTCCTTTGTACGCTCATTTTCCTGCAAGAGAACACAAGTTAGTTAAGAAAAACGTATAAATGCACCATAATCTGCAAAAAAACTCCCCGTCAGAGTGTCCCCCCCCGTCAGAGTGTCCCCCCCCCGTCAGAGTGTCCCCCCCCGTCAGAGTGTCCCCCCCCGTCAGAGTGTCCCCCCCCGTCAGAGTGTCCCCCCCCGTCAGAGTGTCCCCCCCCGTCAGAGTGTCCCCCCCCCGTCAGAGCGTCCCCGTCAGAGCGTCCCCTTCAGTCCGTCCCCTTCAGTCCGTCCCCCATCAGAGCGTCCTCCCTTCCTCACCATGCGTGACGCCAGCTTCAGCAGCTCCTCCTTGGCCTCCTGGACTCCCTGGGGATCCCCCTCGATGCGGATCAGGTTGCTCTTCTCGTTATCAGGGGGGATACGCACAGACACCTTGTGGCTGTCCTTGATGCGGTTTACTGAAGGAAGAAAAACAAGCTCCGAGTTTAGCTCTGGTCTGTTGCTAAGCAGCCACCGACTGCTACAAGGCTGAGAAGCAGAAGTGGGTGATCATGAGACTCACTGTTAGCGCCGCCTTTGCCAATCAGATGTCTGTGAAATTTGGGATCCACGCTGATCTCGGTATAATCCATGCGGCTCACCTGCAAATTAATGTTTTATTTAAGATAGAAGTGGAAAACCTTGCATGTGAACAATATTCAGTGTTTAAAACAGGTCGTGTTTTAGGTGAACTAACAGCTCGTTATCCTCACCAAGTCTTCGACAATAGCTTCAATCTGGCTCTGCACCATCTGCATATCTTTGGTGGGACCCTCCAGGGTGATTTTATCCTCCCCCTCGGTAAACTCAATATGCACCTGGAAAGAAAACAAGAAGTCAGATTGTAAGAACTCACTTGCAGTAAGAATCAGAGACTGGAAAGTTGCGCCCGCTACAAACGAACCTTGGGCATCTGAGCCGTGATCTTGGCCAGATTCTGCCCCTTTTTGCCAATGATGAAGCGGTGAAGCCAGGAAGGAGCTGAGACTGATGACACAGTGTAGCTGTTGGCCTGCCAAGGAAAATACCACACCCATCATCATCATCATCATCATCCACACCTACAACCCCTCAACCCATCATGTCTGCTGGTCCAGGAGAGAGGGGCTGGCCGGCGCGCCGTGCCAGAGCACCGTGCCAGAGCACCGTACCTTGGCGTAAACCTCGGTGAGCGCCTGGCCCAGCCGGTCCGGCTCCCCCCGCAGGATGACGGTCTCTGAGCTGCTGTCGGAGGGTGGGATCTCGACGGACACGCCGGTACGCTCCAGGATGTCCTGCAGGGTGTTGCCCCTGTGGCCGATCACATACTTATGCTGAGATTTCTTCACCTCCACTGCAATGGTGGTGGTGTTCTTTTTCTAAAGGACAAGCCGCAGAGAGAAAATATTGTAGAACAAACCAACATCATGACAAGAATGTCTGAGGTAAAACGACATTCTAGCAGTGTGTCAGGACAGGATTCCTGCTGGACAGAGTCTTGGAGGGACATACCTTCTCCTCATAAATCTTCTTGATCAAAACCACAGCCAGAGCGACCTGTTCCTTCTCCCCAGTGATGACAATCTCCGTCTTGTTGACGCTGGGGGGAGGGACGTTGATGCGGGCGCCCGTCTCCTGCGACATGTCCCCCACCAGCTTGTTGTGAGCTCCGGTGATGAAGGGATGGTACACCTTGTCAACATTCACCCTCTCCACAGCACGCTTATCCTGGAACACAGCGTGGCCGGGTCAGTCACCAAAACACGCAGTTTGTATTTAAATGCCAATCGTCCCAAGACGGCACACATGCACAATTAACAGCACACAAACACAGATGCACATCAGCTGGAGATGAACCATCAGACAGGCAACCTTTGGATGACAGATAACTACAGGCTGGTTGTGTGTGTGTGTGTGTGTCCGTGTGTGTGTGTGTGTGTGTGTAACTGTGGTTGACGCGTCAGGAGAACGGACCTGCTCAGCAGAGATGAGCAGAATCTCGTGCTTGGCCTTCTCCAGGCCCTCCTTGGTGCCAGAGATCTTGATCTGGTTGCTGGGGTCGTCGGGACGTGGGATCTGGATCTTGGTGGCAGTCTTCAGCTCCAGTTCCTGCAGCTTCTCCCCGTTCTTGCCGATGATAAAGCGATGGTGCTCTTTGGGGATGCCAACAGTAGCTGAAGCCTAGAAGACAGAATCTACCATTAACACTCCCAAGAGGGACGGTGGATCTATGGATGAATAGCAAATCGCGATCAATCCACAAACTCTGTTTATAAGCAGAGGCTGAATAATGTGTGCGGACCTGAGTCTGCAGTCGGGACACGATCTCCTTGCGGGCCTTCATCACAGCGTCCAGTTTCCCAGACACCATGATGGAGAGGCCTTGGTCTTTAGCCATGGAGAGTTCAAGGTGCGCTCCAGTCTTGTGCATGATGTCCACACAGACCTTGGCCTGATCTCCTTCCCCAAACTGGTTGATGTCCTTGTACTTGCGCTCCTCCAGAGGAACATGGAAAACCTGGATCATAACAACATTTTAACATTAAAAATCTGTCAAACAGGGATTCCACTCCTGCAGTGGAGTTCAACAGTTCCTGGAGAGCTTCCTTCCTGTTTTCATTCCAACACTAATCTTACACACCTGATCCTAATTATTACATTTACATTTTACATTTAGTCATTTAGTAAGTCGCTCTTATCCAGAGCAACTTACAGTAAGTACAGGGACATTCCCCCGAGGCAAGTTGGGGGGGAAGTGCCTTGCCCAAGGACACAACGTCATTTTGCACGGCCAGGAATCGAACGAGCAACCTTCTGATTAATAGCCCGCTTCCCTAACCGCTCAGCCATTTGATCAGCTGGTTGATCACATGATCGGTTGCGATCTGCCTACCCTCGAGGACCTGCACACCTCGAGGACCCTGAGGCGAGCGAGGAAGATTGTGGCCGACTCCTCCCACCCTGGACACTGTTTCAGCTACTCCCCTCCGGCAGAAGGCTGCGGTCCATCAGGACCAAAACCTCACGCCATGAGAACAGTTTCTTTCCATCCTCTACTGGCCTTTTCAACAAGGCCAAGGACTCCCACTGACATTAACTATGCACAAGCCACCTTTTGCCCACTCATGATGCCCATTAAAATTGGTATATATATTTTATATTGTTTAGTTCTTAGAATTAGTTTAACTATTGTACTTTGTTAACTTAATTTAAGATCCATATATGTTTATTGTCTGCGCCTTCCTGCCACAGTAAATTCTGTGTTTGTGTAACATACATGGCGAATAAACCGAATTCTGATTCTGACATGAACTGGGGTTGGAGAAAAAAATCTACAGCAAGGTATCTCTCCAAGAACAGGGACAAACAGCAAGGTATCTCTCCAAGAACAGGGACAAAATGGTTTTAACGACCTCCAGGCATGTTTTGTGTATGTTTTAGTAACAGTGCTGTACCTGGGTGATGACAGAAGACTTAAGAGGACGGATGTTAGAGGTCCAGGCGTTGGCTGGTTGCTGAGTCCCCTCAGGAGAGGAAGCCTTCTCAGGGAGCGGGGGGAAGGCATCCTTGTAGGTTGGAAGGGCCTCTTCGTCCCCTGCACCACTGGGCCCTGCCGCAGGGCGAGAGGCGGGAGAAGCCAACAGACAATCAGGCTCAGAGTCTACCACAAACCCAAAACACGCAGAAACACATCTGATCACTTGCAGTTCCAATCAGTTACTTTGCATGCTTGAGATGTGTCATTGTCAAATTGATGGAGTAACAGGAGGAGACTCACCACCACCCTGCTCTGGAAGCAGCCCGTTGCGATGCTCGTTGAAGCTTTCCTGCGTAAGTACAGCGACTGAACTCATGGTGAAATCCCACGTTTACGAGTGTGCCACTAGGGAGGAGAGAAGTAGAGAAAAGATTGAACAGAACCGCTAATGTGTTATATAAACAACTTCACCCTAGTACATTCCAACTATTTGTGTGGACTTTGAGATGTTGGTCATTATCTTATCTATATTTTATCAAAAGAGACACACCGTGTGTAAAATGGTAAGAATTTCAACGTCAGCTTTTTGTGTACATAGCCTCCACAATAGTCCAGAGACAAGATTTTAAGTAGCATGACAGTGATTAAACTACTTTCATTAATTGTTCTACTGGTAAAGTCTCTCCACTGAGGATCTCAGCCGTCTGTCTCCAAGGCTATTCTCGCTGAGCAAGCTCCCAAGGTTAAGAGGATTTCACTACTGAAACACGTCAGTTCATCCACTGAGGCTAGCGTCAACCTGAGCCCGCTCAACCCTCCTACGCCAAGCAGACACATGAACTACACTTCACTGAGCTTCTACTACTCAGAGTAAATGACAAGTGTTAGGGTGCATGTGTGCGCTGGCTCCTTGAGAGCAGGTTACAGGTTAACATTGTGAGGGATCCTTGGTATTGCACAGGGTGGTTTTCACACTGTTCTGAACACCCATTTAGCCCCCCCCCCACACCCCCCTCTCCTTCCCAGAAGTCTCTAGGTCTCATGGTTGGGAAGGAGAGCCACTTAACTACGAGCCAGTGACAAGTGACACGACTACGCTAAACAGAAAAGACTGCTAAATGCAGACCCATGTAAGAAGGGTACAGTGGAGAGGCATGTTATTTTGCAACTGGCTGATTATATCTGTCTGTTCTATAACTAAGTGTACAGAACCTGTTTGGGCACCATCTTTATTCTTCTGACTCACATCTGAAACCTGCCGGTCAAAACTGCCTCGGTCAGACTGCCTCGGTCAGAACTGCCTCGGTCAGGACTGCCTCGTGGCTATAGGCCTAATTAGGAGCTTAGAGTGGTGTCAGATCTTACCAGCTAAATGGTCAGTTACCAGATAATCCGTCCTGTAAAGCTGCCGGTTGGTGTCAGCCTGCCAGCTTTTGCCTGAAAAGCAAAAGCAAATATTTTCATATTTTCACAGATAATCTCAAGTTCTCTTACAGAAAGAAGAGATTTTCAGTACAGTACAAATAACTAAACACAATCCTTAAATGATGAAAGATCATTAACACATTAAGCTTTCAAAACATAAAATACAGTATAGCTAAATACAAGAACAGCATTTGAAATTTACTGAAATGTTGCAAATACTGTATTGTGTTTTCCAAGACAGCTATGTAAATTGGCCCACATTTATGCATGTCTACAACACGTTTGACACACACAGCCCTCAATCTATTTACAAAACGCAAGTTGTGCAAATACTAAATAAGGAAAACAGGGAGTGGTGTTGAAGAACATCTACGGGAAACTGCTTGGAATCCTCCAGGCCTCGACAGAGAAGCTTGCATAATTCTTGAATGGTAGCTAACAACAGTGGCCTAAAACCCCCAGGAGGCTAAGAAGACATAGCTAGCTGCCAAAATACTAAGATACAGTAGCGCACAAAATGAGTTGTTTGCAGTTAATCAAATAGGGAGCTACATTTGGATAAATAGCTTTAGCTACCATCTTGGTTACAAGCTACTTGTTAAGGATTATTTGAAAGGGGCAGTGTTAGGCTTTGTGGCTAGAAGCTAACTAGCTAGCTTCGTCGACTAGTTTCAGTAATGTCCGACGAATTCTTTAAAATGGCAATTGGAATGCATGCTTGTTAGACATTAGGCCTAATTTTAAACATTCTTCGGAGTTGTGAAAGGTTGTTTGATTTTGTGTATCGGGCATTATCTAATAAACTTGTTACCCATGATTAGCTAGTTAGTAACTTAGGTACCCGCTAGTTAGACTCCGTCGGCATAAACTTTGACCGTGCGCGATTGTGACACGTAGGTACTAGCTAGCTAGCTCGCTGCTCACGGTATTGCTGCTAGCAGGACCAAGCTAGCCTAGACAGCTAACCAGCCTAGGCGTCTCGCTACCAGACTGGATCAACTCCATTAGGAAACTTGAATTCGTTAAGAAAGGGATGAAATGCTATTCAATCAATAGCTGAACTGTGTTATCAACTCTCTAGCAATTAAACGGTTTTGCTTTGACAAACAAATGACTACTCAATCCTAGAAGATCCACAAAATCTAGCAAGTAAGCTGCACCGAAGTCCACGTAGGCATAAGGAATACAGCTGAGCATTGGAGAAAATGACATGGAGTCCAACCAGAGTACATTTTGTTACATCAATACTTCAGTTAGCGCCGCTCTCTCTCTAATGTCAGCAATACAATTAGATGGCCCTGCGCAGAAATCAGACGGGATGTGTTACATTTTCTAAACTGTCTAATAGCTACTTACTTGTGTTTATGTTCTCGTCTGCCCTGTATGGTGCAGAAGCTGTGATGAAACTCCACTGGCGAGAAGGTGGGACCGAACCCTGAGTAATATATACGGAAGCCGCCCTCCAATCGTATCCTTGAACGTCACCTCAAAGCCTCCGGTTACAAATCACATAGCCTACTTCATGGAGAGAAAAAGTACATCGTGTAACTAATATTAAAAACACTTTAGCTTATAGCACGGACTTACTATATATTTTCAATAAATTGGGCTGGTGCGTGTGGTTTGTAAATTAATAAAATATGTAATATCACGCTGTAATAAGAGACGGTGTTTGTCAAATGGGCCTAGTCAATTTTGTGACTGTTTACACCGTTTTTTATTCTAAACGGACTTCAGTCCATGCACGGCCATCCTCGGACATTATTCATTGTCTTCCCAAATGTTGTCTTCAAAAGTTGTTTTACAACTAAGTTTGGCTAACCAGCCAATTGGTTATTATACATCACTCACTTTGGGGAATAACACGAACTTTTAGACAATGGACCACCGAGTAAATCTATGAATGATAACGGGATGATCCACGAGCTTGGATTTGTTCACTCTAAAATAGGATATATGCATCGTCTACAATCATCTCAAGGTCAGTAAATCCATCACAGAGGAGATGGATGCCACTGCCATTTACAGTATTTACTGCATATCTGCAAACACAGAGTTTACATTAAAGACAGGGTAGGTAAGTTTTGCGATCCTAGCGATTTTGACTTGCAAGCAGCAATGACGGATTCCTCCTCAAAATTGCTAAATATTGTGAAATGTAGCCTACATGTTAGAGGGTTAGACTTGACTCCTTATAAAGGAACTGTAAAAGCACTTTTCAACCTGCAGAATTTAAAATCTTTGCATACGACGGGATTTAAACCATTAGTCACCAAGTTCCAAATGTTTCACTTTAGCGAACAGAGCCACATACACGTCAACATTTGAAATATCTGAGTGAGTGCACTCAGTGACTAACGTGAATTGAATTTAAGTGTCCAGGGGTGGATGGCTGGGGAGGACGGTGTTCAGGGATGCTGGGGAGGACGTGTCGATGGATGGCTGGGGAGGACGGTGATCAGGAATGGAAACCCGGGGAGGACAGTGTGAATCCACTTAATCTAGTCACTCATTTACTTCGGGTAGAATGTAGTGATCTATAAACAAGTCCCAGTTGATTGAATCACAATTTTCTTTTCCAGTTATTGACCAATCAGGCAAATATTTGTACATTTGTACACAGAAGTGGCAAATGTTAACCGAGTGTTAGTGTGTGTGTGTGTGTGTGTGTGTGTGTGTGTGTGTGTGTGTGTGTGTGTGTGCGTGTGTTTGTGTGTGTAAATCAGATGATGGTCAGCACTAAAGAGCTTGCAGATAAGATTACTGAAATAATTTCTGTGCTCAAATAAAGACATCTTTAAGACAGTCTACACATTACAATATAGAATTACGATGCTAGAAGGTATTTGATACCGAATGTTAAATTGCTCTGAGAATCAAAACAACATGTACCTTAAAGCCCAGATGAACTTTAAGACAGATCTTGTTATCTTATCTCCTGAAATTACACACCTACATGGCCATGAAAGTGGAATTACTCCTTGAAGAGTTTCCATGGCCTTAGTAAAGCTATCTGTATGTGTTGCAAGTATTGTGTTTG
This sequence comes from Mallotus villosus, assembly GCA_903064625.1. Taxonomy (NCBI): domain Eukaryota; kingdom Metazoa; phylum Chordata; class Actinopteri; order Osmeriformes; family Salangidae; genus Mallotus; species Mallotus villosus. The sequence goes on from CAEFZP010001675.1 coordinate 335,488, forward strand.
CACTGGTTGTTTCTGTCTATAATGTTACTCTCACCATAACCCATAATTTAGCAGAATACTTGCATAGGCATATATCATCACGGATCCTTTTAGATTGCCCACGTGGAACCAACTGTTAGCTCTACATTTGTTTAATTAAAAATAAATTATTCATGCATGACATGTGAAGTAATCGCTATGTTGCTGATAGTATGGGATTATTAGTATTATTATAATCCTATTGTATTGTTTTAGAGCGATGTTGTGCCACTAGAGGTCAGGCTACTCAATCATTTGTGATTATTCCACAAAATCACAATATTCCAAATTGATGAGATGTACCTTTATGATGCCTGAAGAGTGTCAACAGACTTGCTGGGAAAATCTTTCCGAAAACTTTAGATAATCAGATGTGCTAAAAAAAAAGATATCTGTTCCACAAACATTAGTTTATTTTTGGCTCATATGTTGATTGTTTGTAAAATGTCCTGTATAAAAAAAAGTATTTTAGCCAAACAGGGTTGAAAATAATAAAATAATTCAACCATCACCAACGGGTAGGTTAAGTTGTTGGTGCAACCTGAGCCAATGGTAAAGCGAATCACAGTCTTGTCCAATGACAAAGTTAAAACTTTCGTTTTGTTTTAACTAGGTGACGGACTGTCATGTGACTGTGCTGAACGTAATCCTCTCATAGCGGTGCCGTGCTAAGGAGTGTGGTATTTTCAGTCGAGAACCGCAGGGCGGCCGGGGTGTAGCAAACGAATATAACTTGTGGCTAGGTTATCTGCGCTCTTTTCACGACGGCCATGGGACATACTCAATATTGAGTTCAAGTATTTCGAGAGCAAAAGAGAAGGTATGGGCACAACTTTGTCTTTCTGGCAAGAAACGATACAGTGTGAACAATTTATATAGAAAATGCAGAAACTTCATTTTATCAGGGTTACGGTTATGCAAGGCGCTTCAATACTTTTAATGGATTCATGTCGATAGTTTCTTTTCGTCTAGAAACTTGCAATTATTCAAATATTTGGTTAATTCTTGGTATATCGTTGGTTTTTCCAGAATACTTTGTATTTTACCTTACCAATGAACCATTTTAATCAATACATTTCTTCCAAGATTTAGGCGAGTTTACCTTGGCCACACTAGTTACTTGTTGCACGTCACCGTCGAATGTTGCAGATGAAGAAGAGCTCTCATTCATGTTTTCTTCAGTTTCGCAAAATGCTAAATGTAATTTACTTATGTAGACTGTACAAAATGGTCTGTGTAATCAGGGTGAAAGTAATAGTGATGTTCAGGTAGTTTAAATGTATGTTATTATCCATAGGCACAGGGTTTATATTGTAATGTTAATGTCATTATTTTCCTTAAGGTTCCTTAGTTCAGATATGTGGACCGTAGGTGACGGTGCGCGAACACTCTAGTCCAGGCTATACTTGTTTAACAAGATGTCATTTTGGGATGATTAGTGCCACATCTACTGGTCTCCTGCCACATTGCCTACTGCGCTAGTCTACCACAGACTCCTGCCAACAGAAATAAGCTAATCAGGAATAGTACACTACAGAAATAGGGAGCGCTTATTTAGCCCGTTTTGCCCTTCAGCAAATTATTTGATGCAAATTGCTCTTCAGTTTGTGTCAAAACTCGGTGGTCAACCTGAGTGAAACGGCCAGAATGGTAGCCTACTAGTCATAGTGTCAGTTGTTGAAGATACCTGTTATGTTGGCAAATGTAATCTTTGCGACAATGTTTGTTTGTATTTCTCAGTCTTCACAGAAATGTACCTGTCAGGACTAGTAACGTCTTGCAGTTGTCTAAGAACCTTGCAATGATCTGCCCTTAACTGAAGTTACCTGACAACTGAATTTGTTTTGCAGGAGAGTTAGTGGCTGGTTTGCGTGAGGCGGGATGGGCGAGATAGAGGGATCGTACCGAGCCCTGCAGACCCCAGGAACACGTCTGGGCGCCCAGTTCAACGCCGGGATCAGCACCCTGGAGCCTGGCCTGAGCCTCAGCACTGCCCTGGGGGGGGGCAGCGGGGTCAGAGGACAGGGGAGAGGGATACAGATACGGGTTCAGGGGCTCGATGACACACAGGAGTTCTATGACCTGGAGGTGAGTTTCCAGGGAAGCAGATTCCCAATATTACTTACTGGTGATGGCCATTCCTAGTGTGTAGTTTAAAGATAATCCATAGTAATCTGTTTCCTTTATGTTGGTTAGTGGATGAAATAAAAGATTGCATTTCAACCATTTGGATAATTGTTTTGGGGTGTGTGAAAGGCCTGTATGTTCCCGACACTGTGTGCTCTGGGAGCAGGGTGTGCGTGTCGTCGTGGTTACTGACAGCTGCCACATGGCTTTGGTCCTCAAATCCCTTCCTCTTTAAGACTGCTTACTGTGGGCCACCTAGTGTCACCATTACCATGACACTATATTCCTGGCTGTGCCTGTGAGATGGGCGTGGTGTGTGTTTGTGTGTGTGTGTGTAGGTTTACAGTAGAATCAACTGGAAAATCTGATCATTTATAACCAGGAGAAAACCCAAACATTTGAACATGTGTGGATGTGTCATGCAGTGTTTAGAGGCCAGTGTTACGGATTAGAGCCCTGTCTCTATCTTTGTTTAGCCTCTTCAGTGTGTAGTGCAGCCTGCAGTGTGTAGTTAGCTGTTTGGTTCACTGTTCTAGATGAGAAGCACAATATCAGTCACTTGAGGAATACTGTGTGATGTTCTAGAACAGTGAACTGACACTTGGAGATTCTTAGAATCCTTGAATGTTCCGCTGCCGTCTGAGTTGAGGTTCTTCAGACGTGTGACAGCAGGGGGAGCAGGGCTGGGAGCGGGGCTGGAGAGCGGGGCTGGAGAGCGGGCTGGAGAGCGGGGGGGTGGGGGGTCTGGTGGCGTACCTTGTCATCATGCAGACCCCATCCAACCTGCTGGCTCCTCACAGCTACTCCTCTAGTCATTAGACATGCTGATCAAATGGGGGAAACTGTTAGTGTTTCTGCCCTCCCTTAAAATGACTAACTTAAAATGTTTAACTTTAATTAAAATATCAGTCAGCAGATGGAATTAAATCCTGAAGCAAATGTCTTTGTCTTGTTTTGTATGAAGTTTTAGTTTGTCATCACTGCTAGTTTATGTAGATGAGACAGTAGAGATGACGTCTGTCTGTCATATGTCAGCCTTGTGGCCGAAAAGTTCCAGAACCTCATTCACAAGGCTAATAGGAAGTGATGAGGAAGTGATGAGGAAGTGATGAGGAAGTGGCTAAATCAGCCAGACTTCCTGCCTGTTCTGAAGGGACTGCACATGTCCCAGTATAGTTTGAACACCAGGGAGGCTTGACTTGACACGCTGTTTTGTTTTTCTCCGTTATGGAACTGGGTTTGTTGATACGATAACAGATCTATTGCCTGTGTGAGCACTGGTCCCAACAGCTGGTCTGACCTCAATCCTGCGGCAGCCATAACAATACAGCTCTGGCTGCAGGGTGAAGGGCCATCGCTGCGGCAGCCTTTCATAATCTTATGGACCATATGTTGTCTTTCCTGCCTGACAACAAGCTCTCTGCAGTCTAACTTGGGTTGTCTGTTTCTATCTACTAACACATTTTCCTGTTAAGGAAAAAGTACATTTTTGTGCTGAAAGACGAAAAACTTTAATAGTGTTTGACGTCTGATGGAGAAAGCCCTCAAACCCTGAACCCTAGACACCACCCTGCCCTGAACCCTCCAGTAGACACCACCACCCTGCCCTAACCCTCCAGTAGACACCACCACCCTGCCCTAACCCTCCAGTAGACACCACCACCCTGCCCTAACCCTCCAGTAGACACCACTGCTCTGCTCTCCGTCAGGTTAATTCACCCTGAAGGTTGAGCCTGCTGCTAAGGTCTGATGAGGTCTGAACCCAGAGCTGCCCAACAGCACCGCTGCAAACGGCCCGTGCAAACGCACTGCACTGATGTGGTGCTTCTGCTTATGTTTTGGGTGGTTTTGTGATGTTTTGGCGTGACGTTTCTTTGGGGGCAGTGGGGCAGTGGGACAGTGTGTGGAGTTAGCAGTACACACACATGTCGTACGGCTCTTAGGTTTGGCTTCCTGGCCTCTCTCTGTGTTTCTGCTGAATGCAAAAATAGACACAAAATTGCAGTGTTGAATGTTTCAAATGGCTGTGGCCTTCAACAAACGTTGCCCCCTCCACACACTTGGGTGCATAGCACATTCACGTCCCTCTGAATGGTTCTTCCTGATGTAAGCTGGTGTTCAGAGGGAGGCTGGCCTCAGAGGGAGGCTGGTGTTCAGAGGGAGGCTGGTGTTCAGAGGGAGGCTGGTGTTCAGAGGGAGGCTGGTGTTCAGAGGGAGGCTGGTGTTCAGAGGGAGGCTGGTGCTCAGAGGGAGGCTGGCCTCAGAGGGAGGCTGGTGTTCAGAGGGAGGCTGGTGTTCAGAGGGAGGCTGGTGTTCAGAGGGAGGCTGGTGTTCAGAGGGAGGCTGGTGTTCAGAGGGAGGCTGGTGTTCAGAGGGGGGAGGCTGGTGTTCAGAGGGAGGCTGGTGTTCAGAGGGAGGCTGGTGTTCAGAGGGAGGCTGGTGCTCAGAGGGAGGCTGGTGCTCAGAGGGAGGCTGGTGTTCAGAGGGAGGCTGGTGTTCAGAGGGAGGCTGGTGTTCAGAGGGGGAGGCTGGTACTCAGAGGGGGGAGGCTGGTGTTCAGAGGGAGGCTGGTGCTCAGAGGGAGGCTGGTGTTCAGAGGGAGGCTGGTGTTCAGAGGGAGGCTGGTGTTCAGAGGGGGAGGCTGGTACTCAGAGGGAGGCTGGTGCTCAGAGGGAGGCTGGTGCTCAGAGGGAGGCTGGTGTTCAGAGGGAGGCTGGTGTTCAGAGGGAGGCTGGTGTTCAGAGGGAGGCTGGTGTTCAGAGGGGGAGGCTGGTACTCAGAGGGAGGCTGGTGCTCAGAGGGAGGCTGGTGCTCAGAGGGAGGCTGGTGTTCAGAGGGAGGCTGGTGTTCAGAGGGAGGCTGGTGTTCAGAGGGGAGGCTGGTACTCAGAGGGAGGCTGGTGCTCAGAGGGAGGCTGGTGCTCAGAGGGAGGCTGGTGTTCAGAGGGAGGCTGGTGTTCAGAGGGGGAGGCTGGTGTTCAGAGGGGAGGCTGGTACTCAGAGGGGGAGGCTGGTGCTCAGAGGGAGGCTGGTGCTCAGAGGGGGAGGCTGGTGTTCAGAGGGAGGCTGGTGCTCAGAGGGGGAGGCTGGTGCTCAGAGGGAGGCTGGTGCTCAGAGGGGGAGGCTGGTGTTCAGAGGGGAGGCTGGCCTCAGAGGGGGGAGGCTGGCCTCAGAGGGAGGAGAGGATGGTGTGATGTCACTGACGCAGCTCTGCTGATCTGCACAAACACAAGCAGAGCTGTTCCTCTGACGTGAGAGAGGCCGAGTCAGCAGGCTGGATGCAGGCCTCTCTCTGGAGGCAGGCCTCTCTGGAGGCAGGCCTCTCTCTGGAGGCAGGCCTCTCTCTGGAGGCAGGCCTCTCTCTGGAGGCAGGCCTCTCTCTGGAGGCAGGCCTCTCTCTGGAGGCAGGCCTCTTATGGGCCCCGGCCCGCCCACACCAGCCACAGCAGACAGCCCAGCCTTGTGGCTGCTGGACGAGGCAGGGCGCTGAACACAGGCCTCTTTATCCAGCAGGCTCGGCCCCTCAGCCGGCCCTCTGCACTCCTCCAGGCTCCCAGACTCGCTTTGGGGGGGGGGCAGGGGCAGGGCAAGCCTCACTCAGCCTCAGCAAACAAGCACATAAATAGCAAGGTTGACAACCAACCAATTGGAGGGGGATGGGGGGCCAGCCTCGGGTGTTTAAAAGAACAGAGTGTGTGACTGATGTTGAGTTTCAGGCCTGGGTGGAGAGGAGGGGGGGGGTTGAGAGTGGGGGGAGGGGAGTGTGTGTGTGTGTGTGTGTTGTGGGGGGGGGGATGTGATGGGAGGGGGGAGGAGACAGACTCAGGAATCAGGAGTTCGGCCCCCTCCTTGCTGAATCCCCACAGGAAGTTTGGCCGAGGAATTTCAACGACTGGCCTTTAAACTGTTAACCCTTTATGTGACTGACAGAGCTAGACAGGGCTGATCTGATGAGCAGGCAGACTAACTACTGACACTGTGCACTGCATAGCAACACTACTGACGCTGTGCACTGCATAGCAACACTACTGACACTGTGCACTGCATAGCAACACTACTGACGCTGTGCACTGCATAGCAACACTACTGACGCTGTGTACTGCATAGCAACACTACTGACGCTGTGTACTGCATAGCAACACTACTGACGCTGTGTACTGCATAGCAACACTACTGACACTGTGTACTGCATAGCAACACTACTGACGCTGTGTACTGCATAGCAACACCACTGACGCTGTGCACTGCATAGCAACACTACTGACGCTGTGTACTGCATAGCAACACTACTGACGCTGTGTACTGCATAGCAACACCACTGACGCTGTGCACTGCATAGCAACACTACTGACGCTGTGTACTGCATAGCAACACTACTGACGCTGTGCACTGCATAGCAACACTACTGACGCTGTGTACTGCATAGCAACACTACTGACGCTGTGCACTGCATAGCAACACTACTGACGCTGTGCACTGCATAGCAACACTACTGACGCTGTGTTCTGCATAGCAACACTACTGACGCTGTGTACTGCATAGCAACACTACTGACGCTTTGTACTGCATAGCAACACTACTGACGCTGTGTACTGCATAGCAACACTACTGACGCTTTGTACTGCATAGCAACACTACTGACGCTTTGTACTGCATAGCAACACCACTGACGCTGTGTACTGCATAGCAACACTACTGACGCAGTGTACTGCATAGCAAAAAAAGCTCTCGTCACTTGAACAAGTTGTGTGGTCAAACATAGTGTGCCTCTCCCTGAAGGGATACTAGTGTTGGCTTTAATCTTCCCTTAATCAGCCGTTGCTTGTGGAAAGCATGCTTTAGTCCCTGACTCCCTGGCCAACGGCCTCAGCTGTGCGCCCTGCAGCCTAACCCGCCGCACGCAACCATTCATCTAACCAAATGAGTGGAACTGGAAAGACCGGTTGTTGATCTGATGGGATAAATCCTGCTTGTTGCTAGAGTGACGCGTTCCACCAGCCACACCTCCCTACCTCTACACTGGGCAGCCACCAGCGACACCTCCCTGCCTCTCTGCCTCTACACTGGGCACCCACCAGCCACACCTCTCTGCCTCCCTGCCTCTACACTAGGCTGACTGTCCCCTGCCTGTCCCCTGCCACTCCACTGGCTGTCCCCTGTCTGTCCCCTGGCTGTCCTGTCCCCTGCCTGTCCCCTGCCTATGTCCCCTGGCCTCGTGTGTTTAGCGGCAGGGGAGCCAGGCCCTCCCACTGACCCCCACACTGTAAACACAGAGAAGATTTCCCGGCCAGAGGAACATCTGCTGCAGCGTAATCCCTGCTGCAGCAACGCTGGGCTGGCTGGTGACCCCTAACCTGGTGACCCCTGACCTGGCCTCCCACAGCAGACCGTGGGCGCTGCCTAGCCCCCTGACCACACTGTCAGTGTAACAAACCAGCTCCAGGAAGTCAGGAAGTGATAAGAGACAAGAGCTGAGATTAGAGACGTGTTCACCCCCCTTCAGTGTTGTTGCTGAACAGGCCACTTCTAAAGGCCTGCGTCTGAGTTAATGGGTCTGTCAGCAAGGCCCTGGGCCCAGTGCTCTACATGTGTGTGCTTGCCTTTAGTATAGTGTTGTGTAGTAGTGTTGTGTAGTAGTGTTGTGGTGTATTCTGAAAGCACTAAACCAGGAGAAGGCTATGACATGCTCATTAGAGAGGATGTGGGGACACTGACGGGTTAACGTGAGCCCTGTAGCAGAAGCTCTGTGTGTTTCTATACCTTATCCTGTCTGGGAGCCCTCAGCAGAGGAGGGAGGGTCATCTCTCCTTCAGAACTGGGACTGGGGGGGGAGGGGAGGGAGGGAGAGGGAGGGAGAGAGGGAGAGAGGGAGGCTCCAAGTATCAGTTTCCAGTCAGCGCAGGTCTCTCCCTCCCTGGTGAGACGGTCCTGTAGTCCCTGGTCCTGTAGATGGTTGATGGTTAACCCAGACAGCAGGGGTCCACTTGTGTGTTTTAGATTCAGGCCTGTAATCCAGACACAAGAGTTAATGGAGACTTCTGGTGTTGTTCTGTGGATTAGCCTGTACTGTAACCTGGTAACCATGTTTGGAGTTCCGGAATTCACTTCTGACTTTCAACATCTGGTGGAAACAAATGAGGGTCTTAGCTGGGCATGCATGCAAGTGTAGCAGCAACAAGCGTAAACACAGATCCACTCAGAGCCTTCACATCCAGCTGAGCCAGTCAGCACCAGACGCTTGCTGCAGCTTGGCCAAAGCAAACCAGTCCTTCTTTAATGCCTTTTTTAAAAATACAATTTTACATTACTAACAGATGTCTGCCTCTATAATTTTCTCTGGGATTCCAAACCCTAAGTGCCTTGTGTTCCTAGCACATAGTAATCAGCCCAGGGTTTAGTGAAAACAAACCCCACAGCCTAGCTAAGGTAAACCTCTCCACATCTTTCCCTTCCCTGTGACTCGTTCCCATGCTGGTCATGCAGAAGAAACACAAACAGCCCAAACTAAGGTGCCATGTCACGGTACCATGCCCTCCGACCAACACCTACACTGTCAAGACAGTCGAGGGAATCATTAAGGGACCGAAACAGTCAAATGAACTTTGTGTTTCACCCCTTTGACAGCCAACAAATCTGTCTCCACTCAAACAGGAACAAGCTGATTGGAAGGCGGTTAGAACATTGCAGAGGGGGTCACAGGGACTTCAGGCTTGGCTGAATGCATGTCCTTCCATGTTGTAAAAGTATGATGTCACTTCCTGTCTCTCTGTAGTCGAAGGTGGACGGACAGACCCTTCAGTGTGAGGTGTTCCGGAGATGCAACATCATCGAGAGTGATTACTTTGGCCTGGAGTTCCAGAACATGCAGATGAACTGGGTAGGTACTCTCCTGTGGTCTGTAACGTCAGCGTCGGACACAGACGGGGAGGTCACATGTTAGTATTATTACAGCTGGACATCAGAGGTTTGCCTTCCACTTGAAGGAGTGTGGATTTAAACGTGTCTGGTGGAAGCAACCAAATACAAATGTAAGAACATGATGTTCCTGAAACTGACCTGGAAGTGAAGACAGCAGATCATGGTGGATGAAGACACGCCTGCTGTCGCTCTCCAGGCAGGAGCACTGGTCACATGACCACAGTCACATGACCAGCTGAAGGAGAACAGAGCAGAGACGACTTCAAGACACATTTCAGATGTCTGTGAGGTTTACGACATCTAGCCGCCATCCAGGGACAATGTTTTACTTTTAAGCTCGTTGGAAAGTCGATATGTACTTGACGGAAAACCATCATTTCATTCTATTTTGACTTGCCAATAGATGTTTTGTAACTCTGTTAAACTGCTGGGGGCTCATGTTGTCTTTGACCCAGTTATGTGAAAAAGAAGACGAGATGTTTTAGCTACCTGAGATCTCCGACAGTGGGGAGTCAGACAACAGATGACTCTGCTCAGAGCTGTGTTGATCTGAGCTGTGCTGATCTGTGTTGATCTGAGCTGTGTTGATCTGAGGGAAGAGAAGGTGGAGCGATGGAGGAGTGCATTCCTCTATCAGGCCCAGATGTTAAGGAGGAGCAGGGGAAGGGGGGGGAGGAGCCTTCTGGGAAGAGAGCTGTATAGGGTTAGTCCTTGGTTTGGGATGTCTATTAAACTGAAGGGTTCTCACCTCTTCCTCTGCTGCTTCTAGGTTTGGTTGGAGCTCAATAAGCTGCTGGTGAAACAAGTGAGAAGTAAGTCTGCCCCAGCGTCTCTCCTCTCACAGGTATCACAGGTATCACAGGTACTACCTGACGCAGGGACAAACTGAGAGTGTGTGTGACTCTGTGTGTCTGCACGTTTCAGGACCAGGGAACACTCTCTTCCGGCTGTCTGTGAAGTTCTTCCCTCCAGACCCTGGTCAGCTGCACGAAGAGTACACCAGGTATGCCCCAACACTGACACTGTGAGGTCACTTCCTGTGTGAGTCTGTGGCGGGTCCAGACCCCGGCTGAGCCCCCCCTCTGAACCCCTCCTCTCCCCCCCAGGTACCTGTTCTCCCTGCAGGTAAAGAGGGACCTGACAGACGGCCGGCTGAGCTGCACAGAGAACACAGGAGCCCTGCTGGCCTCACACCTGCTGCAGTGTACGTACACACACACACACACACCACACACACACACACACACACACACACACACAGGAGCCCTGCTGGCCTCACACCTGCTGCAGTGTACGTACACACACACACACACACACACACACACACACACACACACACACACACACAGGAGCCCTGCTGGCCTCCCTCCTACTGCAGTGTACGTACACACACACACACCACACACAATAATAAGTACTGTCTGATTACATTGATGAATGATTGTCGGTTATCCTTCTTATCCCTCCCTCCCCCCCCCTCCCCTCCTCCCCCCTCCCCCCTCCCTCTCTCTCTCTCTCTCTCTCTCTCTCTCTCACTCTCATACACTCACACGTTGTGTTCATCCCTGGCAGCGGAGATAGGGGACTATGATGACATGGCCGACAGGGATTTCCTGCTTGTGAACAAGCTGCTGCCGTACCAGGACAAAGTCCAGGACAGGATCATAGAACTGCACAGCAGACACCTGTGAGTGTCCTCCCGTCTCTCTCTCCTCCTGTCTCTCTCTCCTCCTGTCTCGTCCTCTTGTCTCTCCTCCTGTCTCGTCCTCTTGTCTCTCCTCCTGTCTCTCTCTCTCCTCCTGTCTCTCTCTCTCCTCCTCTTGTCTCTCTCTCTCCTCTCCCTTTCACTCTCTCCTCCTCTCATTGTCTTCTTCTAACTCGCTCTCCTTCCTCTCTCCTAACATCTAAGACCTAGTACTTGTTCCTCCCCCCCAACCCCTAAAGTGTGACCTCTGTGAAGTCAGTTCTGCTCAGGAATCTCTTCACTGTGTCTGTGGCTGGCATCTCTCAGGGACAGGGATGTGATTTAATGTCACCGCTCTGTGGAATGTTCCACTGGATGAACTAAGAGTGTGGTCCCTTCATCCGGGGCCTCCAGCCCCTTGTGCTTGGTGTCTGTTCAGAGCGTAACACACAGACACAAGTGCTGCTTGTTTGCGAGAACTTGGTGGGAATGTGGGCTAAACGTTGGGATTAGTGTAAAACCTTCTGGTGGAGACGTGAGAGATTCATCAGACAACTGTGACGGGCGTATTGAGGAGGGTTGGCGTGGAGGCAGGGCTCTGGAGGCAGGGCTCTGGAGGCAGGGCTGTGGAGGCAGGGCTGTGGAGGCAGGGCTCTGGAGGCAGGGCTCTGGAGGCAGGGCTGTGGAGGCAGGGCTGTTAATGGTAATCTGGTGCTTTCACAAAACCTCTCACTGCACTTTCCCACAATCAGCTCCCCTGTTCACACGCTATTGTCCCCTGCTTTAGTGGCTCATTCTCTGAATGGCTGCCTCCTCTTCAGCCTGGCAGAGGACTGGTACAGTAGGCAGCCTGAAGGACTGCTCCTTCCCCAGGCTGGGTAGAGCAGAGCAGGGCAGGGCTGGGGTTAACAGGGCAGGGCAGAGCAGGGCAGGGCTGGGGTTAACAGGGCAGGCAAGCTGTTTCTGTGGCACCTTGTCTAATCCAAGTCTCAGACCATACGGCCAGTGGGACAGGGAGGGAGGGGCAAGGGGGGGAGGGAGGGGTAAGGGAGGGGGGATGTACAGGGGAGGGGCAAGGGGGGGAGGGAGGGGTAAGGGAGGGGGGATGTACAGGGGAGGGAGGGGCAAGGGGGGGAGGGAGGGGCAGGGGGGGAGGGAGGGAGGCCACTAAGGAGATTTCCCCTGATTAAAGGATGAGTCAAATTAGAGTACGTTGACGAGGTAGCAGCTTAGGTTCCTCAGACTGGAAGAACACAGCCTGGGATATCCTCTGAGGTGGATCAAACAGGCAAACAGATGGATTTATCTGAGGTCTTGATAGACCCTCCCCCCCTCTCCACACACACACACCCACACACACCCTGAGGAGCCACGCCCACGACCCTCCTGTAGGGTTTGCCTCCAAAATAGTAGCTGTTTGCGAATAGAATCGGGTCTTCTGAGTGATGGTTCTGCTGGAACACGGTTGGAGGGCCCAGCTGAGGGGCCTCCTGTCTGATGGTTGGTATCTCATGAGTCCTGATCCTTCTGTCTCCCTCAGGGGCCAGACCCCTGCTGAGTCCGACTTCCAGGTCCTGGAGATCGCTCGCAAGCTGGAGATGTACGGCGTGCGACTGCACTCTGCCGCAGACCGGGAGGGCACCAGGATCAGCCTGGCTGTGGCTCACCTGGGCCTGCAGGTGTTCCAGGTGACTCACTCCTCATCCAATACACATGCTATCAACTGAGAAGGGAGTGTATCAAACACATGCACACACACTCCCTCATAGGTGTGTGTCAAAGCCACACACACACTGATACACACACCTCCTCGTGAGAGAGTGTATCAAAGTCCTCGTCTGATTGGCTGCTTATCTTTTCTCCCTCAGGGCAACACCAAAATAAACACTTTCAACTGGTCGAAGATTCGCAAGCTGAGCTTCAAGAGGAAACGGTTCCTCATCAAGCTCCACCCAGAGGTTCATGTGAGTATTGCATTCAGCCCCATCAAACACCCATGTGTACGAAGACCTGACCAGGGTGGGACATTGTCCTTCAGGAAAGTGACACAGATGTTTTACTTGCAACCAACCAACAATGGCAATTGACTCAATGGCAAGAACACAAAAGTAAGAAAATACTAATTCCCCCAAATCAATGAAAATGTCAATTAATTGTTCTCTCTAATTCCCTTCCTTTTGATCTATTTATTCTTATTAGATTATTTTTTTAATGCTTTTAAAATATCTATGAGGTTATCACTGTCTTATTTGATTTTTGGGACTCTTATTTTTGAAACTGACTTTACTTTTGGATAATTGTTCTCTAATTTCTATGAGGTAATTATTGATTTGATTCTTGACAGAGTACACGTATAGAACAACACGTATATCAATACACAAATCAAGTAGCCTAGTAGATCAGTCAATTCAAAAAATCTCTCACTCCAATCTCATCTCTAAATCACATCATATGTACAAAAACTGTGCAGCAGCGTGAACTCACGCGCACTTACAAACGATTTTGTACAACAGTTTTTCAAACTAAAACTGCACAAAAGTGATCAGTCCAGATCCAAGTGTCTGGCTCCAGGGTAGACAAAACATACAAATCAAATAGAATCAGGCCCTTGTCCTACCAGTCGTAGCAAGATCGTCTCTTTCGGCTTGATCTGTCTCAGAGGCGGCTAGCAGATGGCTGCCGCAGCTAGCAACCCGTCGATGACTCTGGTCCGCACTCCACTCCAACACTCGTACTCAAAGAACCGAGCTGGTTAGACGAAAGTCAGTTAGCTAGATTTCCCCCAGGGAATGTAGAAGAAAGATGTAGGAGGAAATAGGACACGGCTGAGGCAGCTACAGTTCTCCAACCGTGGCAGAGCTTCTTCGGCTAGCCTAGCTAGTAGCCAACCGCAAAAACAAGACAATATGGAAAAACGAAACTTTCGCTATAGGCAAAATAAAGAAATATTCTCTAAATCAACCACTCTATTCACTCACAAAACATAAATAACATACATAACTAATTAAATCAATATCTTCGTATTTTTCTTTCTTTTCAATAAAATGCTATTTGTCGTTTCTTTCTCGTCTCTTCTCTCTCGTCTCTCGTCTAGTTCGGTTAGCCTCTCTCCCCCGAGAGAGCGCGAGACCCCTAACTTTCCCGCCTGCACTCCGAAAGATGCACGTTCACCCACAGCAATAAACACATATGATCCACAGCATCAACCTGGGACCAAATCACACTGGCATAATTTTTCAATTTCAATAAATCAATAATAATAATCACTTTCGCGAAGATTATATATTATTCATGTGTTACTTGTTATCTACATTTAATTAATTTGTGCCCTGTAACCCTGGGTTACATATAGTTATATAACTATAATGGCTATAGTTAAGGTGAATGTGTCTGCTTTCTCCAGGGTCCCCATCAGGACACCCTGGAGTTCATGATGGCCGGCAGAGACCAGTGCAAGATCTTCTGGAAGAGCTGTGTGGAGCACCACTCCTTCTTCCGTCTGTTAGACCAGCCGCAGCCCAAGTCACGAGCCATCTTCTTCAGCAGGGGCTCCTCCTTCAGATACAGGTGCTCATGCTCGCTGTGCTCCTTACCGGACAGCAGGAGCCTTTAACACAACCACATACACACTCTTTAACACAACCACATACACACTCTTTAACACAACCACATACACACTCTTTAACACAACCACATACACACTCTTTAATACAACCACATACACGCTCTTTAATGTTGCTTTTGTGTTCCTTTGTGGTTGTGTGTGTTTGCCTCCTGGTGTGTCCTTAGTGGGAGGACCCAGAAGCAGCTGGTGGAGTACGTGAGGGAGAGCGGAGCCAGGAGAACACCATACCAGAGGTGTGTGTGTGTGTGTGTGTGTGTGTGGTGTGTGTGTTTGTGTGCGTGTGTGTGTGTGTGTGGTGTGTGTGTTTGTGTGTGTGTGTGCGTGCGTGTGGTGTATCTCATGCAGGGATGGGTATGGCATGTGGTGTCCATGTCTCCAGTGTAATGTGGTTGTGTGTCTGCAGGAGGAACAGCAAGGTGAGGATGTCTGCACGCTCGCTGGCTTCAGACGGGCCCAAACAGGTAAGATGCAGGAACCAGCTCTGGGAGATAGTTAGGTTTAGAAACTAATGACCTTTGGAAACTAATGAATATATTCTCTCTCTCATCTCCCTCTCCTTGTGTCTCCCGTGTCATATTTAGAGTTTGTCGTTCAACGACAGCCTCCGTCTGCCCGGCTCCCCGGCCTCAGGATCCGTCTCCTTCCACTCCATGCACCTGTCCAGCTCTCCCAGCCCGCTTCCAGCCTCAGCACAGCCCCGGCCCCAGCCTCGGAGCCAGCCCCAGCCCGGCCCTGGCCCCAGCCAGCCTCCAGCCCCCCAGCAGCCTCAGCCCCCGCAGTCTGCCAGGCCCTCCAGCCCCCCGAAGGAGGACCGTGTCAAGGCCCCCCCCGCCCCCCCCTGCTGTCCAAGGTGCCCCCAGTAGCAGAGCTGCAGCCCTCCCCCCACCCGTCTGTGTGTGTAGAGAGTAGCCCCTCCCCAACGCTGCCCCCCCACAGCACTGAGCACACTGAGCAAGGGGGGAGGAGGGGGGTCGGGTTTTATGTGGGTGGAGGAGGGGGAGGGGGGGAGAGTAAAGGGTTTCTTACATCGGAGGCGTTTGAGGCCGAGATCCTTCGTGCTGGTCAGAAGCCCGTGTTCTGCCTCCCCCCCCCTCCCCTCCAGGTGTCAGAGGAGTTCATAGATGACGACCCCACAGAGATGTCCTTCTATGGGGGGAGTGCGGAGGCCTACGCCTGCGGGCTGCTGGGGACAGGGGCCCCCGGGTTTGTTTACGGGGGACCCCAGGGGCCGGAGTCCTGAGGACCTGGCTGACCCCTTCCCCTGCTGCCCCCGCTCTGAGACCAGCTCTCTGGCCAATAACCGCTCGTCCTGCAGCTCCCTGGACCAGCTGGGGCTGAGCTCCGCGGGGGAGTCGTACGGGGGCGGCCCTGACGCGTCCTGTCTGCTGCCCGGCTCAGACGCCCCGTCGGAGGCCAGCTCCATGGTTAACTTCCCGGCGTGCTCCGTGCGGTCGGACGGCAGTGCCGCGCTGCAGTTCAGCGACCTGCTGGAGCAGCTGGAGCAGCTGAGCTACCCGCCCACCGCCACCGAGGCCAGCGCAGACTCTGACTCTGACTGGGGCTCCGACGGGGGCCTCCCCCCCGAGCAGAACCTGTTCTACAGCAACCCCCTGGGGGGGGCCGAGGGCTTCCTGCTGCAGTGCCACAACCTGCAGGCCCTCGCACTAGGGGACCCCCCCCCACCAGCCCCCATGGGGACATGTAGAGGCAGGGGGGGCTTGGCTCCCAGGGGTGGCCACTCTGACAGGTGTGTTGTTCGTCTGGTTCTGATCCAGGGGCCTGTCACTGGTTAACACCAGGACGCTGGCTTTTACCTTTCATCTTCAGAGACACTTTGATCCCTCTGCTGGTCCATGTGTGTCTCCAGACCTGCTGTGTGTCATCAGTGGGTTCATGACCAGGCTGGTCTGTGATGGAGACCAGGAAATGGAAAGTGTTGTGGATGGGATTTGGCTGCCTTCAGCCTACCAACACTTTATTAGATTTGAAGATTTTAATGAATATTTAATTGGCGTAAGATTTCTTGAATCTCTTTATAAATCTTCTTCTCGGTATAACTTGATTGGGCTTCTGCTTCCTGTGATTAGACAAGGTTTGTTGTTGCTTTCTTGTTGGTAACGATTTAATATTCAAGGTACTTTGTAGTGATGGTAGAACTACCATGATGTTCTCTAACAGCTGAAGTGTTTCTAGTACTTCCTGAAGATGAGTTACAGTTAGAATTCAACCCACTAAATGTCCTTATGTAAACTTCAGTTACTGTAGGGAAGTAACCAATGACTTCACGTCACATTTAACCGCACTTTTAATCCTAATATAGTACTTACATTTGACTAACAAAGCATTTATTTTGAATACGGTCCACAAGTCTGAGACCGCTATTTTGCATCATGTGTTTCGAATGCAAAATTCTTTTTCAATGATTATTACAAATGAAAACCTTAACAATGAGTGAAAAGTTCAAAGTCGTCTCAGATCTTTGACTGTATTTTCAAATAATAGTAACTGTTGATCTGTGAAATTCATGACATTATTGTCTTGAATCGGTTCATTATTTTCACACCAATCAGATCTCAGGGGAAGAAACCAAAAGCAGTGTGGTGTCCAATCATCAGACAGGGTTGGGTGTCTTCAACATGGTGTCCTCAGTGTGGTGTTCATCAGAGAGGGTTAGGATCAGGCTGCTGTCTTCAACATGGTGTCCTCAGTGTGGTGTTCATCAGAGAGGGTTAGGATCAGGCTGCTGTCTTCAACATGATGTCCTCAGTGACACCTGCGGGTGATCTCTCACCTAGTCTGAACACGATGCCTTAATCACCCTTTAGTAGGACCCTAGTCTGAACACGATGCCTTAATCACCCTTTAGTAGGACCCTAGTCTGAACACGATGCCTTAATCACCCTTTAGTAGGACCCTAGTCTGAACACGATGCCTTAATCACCCTTTAGTAGGACCCTAGTCTGAACACGATGCCTTAATCACCCTTTAGTAGGACTGGGTTGTGATTAGGAAAGGGTGTGTTCCATATGTAAAAAGATATAAATATATTAAGGAAAAAACAATGATGTGCATGAAATCTGGATTTGATCTTTTTGTTGTTGTTTAGAGTCAGTGTAGTGATGAGTAACACATGTAGGTGAGTCAGTCAGGAAACATCTCAGCAGTCACAGACTGAAGGTACCCCTGCAGTGTGAAACATCTTCTCACATGTTCTAGACCAGGGGTTCCCAACCTGTGGGCCGCTAGGTTAATACAGGTGGGCCCCGCCGTCAAACCAATTAAAACAACTAAAGTAAAATATTTATATATACTTTTGGTAAATGATAATAAAAATTCTTACTCATTTTTAAATGACATTTTACCTTTAATTCATAATGATGCTTGGCACGTTGACAAACACTTGTCCGCCCCTCTTGCATACGGACACTTCTATCCCCTGTGCACACGGCACTTCCGCATATTGCATAATCCAGGTCAGAATCTTCCGGTAGCGAGCCGTTACGGTAGTTCAAACACTAAATGAATGACTAACGCATGACTAATCTTTAATATTTGGTATCTTTTGTACGGTAGACTCAAGGTCTGGTTTCCACAAACTCGAAACTTTCGTACCTTAAGTAGCGTTTACAAGCTAGCTGCAGCTGGAGCTACGTCTGTTCTTAACTGTAAACGTACGTCAGCTAGCTCCTGTTAGCGAGCTCCTGTCAGCGAGCTCCTGTCAGCGAGCTCCTGTCAGCGAGCTCCTGTCAGCTAGCTCCTGTCAGCTAGCTCCTGTTAGCGAGCTCCTGTCAGCTAGCTCCTGCAAGGTGCAGTGGGACCCTGGCAGCTAGCTCCTGTCAGCTAGCTGTAGGTGCAGTGGGACCCTGGCAGCTAGCTCCTGTCAGCTAGCTCCTGTCAGCTAGCTCCTGTCAGCGAGCTCCTGTTAGCGAGCTCCTGTCAGCTAGCTCCTGCAAGGTGCAGTGGGACCCTGGCAGCTAGCTCCTGTCAGCTAGCTGTAGGTGCAGTGGGACCCTGGCAGCTAGCTCCTGTCAGCTAGCTGTAGGTGTAGTGGGACCCTGGCAGCTAGCTCCTGTCAGCTAGCTGTAGGTGTAGTGGGACCCTGTCAGCTAGCTCCTGTCAGCTAGCTCCTGTCAGCTAGCTCCTGTCAGCTAGCTCCTGTCAGCTAGCTCCTGTTCCTGGGTCCAGGTCAGAACTTCAGCAGCTGGGCCTTTGTACATTTGATATGTTGACACTTTTTAATGCTGGAATTTGAGATTGTTCTTTGTGTCTATTTTTACATATTACTTGATAAATGGAGTGTTTTTGCAGTCGTGGTCCGAAATGTTTACGTGCGTAGACTTCCAGACCACAGATGGAGGTTTGTTTGGGTTTCTGGTCAGGAACATGGATTGAGAGGAACATGTGACTTAGTGCCGCGGTACACGAGGTCCTGATGCAGAGCTTCTCCACTGCGATGATGTCATTTGCTCTGCGATGATGTCATTTCCTCCCAGAGTCCAGTTTTAATTTCCTGTCATTTGAACCGGCTTGAATTCCCCCGGGGGCAGATTTCACCCGGCTTTCTGCAAAGCAGCTCTTCTCTTTGCACTTATTACGTCATTTATATATATATATACACTCTTATGCTGACTCTGAAGTTTATTTACCTGCAGCAATTCTCTTTAAATTGCCTTCTGTGCTTTGTAATATACTTGTCATTTTATTTGGTCAGTGTATTCCTTTCTGATCTCCATGGATCAGTTTAAAACACTCAGTTCACCCAGTCTCTCTGCCAGTAGGATGGAAGGTCATTTTTTTGTTTAAAAATTCAAAATGGCGGCTGAATGTCATTCACCCTCTCTGTTTTGGTTTTGAACAAAGGCCACTCCTGTATAAAATTTGGCAGTACCTCCCATTTTCTGAAGTGTGTCTTTAAGACCTCTACTGTCACAGGTGAGGGGTGAGGGGTGAGGGGTGAGGGGTGAGGGGTGAGGGGTGAGGGTCCAGCTGCCTGGATACGATCCAGCTGGTCCTGAACACCATGGTACTCTCAGTAGAGTTTGAAGTTGCCTTCAGTGCCTCAAGGGAAGCTGCCCAATCATCTTGGTTGCTGCCGTCGCCTGGTAAAGCGTCTCTTAATTCAGCCTTGTAGCTGTGCTTGTCATGGTCTCATCTACCGGCCTGGTGGGCACAGGCAGTCATGTTTAACTCACTAATCAGCTACACCCTCCAAAACAAGTCACCTTAAGTCCTCATGAGCCTGTTTGCTTCCTGATTATAAACAGTGTAACTGATGTTTTGTATGTTTTTTTTCTTTTTCCCCTCAAGAATAAAGTAATTACTTTTGGGTACCTCGAATGTCAGACTTAAAATTATTTTTAGACACCAAAATCTAATGAATCAAGGAAGGTGTGATTACATTACCTTACATGGCATGTCAAATGTTGCCCATGGGGATTCGTTTTTTAACCCTTCACTGGATATCTGACCTACAGAAACATTGTGTTCTGACCTGACCCACACTACAACGTCAGCAGAGTGCTCCATGTGTCCTGCTCCATGTGTCCTGCTCCATGTGTCCTGCATGCTAGTCCTGGTCTTCACCTAACTCTAACAGACCTGTGATATTCACATCATGTACAGCTTACTGAGTGTAACCACTTCCATCTGTATCAGACCTAGAGACAGTCTCCTTCATCTGGGGGGGTGTGTGTGTGTGTGTGTGTGTGTGTGTGTGTGTGTGTGTGTGTGTGTGTGTGTGTGTGTGTGTGTGTGTGTGTGTGGTGTGTGTGTGTGTGTGTGTGTGTGTGTGTGTGTGTGTGTGTGTGTGTGCGTGTGTGTGCGTGAGGCTTCCATCTGAAGACAAACTGCAGGTTGAACGACCCTGTGTCTGTGAAGAGCTGACGACCGTGAAGAGCTGATGAAACCCCTCCACCCTCAGACCCTCCACCCTCAGACCCTCCACCCTCAGACCCTCCACCCTCACAGCCCTCCACCCTCACAGCCCTCCACCCTCACAGCCCTCCACCCTCAGACCCTCCACCCTCAGACCCTCCACCCTCACAGCCCTCCACCCTCACAGCCCTCCACCCTCACAGCCCTCCACCCTCACAGCCCTCCACCCTCAGACCCTCCACCCTCAGACCCTCCACCCTCACAGCCCTCCACCCTCACAGCCCTCCACCCTCACAGCCCTCCACCCTCACAGCCCTCCACCCTCAGACCCTCCACCCTCACAGCCCTCCACCCTCACAGCCCTCCACCCTCAGACCCTCCACCCTCAGACCCTCCACCCTCACAGCCCTCCACCCCTCACACCCTCCACCCTCAGACCCTCCACCCTCACAGCCCTCCACCCTCACAGCCCTCCACCCTCAGACCCTCCACCCTCACAGCCCCTCCACCCTCACAGCCCTCCACCCTCACAGCCCTCCACCCTCAGACCCTCCCACCCTCAGACCCTCCACCCTCAGACCCTCCACCCTCACAGCCCTCCACCCTCACAGCCCTCCACCCTCACAGCCCTCCACCCTCAGACCCTCCACCCTCAGACCCCTCCACCCTCACAGCCCTCCACCCTCAGACCCTCCACCCTCAGACCCTCCACCCTCAGACCCTCCACCCTCACAGCCCTCCACCCTCACAGCCCTCCACCCTCAGACCCCTCCACCCTCACAGCCCTCCACCCTCACAGCCCTCCACCCTCAGACCCTCCACCCTCAGACCCTCCACCCTCAGACCCTCCACCCTCAGACCCTCCACCCTCAGACCCTCCACCCTCAGACCCTCCACCCTCACAGCCCTCCACCCTCACAGCCCTCCACCCTCAGACCCTCCACCCTCAGACCCTCCACCCTCACAGCCCTCCACCCTCACAGCCCTCCACCCTCAGACCCTCCACCCTCACAGCCCTCCACCCTCAGACTCCTCCACCCCTCAGAGCCTCCACCCTCAGACCCTCCACCCTCAGACCCTCCACCCTCACAGCCCTCCACCCTCACAGCCCTCCACCCTCAGACTCCTCCACCCTCAGAGCCTCCACCCTCAGACCCTCCCACCCTCACAGCCCTCCCACCCCTCAGACCCTCCACCCTCACAGCCCTCCCACCCCTCAGACCCTCCACCCTCACAGCCCTCCACCCTCACAGCCCTCCACCCTCAGACCCTCCACCCTCACAGCCCTCCACCCTCACAGCCCTCCACCCTCACAGCCCTCCACCCTCAGACTCCTCCACCCTCACAGCCCTCCACCCTCACAGCCCTCCACCCTCAAGCCTCCACCCTCAGACCCTCCACCCTCAGACCCTCCCACCCTCACAGCCCTCCACCCTCAGACCCTCCACCCTCACAGCCCTCCACCCTCACAGCCCTCCACCCTCACAGCCCTCCACCCTCACATGCCCTCCACCCTCACAGCCCTCCACCCTCACAGCCCTCCACCCTCAGACTCCTCCACCCTCACAGCCCTCCACCCTCAGACCCTCCACCCTCACAGCCCTCCAGCCTGCAGATGCACCAGGCTCCTGTGTCCACCAGGAGAACAGCAGGCTGCTGTGTGGTGTTGGAAGCGGGGCAGCTCCTAGAGTGTGTTCCCTGTTTGGATTGGCTCTCTGCCAAGTCCTTCCTAAGCACCTCCTCCCCCTCCCCTCCAAGCAGGCCTCCCCCTCCTCCACCCTCTGTTGTCCCTCGCGGGCCGCTGCAGTTAAACAGTAACCACGGCCACAGACATTCCTGATAAGCCACTCAGGGAATTGTTTCCGGGTCGAAGGACTAACCTTCTTTTGGCTCGCTCAATCTTTTTTTCTCTTCTTCTCTCCCTCTCTCTCTCTCCCCCTCTCTCTCTCTCCCCCAACCCCGGATCGTCGTCCCATTCTTCTTTCTTCCTTTTTTCTTTTTTTGTGAGAAAGAGAAGAACAGCTGTCTTCCTGGGGCTGAGTGGAAAGTCAAACCGTTCAGTTTCCCCTTCAGCAGGGCCCTGTGCAGCCTGCTTCAGCACTGTGTAGCCTGCTTCAGCAGTGTGCTGTGCAGCTCTCTCTCTCTCTCTCTGACTGCTGCACAAGCAGCATGTTGTTTGTAATCAGCTTCACATCAAACCTGGAGTTCAGCTCCTAATGCTGGAGGAAAGCAGCGTCTGTGAAGTGGAGCCAGTGTTCCTTTTGGTCTGCCCTCCCTCCTTTCCCCCAACGAGTGTGTCGGTGTGCGTTGGTGTGTGTCGGTGTGAAACGGTGTGTGTTGTGTGTGAAACGGTGTGTGTTGTGTGAAACGGTGTGTGATGAACACGCCCTGTGTGTTCCTAGCCCGCTGGATCCAGGTGTCTCGTCTAGTGTGTCATAACTGCAGTTAACACAATGTAGAGGTAGACCTGTCTGAGGGCGAGTCAACACATTAAGATCAATATCCTGATATCATGATGGATGGGCACAGCCCTCTTTACCCAGAGCTACTTGAAGACAACACGCCCTCCTGCCTTGCTCTCAGCCAGCGCATGTTTCCCATGAATACATCCATCTTCCTCCTCTCTGCTCCTGTTGTTGCATGCGTGTTCCACCCTCTTTCCAGAGAAAGCCGTAGTAGGAGCAGGTTTCTCCAGTTTGAGCTCCTGTGTGTCTCAGAGGCTTGTGGGGCTTGTTGATACCTCACCCTGTGTTCTGCTGGGAACTCTTTATAAAGCCAGTGAAGCGAGGGGGGGGGAACTTGGACACTGTTACAACATTCTCTGCTTGTTTCCAATGACTATTACATTCTAATCTTATCTTTCTCCCTCTCTCTCCCTCTCTCTATTTCTCCCTCTCCTTCCCCCCTTCTCTCCCTCTCCAGGCTCCTCCATGGACAGCCCTCAGCTCTCCCCGTTCCCCTCCAAGGAGGACCCCCCTCTGCCTGTCCCCCTCCTTCCAGATGTCCACCCTCAGCCTGCCTGGCCAGGGCTCCTCGCCCCTGCAGAGCCCCATCCTGAGTGAGGTGGGCACCGCCAGGCTAGACGAGGACGAGGAGGGCAGGAGGAAGGTACAGCACCCTGTGACTCACTCTCTGCCCAGGCGAGGCCAGGACAGCCCTGGTCCCAGCTGGCTGGAAGGCTGTGTGTGTGGTGTGTGTGTGTGTGTGGGGGGGGGCGTAGCCGTAGTTCTGGGAGGAATGTTTGTGATTTAGTGAGGTCAGTGAGGTCAGTGTTGATGTTGTAAACTCTCTCCCCTCAGCGCTGTCCCACTGATAAGGCCTACTTCATCGCCAAAGAGATTCTGACCACTGAGCGGACCTACCTGAAAGACCTGGAGGTCATCACAGTGGTGAGCCTCGGTTCTGTGTGTGTGTGTGTGTGTGTTCATGTTGTGTGTGTGTTAATGTTGTGTGTGTGTGTGTGTGTGTGTTAATGTTGTGTGTGTGTGTGTGTGTTAATGTTGTGTGTGTGTTAACGTTGTGTGTGTGTGTACCAGTGGTTCCGCAGTGCTGTGATCAAAGAGAACGCCATGCCAGAGGGGCTGATGACCCTGCTGTTCTCCAACATCGACCCCATCTACGAGTTCCACAGAGACTTCCTCAAGGAGATAGACCAGAGGCTGGCTCTCTGGTCAGTACCCTAACACCGTCACCCTGCCCCAACACCGCCACCCTGCCCCAACACCGTCACCGGATTAGTGTGTCTAACGTGTGTGTGTGTCCAGGGAGGGGTGCTCTAACGTGTGTGTGTGTGTGTGTGTCCAGGGAGGAGTGCTCTAACGTGTGTGTGTGTGTGTCCAGGGAGGAGTGCTCTAACGTGTGTGTGTGTGTGTGTCCAGGGAGGAGTGCTCTAACGTGTGTGTGTGTGTGTGTGTGTCCAGGGAGGAGTGCTCTAACGTGTGTGTGTGTGTGTGTCCAGGGAGGAGTGCTCTAACGTGTGTGTGTGTGTGTGTCCAGGGAGGAGTGCTCTAACGTGTGTGTGTGTGTGTCCAGGGAGGAGTGCTCTAACGTGTGTGTGTGTGTCCAGGGAGGAGTGCTCTAACGTGTGTGTGTATGTGTGTGTGTGTCCAGGGAGGAGTGCTCTAACGTGTGTGTGTATGTGTGTGTGTGTCCAGGGAGGAGTGCTCTAACGTGTGTGTGTGTGTGTGTGTCCAGGGAGGAGTGCTCTAACGTGTGTGTGTGTGTCCAGGGAGGAGTGCTCTAACGTGTGTGTGTGTGTGTGTCCAGGG
>CAEFZP010001675.1:367500-455000 GCA_903064625.1 Mallotus villosus
TCTCTCCTCACCTCTCTCTCCTCCCCTCCCCTCTCTCCTCCCCTCCCCTCGCTCCTCTCCTCTCTCCTCACCTCTCTCTCCTCCCTCACCCTCTCTCTCCTCACCTCTCTCTCTCCTCCTCTCCTCCCCTCCTCCTCCCCCTCTCTCCTCCCCTCTCTCCTCACCTCTCCTCCCCCTCCCCTCTCTCCTCCCCTCTCCTCTCTCCTCACCCCCTCTCTCCTCCACCTCTCTCTCCTCTCCTCCCCTCTCTCCTCTCCTCTCTCCTCACCCCTCTCTCTTCCTCCCCTCACCCCCTCTCTCCTCACCCCCTCTCTCCTCTTCCTCCCCTCACCTCTCTTCCTCCCCTCACCCTCTCCTTCCTCCCCTCACCTCTCTTCCTCCCCTCACCTCTCTTCCTCCCCTCCCCTCTCTTCCTCCCCTCACCTCTCTTCCTCCCCTCTCCCCTCCTCTCCCCTCTCTCCTCCCCTCTCTTCCTCCCCTCTCCTCTCCCCTCTCTCCTCACCTCTCTTCCTCCCCCCTCTCCTCACCTCTCTCTCCTCACCTCTCTCTCCTCACCTCTCTCTCTCCTCCCCTCCCCTCTCTTCTCCTCCCCTCTCTCTCCTCCCCTCGCTCCTCCGCTGTCTCAGTGTTCTGTTCTCCGGCCGTGTCTCCAGAGCTGCCCCCTCGTTACCCTCCTGGGTCAGGCCCAGCGGCCCAACACCATCACTCACGTCTGCTGGTACCGCAACCAGAACCTGTCCCTCTCTGATTACCTGCGCATGAACCAGGTAGCCCAGCAGAAACCTGTCCCTCTCTGATTACCTGCGCATGAACCAGGTAGCCCAGCAGAACCTGTCCCTCTCTGATTACCTGCGCATGAACCAGGTAGCCCAGCAGAACCTGTCCCTCTCTGATTACCTGCGCATGAACCAGGTAGCCCAGCAGAACCTGTCCCTCTCTGATTACCTGCGCATGAACCAGGTAGCCCAGCAGAACCTGTCCCTCTCTGATTACCTGCGCATGAACCAGGTAGCCCAGCAGACAGGCCCCTGGGAGAGCCGGTCCTCTCTAGAAACAAGCCTCCAACACACTCACATAGGATGGTTGCAAAGACGTGGATCTATTTTAGTGTCAGCATCCCAGCTAGAATGATCCTACTCAAGATGTACTCCAGTAAAATAAGCACATGTCTCTAAAGGTCTCTTGAGCTGCACATTGTTGACTGGTCCTTCAGTTTCTCTCTTCTAACTTCTCTCTCTTCTCCCCTCTCCTCTCCCTCTCTCTCCTTCCCCTCTCTCTCTCCTCCCCCTCCTCTCTCTCTCCTCCCCCTCTTTCCTCCCCCCTCTCTCCCCCCCTCTCTCTCCCCCCCTCTCTCCCTCCCTCTCTCCTCCCTCTCCCTCTCTCTCCCCCACCTCTCCTCCCTCTCCCTCTTTCCTCCTCCCCCTCTCTCCTCTCTTAGAACCAGCTCTCAGGGTACCTCCTCAGGAAGTTCAAGAACAGCAACGGCTGGCAGAAGCTCTGGGTGGTCTTCACCAACTTCTGCTTGTTCTTCTACAAGACTCACCAGGTAAGGACCTCTCTCAGCAGGTACATGCCTCTCTTCTACCTGGTAGATACCTCAGTACCACAGCAGGTGAACTGAGAAGTGTTGTTGTGTTCTTCCAGGATGACTTCCCCCTGGCCAGCCTCCCCCTGCTGGGCTACACCGTGAGCAGCCCTGGGGAGAGTGACAGCGTCCACAAGGAGTACGTCTTCAAGCTGCAGTTCAAGTCCCACCTCTACTACTTCCGGGCCGAGAGCGAGTACACCTTCGACAGGTACGCTGTAGTGTTGGACAGCGTTATAACTGTGGTCCTGTCTGGTAATGAGAAGTTAGAGCTGCTAAATGAAGAACATGTCACAGGAGAGGCTGTGCTGACATCTGACCTCTGTGTGCCTTTCTTGTGCTCTCTCTCCTCTCTCTCTCCTCCTCTCTCTCGTCCTCTCTCTCTCCTCTCTCTCTCCTCCCCCTCTTTCTCCTCCTCTCTCCCTCCTCCCCCTGCTTTCTCCTCCTCTCTCTCCCCCTCCCTCTCCTCCCTCTCTCTCCTCCTCCTCTCTCCTCCTCCTCTCTCCTGCTCCTCCTCTCCTCTCTCTCTCCCCCTCCCTCTCCTCCTCCTCTCTCCTCCTCTCTCTCCCCCTCCCTCTCCTCCCTCTCTCTCCTCCTCTCTCCTCCCTCTCTCTCTCCTCCTGCTCCTCCTCTCCTCTCTCTCTCTCCAGATGGATGGAGGTGATCAAGAGTGCTGCCAGCTCCACAGGCAGGATCAGTCTGCTCGTCCCCAAGGATTCTGGAGAGATGAACGGGAACTGAGGGGGGCTGGAGGCTGGGAGCTGGAGGCTGGAGGCTGGGGGCCGGGAACTGGGAGCTGGGGGCTGGAGGCTGGGGGGTGGGGGGTGGGCCTCTTAGACTGTAACACAGCAGGGCACCATCTCATGTCTCCCTGGGCGTGGCAGGCGTTGGGTCAGTGAGGACTCTGGACTGGACAAGACTGGCAGTTGGTTTTCATGTCTTTGTTTTTACATTTCATACAAAACGTCCTCTAGATGCTACTGTGGGACAGTGTTGTTTTAAAAAAATTATTTTTTGGTAATCCGTTTTGAAAATAATAATGATTCCAGTGTATAAGATAAATGTTGGTAAAGAGGGAATGCTTTGTAAATCCATCTGATGTAGCAGAGAAGTGTGAGGCTGGTGGGATGTTTACGTGCAGAGACCAGCCTCAGGTGCCCTGGGAGGACGGTGGGTCACTCCTAAAGGGTCGGCAGTATTAGTGAAGGACTCTGGATCCTCTGCCAGGGTGACGGGGTCCTGTTGCCAGGGTGACGGGGTCCTGTTGCCAGGGTGACGGGGTCCTGTTGACTCCTGACTGAGAGAGTCTGATGAAGGGAATGAGAAGGTGTTGGCAGGGTGGAGGCAGGTGGAGGCAGGGTGGAGGCAGGGTGGAGGCAGGTGGAGGCAGGTGGAGGCAGGTGGAGGCAGGTGGAGGCAGGTGGAGGCAGGTGGAGGCAGGTGGGGTAGCTGGGTGATGACACTTCAGAAGGGCTTCATGTAGGTTGAAACAGACTTCAGGAGGGCAGGTGGTCTGGAACTTTCTCTGTTTTGGATGTTTACGAAATATTGAGACGATTCAATCCACACTGATCAAAGTATGGAGCATGTCTGTGGACAGTGAGCATGTCTGTGGACAGTGAGCATGTCTGTGGACAGTGAGCATGTCTGTGGACAGTGAGCATGTCTGTGGACAGTGAGCATGTCTGTGGACAGTGCTGTGGGGATCGAGGCAGAAGAGTCTCCGTGTTCCTGAGGTAGGAAGAGGAGGTGCGTGTAAGGGAACCAGTCAACTGAACTTTTTAACCGTCTAGAATTTGTGACTTAAACATTATTATTTAACAACACTGAAGCAGATGTATTTTATTTTTTATTACTACTTTTGGAGCATAAGGTATCCCATTGTTGACAACCACATTTTGTTACTTTTTTTTTAACTGAAAGTTATTTGGAGAAAGCAAATGTCTGCTCCTGTTGCTGACTTCCTGTGTTTGGGACTTCCTGTGTCTGGGACTTCCTGTGTTTGGGACTTCCTGTGTCTGGGACTTCCTGTGTCTGGGACTTCCTGTGTTAGGGACTTCCTGTGTTTGGGACTTCCTGTGTTAGGGACTTCCTGTGTTCGTGGATGTTATATTCACAATGAATACCTTAGTTCAATCAGCCCGCTCTAAAACCATGACCTCTTCTCATTGGTCAAACACAGACATCATTTGCATCCAGTTACTCTTTCAAAGAAAGATTGAAAGGGAGCATCCCTGTGTCTCCTGTCTCACTGGGTCTGGAGTTGGGGGACTCAAGTCTCGCTACAGCCCTCATGAACACTATCACGTGGTCTGCTGGGCTGACGGTTTAGAGGTACAAGCTATTAGTTCAGCAGGGTTATCTTTATTAAAACCATTTATTCTTTGAGTTACTTTAATGTAGGTGAGTCAGGCCGTGTTGACCTTGAGGTCAGGTGACCTGGGGTCAGGTGACCTGGAGACTGGAGGAGGAACTGGAGAACTGGACGTGGTTATGTCTTGCTGTATTTCATTACCTGAGCACATACTGACATGACTGATGTCTCCCACACACACACACACACACACACACCACACTACATGGGTCAATGGTTTTGTTATCTTTTTTATGAGTACTGGAATGTTCTCTCCCTCTATCGCTCTAGAGGGCACTACTCCTGCCCTCTCTCTCACACACACACCTGGCTCCTCTCTCTCACACACACACACCTGGCTCCTCTCTCTCACACACACACCTGGCTCCTCTCTCTCTCACACACACACCTGGCTCCTGCTGTACAGTGTGTAACTCTATTTATTGTGTAGTGAGTTTGAAGGCTCAGAGAGGCCTGCCTGTAGTCTCATGTTATTGCATCAAAAGTAACTAATAAAATGGAAACAATATAAACAACAGTTCTGGCTCCTCAGTTTGTGTCTTGATTTCAGAGTAGCTTAAAGATGTCCGTCTTGCTGTACGTACTCTCCTCTTCATCACACCTTGTGGTGTTTTCCTGTACAAGAATCATGTCATGCAATCTCGTCAGCGTTGAGTATTCCCTGAGGACGGCTGTGATGATGCTGTGTCTGAGGGGGGGTGGTGGTCTGGGCTGAAGGGTCAGGACATCCTGTCCTCGCAGCTCTCTACCAGAGGGGGGCGCTGGTGAGCACAGCCTTTACTGTGACAGGTCATACCTGATGCCATTCGACGAGAACCTGGATGTAGAAGACCACACAAATGGTGTGGAAAATACTATAAAATGTATATTTACCAAATGGATAATACTAAATGTGCCAGATTCAAACAGGGTTAGGATGTGTTTGGTTAACAGACAGGCAGCCCCTCTCACCTGCACACTCTCTCCAAGACGTGGGCCAGCATGCGGTCTGACATGCCTGGACACAACGCTTCAGCCAGGGAGATGGCCTTCTGCAGCTCCTCCACGGCCCCCCGGCCCCTCCCTCCAGCCCCGCCCTGCAGCTGCAGGACACACCCTCACGTCACGCAGGGACAGGGGGGGGTGAAGGTGTAGCGGGTGAGGAGGGTGAGGAGATGTTACCTGTTGCAGGATGGGGGTGATGTCTGACGTCGCCGCCTGTGCTCTCCTCTCTGCCTCTGCTGTGGAAGGTCTCACCTGTGACAGGTGTGTCTGCTTGGGGGCGGAGCGAGATCGCTGTCTGACTGTGGGGAATGTCCAGGTAGGGTCCTGATCTCCCTCACCTCCATCAGCCTCCCTGCAAGAACACACACTCTCGATTATCACTCACACACTCACGATTATCACTCACACACTCACTGTGATCACTCACACACGTCCTTCAGACATGGAACTTCCTGAAAGTTGAATCCTTGTATGTGACCACACAGGGAGTGTCACTGCCTTTGATCTTTCAGCTCAGAACACATCCTAATGTTTCTGTGATGAGTTCTGCGGTGGTCTATAGGCTGGTGATACAGTACTAATCACCATGGTGACTGACTACGCACGTGTCTGAGTCATCGGAGCTGGAGGCGTTGTCAGGGACGCGTGCCCTCCAGCGACGGTGCCTGTCGATCAGCTCCATCAGGTGGGACGTGTTCCTGGAGCGCGTCAGGAACCTGTGTTTCAGGAGCTGCTTGGCTGTGGGCCGCTGCAGGACACACACGCACGTCTGAGATCAACGTTCAGCTAACGCTTTCATCCAAAGGGACGAGGAAATGGGTTCTTTCGAAAGTGAAGTGAATAAACCAACATTGGGGCTCTTTGGTGATTCAGTTGTCTGGTTTTCAACCAGGAACCAGACATAAATCGACTTCCTGTGGTAACATTCACGTGCCAAATAAGTCTAAACCAAAGAGGCTTGTTATCAGCCTACATAAACAGACTCACGAATCTGGGGTCCTTGTTGAGGCAGAGCTCCACAAAGTGTCTGAAGGCTCTGCTGTGGGGGCCCTTCAGGGAGGGGGCGGGGCTCTTGGGGATGAGGAACAGCACCCTCATGGGGTGCAGCTCGGAGTGGGGGGGCTCCCCCGTGGCCAGCTCCATGGCTGTGATGCCCAGAGACCAGATGTCAGCCTAAGATGTCAAACATTCTTGTTGTGGTGAAAGATGCTCCTCGTCCCTGCCATCATCCCTCCTCTCATCCCCCCTCTCATCCCTCCTCTCATCCCTCCTCTCATCCCTCCTCTCATCCCTCCTCTCATCCCTCCTCTCATCCCTCCTCTCACCCCCTGATCCCAATAACATCTGGATTACAGCACCTGGCCAATTAAGGTGGTGAGTTCCTGACCTTGAAGTCGTAGTCTGTCTGCTGGATGACCTCCGGGGCCATCCAGAAGGGTGTTCCCACGAACGTGTTCCTCTTGATCTGTGTGCTGGTCAGCTGACCCGCCACGCCGAAGTCTGCCAGCTTCACGTCTCCTTGCTCAGACAGCAGCACGTTGGCCGCTTTTTATTTTAAAAAAAAATGTTATAATTTATTTCACCAATAAAGTAAACTTTTGTGTGTGTGTAACCCAGCGCCTGGTGGAGATGGAGCACAGGAGAGGAGAGGAGAGGAGAGAAGAGAAGAGGAGAGGAGAGGAGAGGAGAGGAGAGGAGAGGAGAGGAGAGGAGAGGAGAAGAGAAGAGAGGAGAGGAGAGGAGAGGAGAGGAGAAGAGAAGAGAAGAGAGGAGAGGAGAGGAGAGGAGAGGAGAGCAGAGCAGAGCAGAGCAGAGCAGAGGAGAGCAGAGCAGAGCAGAGCAGAGCAGAGCAGAGCAGAGCAGAGCAGAGCAGAGCAGAGCAGAGGAGAGGAGAGGAGAAGAGAAGAGAGGAGAGGAGAGGAGAGGGGAGGAGAGGAGAGGAGAGGAGAGGAGAGGAGAGGAGAGGAGAGGAGAGGAGAGGAGAGGAGAGGAGAGGAGAGGAGAGGAGAGGAGAGGAGAGGAGAGGAGAGGAGAGGAGAGGAGAGGAGAGGAGAGGAGGGGCTGCTGGTGTCTGGATGAGGAATGTTCCGCAGACCTTTGATGTCTCTGTGGATCTTCTTCTCACTGTGCAGGTAGTCCAGCCCTCTCAGGATCTCTCTCACGATGGTGGCGATGTAGGGCTCTGCCAGAGGCCCCGGTCTCAGCTACACACACACACACACACACACGTTGTATACACACACCACAAGAACACAGGTTAAGCAGTGCTGGAATCTGACTTGACAGAGAAGGGGGTGATGCTTAGTACCATGTCAAGAGCAGAACCTCCTCCCAGATACTCCATGATGATCCACAGCTTGGTGCCCTGCACACAGAACAGCTGCTTTACTCAACCATCCTCTCATGCTACAATATCACCACATACACCATGTACAGGCGTTACCATGACTATGGACTCGTTTAGCAGACACTTTATTTAAAGCAACGTAAAGGACAAGGCAGATTTGAACCTGCAACCTCAACATGCAGCTGCAACCACTGAGCTACACCCCCGGGTGTACCAGTGTACCATCCTCTGAGTAAAGTGAGATGATGAAACGTGTGTGCTGACAGTTTCCCGGTTTCTGGAAGGTTCTCCTGCGTCTCCGTCCCTCCAGGAGGCGTACCTTGATGTAGGAGGCGTAGTACTTGGTGACGTAAGGGCTGTCACACTGGCTGAGCCACCCAGGAGGTGGGGGGGCGTACCTTGATGTAGGAGGCGTAGTACTTGGTGACGAAGGGGCTGTCACACTGGGCCAGGATGGTAATCTCCTGCTGGATATCCTCGATCTCGTCCTCGGCCTCCTCCAGGTCGATGATCTTGATGGCCACCACCTCCTGCGTGAGGCTGTTGATGCCCTTGTAGACCTCTCCGAACGAGCCCTTCCCAACCCGCTCCAGTCTGGTGAACAGCTGCTCTGGGTCCAGCTGGGAACTCAGACACAAGTCATGTGTTCATCTCAGTGTTTTATGTACAGTATATTTATGTATTTACAATATAGTAGATTTCAGATGTTATTGTTTGTTGAAAGTGTTTAAAAAAATAAAGCCTGCACCATAATCTGCACCAAAACGTGACAGTGACAGGATTTGGTTACTAAGCGACAGAGGCGACTGTCTGTGTCAGGATTGTCCTGCGTTAACAGAACAGGGCTTCCCTCACACTCATGTACAACACAGATCAGCACTAAAACACAACACATGTGACCTGACGTGATCTTTGCCACCCAGTCTCCCCTGACCCCGCCCCTACGTGTGTTCATGGACTTCAGATGGAACGTGTCCTTAGTCTGCGGGGCCACAGGGTCCATCATCTGCCCACGCCGCCCACACCCTCAGACCAGGAGATGCACTGTCATCCAGCTGAGTTATATGACAGGTTCCTCCCTACACGGACTTTGCCCTGACTGAGCCTCTAACTTGATATCACTTGTTATATACAGTTTCATGGCTTGTTTGTTTTTTTTCCCCACAATATTAATTGCTGTTTGTCATTATTTGTTTCAGATAAACATGTAAATTCATGTCCCCCTCTGGGCTACATGGATCCCCTCTGCGCCGCGGTGCCTGTTTCTTATTGGTTTAGTTTGGCCGCGAGAGCAGAACGCCTGACCCAATTACCTGGTTCTGGCGCGCGTACAGGAAATGTTCCATGCTTTTGGTGAGGAGTTGCGGTTAAGGATCTTTCCGCCGAATGTAGAGAATGTTCCAACTTCCGGAGAAAATCCGAATGATCTTTTCCAGCGAAGCCTTCAGAGAAAATGGATGTTTCACCTCCTGTGAGAGTGAGTTAACTCAGAGCAGCATATGGTAACTACCGAACAATGTGATCCTTGGGGACAGCAGATGTCAGAGATGTAAGACTCCTATCAATATTTAAGAGGCAGGCAGCTACTCCACCCACATTATGGTAGAGTGATTAAGGTGATAGTGAACGATAAACCTAAATGGGATATAAAATGGTCATGTACATTGACAGTTTCCGAGATTGCAGAAATGTCATAATCTGCCATGATTAAAATGATCCAGATTCGTAAATGAAGTACACAATAAATATAAATATATAAACGTTCATTTAAGCATAGATGTTTGTTTGACACCATGCAGTGCACATCTCTATATCGAGCTTTTCTCACAAACATGTCATGTAGGCTCCATTGAAAAATGTATTACGATGCATCAAATGTCAACACACTCGAACATCAGATTGTTACGGTAATTG
Organism: Mallotus villosus; assembly: GCA_903064625.1. Classification (NCBI taxonomy): domain Eukaryota; kingdom Metazoa; phylum Chordata; class Actinopteri; order Osmeriformes; family Salangidae; genus Mallotus; species Mallotus villosus. Next base: position 376,705 of record CAEFZP010001675.1, read on the forward strand.
TGGGAGCATTTCGTGTGGTAATGATGACTTCACTAATGCCAGACACCGTGTGGTAATGATGACTTCACTAACGCCAGACACCGTGTGGTAATGATGACTTCACTGACGCCAGACACCGGAGGAATCATGGGGGAGAACGTGTCAGCGGAGGCCGTTCCCCGGGCGAGCCCAAACAGATCTCCCGGTCTTCTCCTGAAGCGTGGGGGACTTACCCTGACAGCCCGTGGGCGTGGGGCACGTGGGTATTGTGACGGTTTTTAAACACAGACAGCATATTATTCAACATGAACTGAATCTGAAAGGGCACTAAAACACCGACAATTAAACCATCTTGACTGAGGGGAACTGAAGAATATAGGACCACAATATAACACAAGCTGGAAATACAATCAAACCCAATCAAATGTTATTTGTATATCCCTTTATACAAGCAATTTGAGGGCTTCCCACGTGCCCCCAGAACTGCGCATGTGGAAGGGAGAAGAAAGGGATTATTTGTGGTTTATTCATATTTGCCCTCAAATTATCGCAGATAACTTTATTTTTGCCCTGTTGTCCTCTGTGGTCTGTGCTTGGCTGCGGGGCCGCTGGATGCATTTTATAGCCAGGCCATTGCATTATCGAGGTATAGGCTCCAGTTATGTCATGCGCAAAGCTGTTGGTATGGTTACCAAGGGGACCAAGATCGTGATTTAAACTGATGTTCTGATAGGCTACTCAACTTCAGAAGTGACTGCACAAGAAATCCGTGTAAATAGGCTACTTAAAAGTAGGCTATGGACGTCTAAAAATCTGCCAAAGTTTGCGTTTAAGAACAAGACAATGGACATGCACCGAGTCCAACACGTCATCGAGTCAAATATCTCATATCACTCAACCTGAAAAGCGAGACGTTTCACGTTAAAGTGAACAATTGCCCAACTACTAATGGTCTAGTCTCTACAGGGAAAGTTCCCCCATCAGGGAATACTGAGAAGGGGATGAGGCGGGGATGAGGCGGGGCGTCAGTGATGTGAGGGCTGTGTGAGTTATCTCCGCCCGTAGACTCAACCGAATGAGTGTCCATAGAAGGAAACATTGCCGGAGCGCGCGGTGCGTTTCAGAGCATGACGAATTGACCGGAGGGTTGTCCGCTAACCCACGATTCATTATTCAATGGTCAAAACAACGTCTGGGTACTGGGTTTCTGGACCCAAATACCTCAAAAGTTTTTTTTCATTAAGAGGGAAATAGTAATTTTCCGTTGCCTCATTTGTCATTGAGTCGCGCGGTAAATCAACAAGATGGATCTGGAATATCACACATCGCTTGGCACCCCAGTTTTCCCACCGAGGAGTTAAGCGGTTCAAGGCTGGGTAGGCTAATGTTGATGTGGCTTTGTGCCTTAGCTATGACTAACGTGGCAGAGCAACTTTGTAATATTCGTTATTTTATTTAGTTAAATGTTAAATCTACCAGACCTTTGTCAGAAATTCTGTCGCAATTATTATCTTCTAGACAGTATTGAATGTCATGTTTCACAATTTGGAACAGGAGTTCAAAGCGACTCTTAAAACGGTAATAATGCGCAGCCTAATTCACTTGCACATAAAAGGTCTGGATTATTTTGTCTGCATGGCTGAACTGAACTCTGTTATAATGTATTTCAGGAAGATTCTCAAAAGATCATCAGAGCGAGGAGGGCCAGATTTGTTTTGACAGTTGGCCGCCAAACACGGCGACTGATTAGGAGGCGCGGCGTGTGAGCGCGTGCCAGCGGTAATGAGGGGCATGGAGATGTTGCGCCGCTCGTCTGTGTTCGCGGCTGAAGTGATGGAAGTATTCGACCGCTCGCCCACAGACAAGGAGCTCGTGTCGCAGTCCAAGGCCTTATGCAGGGACTACATCCACTCTCGGTTGAACCGAGCGGGAATAGGATGGTCAAAGCCTGAGCACGGACTGTCGGCATCGGGGGGCACGCTGGGAGAGGTGTCCTTAGTGCTCCTCTGGCTGGGTGAGTGATGAGGTTACAGGTTTGCCACGCCAGGCATGTCTCAGCTTTTCGCGTGATGTTTTCATTTGACCGTAACAGCAGAATCTCATGACCAGATTGGAACGCTGATTGACTCATTAGCCGAGGCGGGTACAGGCAGGTCCGTCCATATATGAACCTCGCGCCCATGTTGTGTTTTCTCCCAGGTGACGAGTTGGAATACCTCCGGCCCAACATTTACCGGAATGTAGCCCGTCAGTTGAACATTACGGTGGCGTCTGAGAGCGTGGTGTCGGACGCCTTCCTAGCAGTGGCTGCTGATATTTTCTCCACGGGTAAGATCTGCTTTCAGAGAGTTCACTATATTGGATACAGAGGTATTAGCGTGCTGTGTTTGTTGGCAGACCACCAACAGGTTAATGTAAAGTGGGGATGATGGTGGGCCTAGTGGTGTTCTGTAGAGAAAGGAGCTGAACTTTTGAACTTACTATCAGTTAAACAATCTAAACACAACAAATGGGTATTCAAGGCAGAAGCTTGACTCATTTTATGCGGTAAGAAACTGTCTTGTTCCTGTCTCTGCTCTTCTAACTGATTTATAGAAGACCTGAGACTGATGGTAAAAATAGACAATTTTCGAGCAAGACACTGAGAGAGAGCCCTAGCAGCACTTTGTAAAATAAACAGTCTAGGATCAGATTCAGGCAGTTTCTGCTGCAGGTCTCCTGCCTCCTTATTAGGCTAGAGTGGCTATGTGAGTGTTTTCAGAGCCCCTCCCTTCAGCTCACCCTGCAACTTCAGTACAACCAGCCTTTTTCCCTCAGGGACTACAAAGCTGTTCTGCTGAAGTGACTGACAGAACAGTGCTAAGGTGTGCCACTGGCAAAGTTCAGACCTGTTTGTGTTTGTGTTTGGAAACTGGCTTGGGAGTTGTGTTTGTAGGGAGACACGTTTGTGGTGTATATAGTGTTGAACAGCGAGGTGAACGTGAGCACCATGTGCAAAGCAGTGAAGAGAAGTCATGTTTCTAACTCAGACTCTCAACATGTCATCTGACTGCAGGAGCCAAACTTCCACTGAACCACAAATCCCAGAACTTTAACAATGTCAGATTAAGTTTGAGGAGTTGTTACATCGGACAGTTTTTCGATGCCCGTCAGCCCTGCAGCCTGCCTCTCCCTAGAGGAAGGCCTGGGCAGCCAGATTAGAGGCTGCCTCTCCCTAGAGGAAGCCCTGGCCAGATTAGAGGCCTGCCTCTCCCTAGAGGAAGCCCTGGTCAAGACAGATTAGAGGCCTGCCTCTCCCTAGAGGAAGGCCTGGGCAGATTAGAGGCTGGCAGGCTCTGGACAGGGGACACAGTTTCCTTCACCAGCTATGGCTCTCCTCGACTCTGCTGCTGAAGGGTCAGTGATGAAGCACATACGTTTTACAAACATAAAAACAGACTTTATATGTTTTATATTTGTGATTGATCTCAGATGTAGGTTTTTGAGGGGACCAGACCAGTGGTCAGGTCAGAGTGGGAAGCAGCCTTAGGGAGCTTTAAAAGAGATTAGCTGTCCAGAGACAGAAGTCTTCACTAGGCAGCTCTTTCTACAAGACACATGCTGATGATACTCACTGAGAACTGTAAGTGTCAAACACCAGCTTGAATCTTCTCCCTGTACCATAAATGGGTAAGCAGAGAAAATCCCAATTTAAAACATGAGGATTACGTTTGTTGAATATCTGTTGTCGAGGCTAATAGGGAAATAATGAATCTGGCAGGCAAACCCAAGCTGTTCCTGGGGGAGGTGGGGGGTGAGGGTGGGGGGTGAGACAGGCACGGCGGTCGAATGCCCTGGGTTCGTTCTGTGGTTATATAACGTCTTTGTCCCAGTTTAAACCAGGAGGTTTCTGGCAGGGGAAGAGAGCTCCCAGTGTCCTCACAGCCCTGCTGAGGCCTCACTCCCCACAGCCCTCCTGAGGCCTCACTCCCCACAGCCCTGCTGAGGCCTCACTCCCCACAGCCCTGCTGAGGCCTCACTCCCCACAGCCCTGCTGAGGCCTCACTCCCCACAGCACAGCCCTCCTGAGGCCTCACTCCCCACAGCCCTCTGAGGCCTCACTCCCACAGCCCTCCTGAGGCCTCACTCCCCACAGCCCTGCTGAGGCCTCACTCCCCACAGCCCTGCTGAGGCCTCACTCCCCACAGCCCTGCTGAGGCCTCACTCCCCACAGCACAGCCCTCCTGAGGCCTCACTCCCCACAGCCCTCCTGAGGCCTCACTCCCCACAGCCCTGCTGAGGCCTCACTCCCCACAGCCCTCCTGAGGCCTCACTCCCCCACAGCCCTCCTGAGGCCTCACTCCCCACAGCCCTCCTGAGGCCTCACTCCCCACAGCCCTCCTGAGGCCTCACTCCCCACAGCCCTCCTGAGGCCTCACTCCCCACAGCCCTCCTGAGGCCTCACTCCCCACAGCCCTCCTGAGGCCTCACTCCCCACAGCCCTCCTGAGGCCTCACTCCCCACAGCCCTCCTGAGGCCTCACTCCCCACAGCCCTCCTGAGGCCTCACTCCCCCACAGCCCTGCTGAGGCCTCACTCCCCACAGCCCTGCTGAGGCCTCACTCCCCACAGCCCTCCTGAGGCCTCACTCCCCACAGCCCTGCTGAGGCCTCACTCCCCACAGCCCTCCTGAGGCCTCACTCCCCACAGCCCTCCTGAGGCCTCACTCCCCACAGCCCTCCTGAGGCCTCACTCCCCACAGCCCTCCTGAGGCCTCACTCCCCACAGCCCTCCTGAGGCCTCACTCCCCACAGCCCTCCTGAGGCCTCACTCCCCACAGCCCTCCTGAGGCCTCACTCCCCACAGCCCTCCTGAGGCCTCACTCCCCACAGCCCTCCTGAGGTCTCACTCCCCACAGCCCTGCTGAGGCCTCACTCCCCACAGCCCTCCTGAGGCCTCACTCCCCACAGCCCTGCTGAGGCCTCACTCCCCACAGCCCTCCTGAGGCCTCACTCCCCACAGCCCTGCTGAGGCCTCACTCCCCACAGCCCTCCTGAGGCCTCACTCCCCACAGCCCTCCTGAGGCCTCACTCCCCACAGCCCTCCTGATGTCTCACTCCCCACAGCCCTCCTGAGGCCTCACTCCCCACAGCCCTCCTGAGGCCTCACTCCCCACAGCCCTCCTGATGTCTCACTCCCCACAGCCCTGCTGAGGCCTCACTCCCCACAGCCCTCCTGAGGCCTCACTCCCCACACAGCCCTCCTGAGGCCTCACTCCCCACAGCCCTGCTGAGGCCTCACTCCCCACAGCCCTGCTGAGGCCTCACTCCCCACAGCCCTCCTGAGGCCTCACTCCCCACAGCCCTCCTGAGGCCTCACTCCCCACAGCCCTGCTGAGGCCTCACTCCCCACAGCCCTGGTGAGGCCTCACTCCCCACAGCCCTCCTGAGGCCTCACTCCCCACAGCCCTCCTGAGGCCTCACTCCCCACAGCCCTGCTGAGGCCTCACTCCCCACAGCCCTCCTGAGGCCTCACTCCCCACAGCCCTCCTGAGGCCTCACTCCCCACAGCCCTCTGAGGCCTCACTCCCCACAGCCCTCCTGAGGCCTCACTCCCCACAGCCCTCTGAGGCCTCACTCCCCACAGCCCTGCTGAGGCCTCACTCCCCACAGCCCTCCTGAGGCCTCACTCCCCACAGCCCTCCTGAGGCCTCACTCCCCACAGCCCTCCTGAGGCCTCACTCCCCACAGCCCTCCTGAGGCCTCACTCCCCACAGCCCTGCTGAGGCCTCACTCCCCACAGCCCTCTGAGGCCTCACTCCCCACAGCCCTCCTGAGGCCTCACTCCCCACAGCCCTCCTGAGGCCTCACTCCCCCACAGCCCTCCTGAGGCCTCACTCCCCACAGCCCTCCTGAGGCCTCACTCCCCACAGCCCTGCTGAGGCCTCACTCCCCACAGCCCTCCTGAGGCCTCACTCCCCACAGCCCTCCTGAGGCCTCACTCCCCACAGCCCTCCTGAGGCCTCACTCCCCACAGCCCTCCTGAGGCCTCACTCCCCACAGCCCTGCTGAGGCCTCACTCCCCACAGCCCTCCTGAGGCCTCACTCCCCACAGCCCTCCTGAGGCCTCACTCCCCACAGCCCTCCTGAGGCCTCACTCCCCACAGGCCCTCCTGAGGCCTCACTCCCCACAGCCCTCCTGAGGCCTCACTCCCCACAGCCCTCCTGAGGCCTCACTCCCCACAGCCCTCCTGAGGCCTCACTCCCCACAGCCCTGCTGAGGCCTCACTCCCCACAGCCCTCCTGAGGCCTCACTCCCCCACAGCCCTCCTGAGGCCTCACTCCCCACAGCCCTCCTGAGGCCTCACTCCCCACAGCCCTCCTGAGGCCTCACTCCCCACAGCCCTCCTGAGGCCTCACTCCCCACAGCCCTGCTGAGGCCTCACTCCCCACAGCCCTCCTGAGGCCTCACTCCCCACAGCCCTCCTGAGGCCTCACTCCCCACAGCCCTCCTGAGGCCTCACTCCCCACAGCCCTGCTGAGGCCTCACTCCCCACAGCCCTCCTGAGGCCTCACTCCCCACAGCCCTCCTGAGGCCTCACTCCCCACAGCCCTGCTGAGGCCTCACTCCCCACAGCCCTGCTGAGGCCTCACTCCCCACAGCCCTCCTGAGGCCTCACTCCCCCACAGCCCTCCTGAGGCCTCACTCCCCACAGCCCTGCTGAGGCCTCACTCCCCACAGCCCTGCTGAGGCCTCACTCCCCACAGCCCTCCTGAGGCCTCACTCCCCACAGCCCTCCTGAGGCCTCACTCCCCGCAGCCCTCCTGAGGTCTCACTCCCCACAGCCCTGCTGAGGCCTCACTCCCCACATGCCTGCACACTAAGCCACATGATCAGCAGCTCTCTCTTCCTCTTTATTTAATCCCTCTTTGTCTGGTACCAAGCCGAGAGGTTGTGTTTTAGGTTAAGAAGAACTTGTGTTTACAGTGCCAGTGTGGTGTGTGTGTGTGGTTTTTTAAGAGGGTTTGTTTTTGAGGGTGAGAATATCCTGCCATCTCTTCACCTCTCCCCTCCTCCCCTCTCCCTCACTCTCCTCTTCTCCATCTCCTCCTCTCCCTCCCTCCTCACTCTCCTCTCCTCCATCTCCTCCTCTCCCTCTCTCCTCTCTCTCCATCTCTTCCTCTCCCTCCCTCCTCACTCTCCTCTTCTCCATCTCTTCCTCTCCCTCCCTCCTCACTCCTCTCCTCCATCTCTTCCTCTCCCTCTCTCCTCTTCTCCATCTCTTCCCTCTCCCTCCCTCCTCACTCTCCTCTCCTCCATCTCTTCCTCTCCCTCCCTCTCCTCCTCTCTCCCTCTCCTCTCCCTCTCCCTCTCCCCTCTCCTCTCCTCCACCTCCTCCTCTCCCTCCCTCCTCACTCCTCCTCCTCCATCTCTTCCTCTCCCTCACTCTCCTCTTCTCCCTCTCCTTCCTCCCCTCCCTCCTCCCTCTCCCTCTCTCTCTCCACCTCCTCCTCTCCCCAGGTGTGACGTGGGGGAAGGTCGTGTCTCTGTATGCGGTGGCGGGGGCTCTGGCGGTGGACTGCGTGCGTCACGGACACCCTGCCATGGTACACACCATCGTGGACTGCATGGGAGAGTTCGTCCGCAAGAGCCTGGTGACCTGGCTCAAGAGGAGAGGAGGCTGGGTGCGACCACAGGAGCAATCACAACACCTTTACATAATCAGCAGATGCTTTTATCCAAAGCAAAGGTGGAGAAATTCAAACCTTGACCTCTTTATCTGCAGTGGAGTTCTCTCTGCTCCACCCCTGAGCTCCACCCCTGAGACTTCAGACACACACAGGAAGGCCCAGTCACCATCCAACATCAGTGGTGTTTCTGGTTAGAGACCCAAGGTGGTGTTTCTGGTTAGAGACCCAAGGTGGTGTTTCTGGTGTTGGGTGGGGAGGGGCACAAGCTGCATATAGGGAGGGTGGGGTTTGTCTGCATTCATGGTCTGTCAGGTTAAGTCCTTGGTATGCATATTATGCTGTGAAGGTAGGGAGGACTACTTAGCAGACAGGATTTATACTGCTCTTATGCAACAATGCTCAAAGTAAGAAATGCACAGTAGGGGAGCTGGTTAAATCAGGTGTCTAGGACAGGGTTATCTGTTTGGGAGGGACTGTGCTCTTTAAGCACTTCACGACAGATTGAAGTACGATGATGGAAGACCCGGTTTGGTGGTTCTGTGGTTGTGAGACACATAGGACACCCTCTCTTTGATATCACTGCTGAAGAACATCTACATGGAGAACACCAATAACATCAAGTGAGATTACTTTAGTATGAGTTAAATTAGTATTTAAGTGGTGTACAGACAGAACTGGGTGTAGCATAGCGCCTCTGTCTGGGTTCTGCCCTGGTGGCTGGTCTTCAGAGAGAACGAGACTGCGGCCGTCTGAAGCAGCGTGTTGCAGCAGACAGTTAGACCGAGTGTGTCCCTTAGGGCTGCCTGTGGCTGGAGCCGCTTCTGAGGCAGTGAACTCTTCTGGATAAGTGGGCCGTTACAAAATGGAAGAAAATACGTTGTATAACTCAGCACAAGGGGCGGAATGAGGGGCCTGTTTCTCTGAACGGCTGTTTGTGTGGATTTGTGATTATAGACATTGTAGGCGTCCATGAACCTAAGGTTCACAGGGCTCAAGTGGAACTTAACGGCTGTTTCTTTGTTGATATTCAGCTGTTTTATTGCCTTTGGGAACCTTTGGACAATTGTTAACAGTGGAATGCTGAAATGTGTTAATATTACAGTGTTAGCTTTGGCTGTGAAAAAAATCTGTACAGTCACTTTGTGTTTCCGCTCACGACATTTTCCCAGGGGTTTGTCAGATGATTGGAAAGTTATTTAAAACTCAAAGTTCAAGACCCTAAACTACAAAACCACCAATGAAAACTGTTTAATAGTTGGATGACAGTCAGAAGGCTTTTGCGTGACACAACATGCTTTGGTGAGCCAGTATTACAAACATGGCTTCAGAAATCTGTGCCAGTATGAAGGTAACAGTAGGTATTTTATTGATCCCCAATGGGAAATTGCGGCTTTGCAGAAGGCAAGAAGAGGAAATGGGAGAAATGTACCAAATACTATAAAAACACAGGCCTGTACATAATGTATCACACATATCTACAGAACACTGGTGCACTTCGCTTTGGATGAAAGCTTCTGCTAAATGAAACATCTTTATTAGTTCCAGCAGCTTGTAGGTGGTATCCTCTCTAAATCAGCCCCTCCCTCTCCAACAGGCTGATGTGACCAAATGTGTGGTGAACACAGACTCCAGCTTCCGCTCCCATTGGCTGGTGTCCGCGGCGTGTGTGTGTGGACACTACCTGCAGGCTGTGGTTTTCTACCTGCTGCGGGACAAGTAAGGGGGCGTGGCCACTCCAAGGACTGTCTTCCCCCATGGCCAGCTGAGGACCGCCCCCGGCCTCCTCTCAGCCAATCACGGCTGCGTTTACACCTGCTTGAGTTTGCACTGAGCCTCGGTGATCCCCACTCACCTGTAGGAACACAACCCACTCACCTGTAGGAACACCACCCACTCACCTGTAGGAACACCACCCACTCACCTGTAGGAACACCACCCACTCACCTGTAGGAACACCACCCACTCACCTGTAGGAACACCACCCACTCACCTGTAGGAACACCACCCACTCACCTGTAGGAACACCACCCACTCACCTGTAGGAACACCACCCACTCACCTGTAGGAACACCACCCACTCACCTGTAGGAACACCACCCACTCACCTGTAGGAACACCACCCACTCACCTGTAGGAACACCACCCACTCACCTGTACATGTAGCTTCCATGATACAGTTCAGTCACATGCATTCCAGTTCAAATGTCATCAAGGTATTTGACTCCTTTTGCAAGAGTCCTGAGAGAGAGTTTGAGTCAGAGTTACAGGAGTAATGCCCCATGGACACTGTTCTAATGTGAGATCATGTTAAAGTAGCATTAGGCTACTGGTGAACAAATAACTGGTGAATCATTTAAAATGAATGAGACTCGGTTTGGGAAAGAGATCTGATGCCCCCTTGTGTTTGGAGATCAGAATGAACCGAGCGAACAATTTTTACTTGGGTGGTCTATTATAATCCAGTACAAACTATTACAATCGATCACTGCAAATGTAAATTGCACAGATCGTGTGTGTGTGTGTGTGTGTGTGTGTGTGTGTGTCTCTGTGTGTGTGTGTGTGTGTGTGTGTGTGGTGTGTGTGTGTGTGTGTGTGTGTGTGTGTGTGTGTGTGTGTGTGTGTGTGTGTGTGTGTGTGTGTGTGTGTGTGTGTGTGTGTGTGTGTGTGTGTGTGTGAGCGTGATTGATCGAGTGAGTGCGAGAGAGAGAGAGGCATATTATTATTTGAGGACGTGTCAGCGGGACTTTGACCTTTTGTGCAATTAGAAACTAAACAATGTCACGTTCTTTATCGTAATTTTTTACTGTCTTTGTGTTTATTATTTAAAAAATTGTGTAAATATCTACACCTTATGTTTGGCATGCAGCACAGTGTCTCATCTAGAAATAAACGACTTTAACGACTTCATATTTTCAGTTAATAAGTCACGAAACTCAAATTATTCAGACGGTGGTATTTACTAAATTATTTTTTACCAAATTGAAATAACTACTGGGTATTCCATGTAGCAGCGTCATAATTTACAGAGCACAAGATTAAATAGTTTATTTTGAGCTATTATTTGGTAGCAGTTATTGAGCAACCCTCTCGTGAAGGTAAACAAGCAGTCACGGGACACATGACACGTTGGATGAAATGTCTGGTTCCTGTTTACCCTGAAGGAGTGGATCCCGGATGAGCCTGCTCACATCGCTGATCTCAATAACGAGTTTCAGACGCAGCACTGCTGCATCACAACGATCTCCACCTACAGATTTACAAATAGATATCGTCTGTCGTGACCAAAAGAAAAGTCTCCGCCCAAAACAGAAGATTCTATTGGATACAAGAAACTAAATCCCGCCTCCGCACAGCATTTTCACGGACCTACGGTTTTCCTATTGGCCGAACAATAGTAACGCTGTACAACAAACAAGCTAGGTTGGAAATCTGTCGGGATGGATGCAGGTAGGATGACTAGCTGACTAGTTTGGGCAGAACTGGTTAAATAATCTGCTTTTTTAGTGACCTACAAAATGTAACTATGATAGTATACCGTGCTGTTTCCTGTATTCAGTTAGGTTCTTTATGCTTTTGTTATATTATCAGGACGTCCAGACTTTAGCTTGACAGTCTACTAGCTAGCGCGTTAGCTAGCAGTTGCTCTCATTCTGGGTGTCCACCTTTCATCATCAGTGGCCTCCCCGAAGGGTGGAGATATCCTCATTTAGACTATTCCAATCGTAGACAGTATATAATTGGCATGGATCAAGGACGAAAACTCCACGTACCCTACCCAGGCTACCTCGGTTTACAAAACCATAAACACTAGCCCTAGCTACTGACAGCATTGGTCTAACGTGAGCGCAAGTCGGCTTGCTTTGCAATGAGAATAAATAAACATTGATGATGACTTCTTGAACGATATAGTATTTCATTCTTGTCGGTTGGCTAATTTCGAATCTAAGTAGCTCGGCTTATCTGTCCTTGATAGCTGTCCCTCCCTACGCCCATATATTTGACTGTCATCACATCTGTCAGTGTCATCTGTCACCGAATCGCTGCAGTAACTGACAGTGGACCAGCAGGCTTTTAAATAGCGATATGTTTGCCGTCATTGAGACCACAGAGCGAGAGCTGTCAGTCGGTTAGCCAGCACGCTGATACAGGGTTACTATGTTCTCAGCTACCCTCACGTACGACACACTTCGCTTTGGAGAGTTTGAAGATTTCCCCGAGACCTCAGACCCAGTATGGATCTTAGGGAAACAGTTCAACGCGCTGACAGGTAGGGGCTCGCACCATGCCAACTGTCACAATGTCCCTCCACGTGCGTGACTGACTCACCTGTGTTGATAGACCTCATCCATTCATGAGCCCAAATGGCTAGCTCTTCAAACCCTACTGTACAGATCAGGTCGGTTTATAACAACTGCTTTTTCTCGATTTAGAAAAAGATGATATTTTGTCTGATGTTACATCGCGACTTTGGCTCACGTACAGAAAAAACTTCCCTCCCATCGGTGAGTAAGCTTGGACTTTATAGTTTGGAGAAACATTCAACCGTAGACTGTTTAAATATGAGCTGAGCACCTGAATGTGTTGCAGGAGGAACAGGGCCCACATCAGACACAGGATGGGGCTGCATGCTGCGGTGTGGCCAGATGATCCTGGGAGAAGCTCTGATCTGCAGGCATTTAGGCAGAGGTAGTGCCGGGTTTTAAACAACACTTACATGAATATACTGTATTACACAAATTAAATGCAAGTAGGCTATAGCACAAACAAAAAACTATGAAGAACTTTTAAAAAGTAGATCCGTCACCCCAGCATCTGTCCATGCCTCGAGACTGCAAGTACTTCCTGGTACAGACCCCTGACTGTACTGTAGCGTGTCAGTATGCCATACGAACAGCCTCAGGTCTAACAGAGGGATGTTTGGGTTGCAGACTGGAGGTGGGTGAGGGGACAGCAACAGAGAGAGGAGTACGTCAGCATTCTCAACGCTTTCATCGACAAGAAGGACAGCTACTATTCCCTTCATCAGATTGGTAAACACAGGTGTTGACTTGGTCGTGGCTGACGTGTGTGAGGAGGTGTGGTGCTAACAGGCTGCCGTGTGTGAGGAGGTGTGGTGCTAACAGGCTGCCGTATGTGAGGAGGTGTGGTGCTAACAGGCTGACGTGTGTGAGGAGGTGTGGTGCTAACAGGCTGACGTGTGTGAGGAGGTGTGGTGGTAACAGGCTGACGTGTGTGAGGAGGTGTGGTGCTAACAGGCTGACGTGTGTGAGGAGGTGTGGTGATAACAGGCTGCCGTGTGTGAGGAGGTGTGGTGCTAACAGGCTGACGTGTGTGAGGAGGTGTGGTGCTAACAGGCTGACGTGTGTGAGGAGGTGTGGTGCTAACAGGCTGCCGTGTGTGAGGAGGTGTGGTGATAACAGGCTGACGTGTGTGAGGAGGTGTGGTGGTAACAGGCTGCCGTGTGTGAGGAGGTGTGGTGCTAACAGGCTGCCGTGTGTGAGGAGGTGTGGTGCTAACAGGCTGCCGTGTGTGAGGAGGTGTGGTGCTAACAGGCTGCCGTGTGTGAGGAGGTGTGGTGCTAACAGGCTGCCGTGTGTGAGGAGGTGTGGTGCTAACAGGCTGACGTGTGTGAGTAGGTGTGGTGATAACAGGCTGCCGTGTGTGAGGAGGTGTGGTGCTAACAGGCTGCCGTGTGTGAGGAGGTGTGGTGCTAACAGGCTGCCGTGTGTGAGGAGGTGTGGTGCTAACAGGCTGCCGTGTGTGAGGAGGTGTGGTGCTAACAGGCTGCCGTGTGTGAGGAGGTGTGGTGCTAACAGGCTGCCGTGTGTGAGGAGGTGTGGTGCTAACAGGCTGCCGTGTGTGAGGAGGTGTGGTGCTAACAGGCTGACGTGTCTCCCTGTTACAGCCCAGATGGGGGTCGGAGAGGGGAAGTCGATAGGCCAGTGGTACGGGCCCAACACTGTGGCACAGGTCCTCAAGTAAGTCCAGCCATTAATGTTAAAGGTCTCAGGTGGCTGAGCGGTTAGGGAATCGGGCTAGTAATCAGAAGGTGGCACTTCACCCTACTTGCCTCGGGGGGGAATGTCCCTGTACTTACTGTAAGTCGCTCTGGATAAGAGCTTCTGCTAAATGACTAAATGTAATGTTGTTCATGTTGATGGTTTGATAGAAAGCTCTTAGCTTGTTCCCCTCAGGAAACTGGCTGTGTTTGACACGTGGAGCCGGCTGGCCGTACATGTAGCGATGGACAACACCGTGGTGATCGAGGACATCAGTGAGTACACCTCTCAGGCCCTGGGGACGGCTACTGTCACTTTAGAGACTCAGGGTTCAGACTCCTGTCAGTTTGTCACTTCCCTCACTTCTCCTCACCCCCCCCTCCTCCAGAGAGGTTGTGTATGCCGTGGCTGGACTTCGGGGGAGCAGCGTGTGCCGAGCCAGGGGGAGCAGGGGAGCTGAACGGGGGGCTGGAGGGGGCGTGTGCCCTCGCGGAGGAGGAGACGGCTCTCTGGAAGCCCCTGGTGCTGCTGATCCCGCTGCGCCTGGGGCTGACTGACATCAACGAGGCCTACATAGAGACCCTGAAGGTGAGAGAACGAGGCCTACATAGAGACCCTGAAGGTGAGAGAACGAGGCCTACATAGAGACCCTGAAGGTGAGAGAACCAGGCCTACATAGAGACCCTGTAGGTGAGAGAACGAGGCCTACATAGAGACCCTGAAGGTAAGAGAACGAGGCCTACATAGAGACCCTGTAGGTGAGAGAACGAGGCCTACATAGAGACCCTGAAGGTGAGAGAACGAGGCCTACATAGAGACCCTGAAGGTGAGAGAACGAGGCCTACATAGAGACCCTGAAGGTGAGAGAACGAGGCCTACATAGAGACCCTGAAGGTGAGAGAACGAGGCCTACATAGAGACCCTGAAGGTGAGAGAACGAGGCCTACATAGAGACCCTGAAGGTGAGAGAACGAGGCCTACATAGAGACCCTGAAGGAGAGAGAACGAGGCCTACATAGAGGCCCTGAAGGTGAGAGAACGAGGCCTACATAGAGACCCTGAAGGTGAGAGAACGAGGCCTACATAGAGACCCTGAAGGTGAGAGAACGAGGCCTACATAGAGACCCTGAAGGTGAGAGAACGAGGCCTACATAGAGACCCTGAAGGTGAGAGAACGAGGCCTACATAGAGACCCTGAAGGTGAGAGAACGAGGCCTACATAGAGACCCTGAAGGTGAGAGAACGAGGCCTACATAGAGACCCTGAAGGTGAGAGAACGAGGCCTACATAGACCCTGAAGGTGAGAGAACGAGGCCTACATAGAGACCCTGTAGGTGAGAGAACAAGGCCTACATAGAGACCCTGAAGGTGAGAGAACGAGGCCTACATAGAGACCCTGAAGGTGAGAGAACGAGGCCTACATAGAGACCCTGAAGGTGAGAGAACGAGGCCTACATAGAGACCCTGAAGGTGAGAGAACGAGGCCTACATAGAGACCCTGAAGGTGAGAGAACCAGGCCTACATAGAGACCCTGAAGGTGAGAGAACGAGGCCTACATAGAGACCCTGAAGGTGAGAGAACCAGGCCTACATAGAGACCCTGTAGGTGAGAGAACGAGGCCTACATAGAGACCCTGAAGGTAAGAGAACGAGGCCTACATAGAGACCCTGTAGGTGAGAGAACGAGGCCTACATAGAGACCCTGAAGGTGAGAGAACGAGGCCTACATAGAGACCCTGAAGGTGAGAGAACGAGGCCTACATAGAGACCCTGAAGGTGAGAGAACGAGGCCTACATAGAGACCCTGAAGGTGAGAGAACGAGGCCTACATAGAGACCCTGAAGGTGAGAGAACGAGGCCTACATAGAGACCCTGAAGGTGAGAGAACGAGGCCTACATAGAGACCCTGAAGGTGAGAGAACGAGGCCTACATAGAGACCCTGAAGGTGAGAGAACGAGGCCTACATAGAGACCCTGAAGGTGAGAGAACGAGGCCTACATAGAGACCCTGAAGGTGAGAGAACGAGGCCTACATAGAGACCCTGAAGGTGAGAGAACGAGGCCTACATAGACCCTGAAGGTGAGAGAACGAGGCCTACATAGAGACCCTGTAGGTGAGAGAACAAGGCCTACATAGAGACCCTGAAGGTGAGAGAACGAGGCCTACATAGAGACCCTGAAGGTGAGAGAACGAGGCCTACATAGAGACCCTGAAGGTGAGAGAACGAGGCCTACATAGAGACCCTGAAGGTGAGAGAACGAGGCCTACATAGAGACCCTGAAGGTGAGAGAACCAGGCCTACATAGAGACCCTGAAGGTGAGAGAACGAGGCCTACATAGAGACCCTGAAGGTGAGAGAACGAGGCCTACATAGAGACCCTGAAGGTGAGAGAACGAGGCCTACATAGAGACCCTGAAGGTGAGAGAACGAGGCCTACATAGAGACCCTGAAGGTGAGAGAACGAGGCCTACATAGAGACCCTGAAGGTGAGAGAACGAGGCCTACATAGAGACCCTGAAGGTGAGAGAACGAGGCCTACATAGACCCTGAAGGTGAGAGAACGAGGCCTACATAGAGACCCTGTAGGTGAGAGAACAAGGCCTACATAGAGACCCTGAAGGTGAGAGAACGAGGCCTACATAGAGACCCTGAAGGTGAGAGAACGAGGCCTACATAGAGACCCTGAAGGTGAGAGAACGAGGCCTACATAGAGACCCTGAAGGTGAGAGAACGAGGCCTACATAGAGACCCTGAAGGTGAGAGAACCAGGCCTACATAGAGACCCTGAAGGTGAGAGAACGAGGCCTACATAGAGACCCTGAAGGTGAGAGAACGAGGCCTACATAGAGACCCTGAAGGTGAGAGAACGAGGCCTACATAGAGACCCTGAAGGTGAGAGAACGAGGCCTACATAGAGACCCTGAAGGTGAGAGAACGAGGCCTACATAGACCCTGAAGGTGAGAGAACGAGGCCTACATAGAGACCCTGAAGGTGAGAGAACGAGGCCTACATAGAGACCCTGAAGGTGAGATGGATCGAAAGAGCGAAGGAAAGGGAGAAGGTTATACAGAAAGGGAGGGAGAGCAATAAAGAGAGAGGAAGGGAGCACTCCTTTATTTGCCCACTATAAACCGGTGTCGATCACCCTCCTTTTTGTCCACAGCAATGCTTCATGCTGCCTCAATCCTTGGGGGTTATCGGTGGGAAACCAAACAGTGCACATTACTTCATAGGCTATGTAGGTACGTTCAGAGTCAATTATCCACACACACACACACACACATTCAACAACATTAAACCCTGCCTGACAAGCTAAGCTCACTGACACATCTAAAGGGTTTGTTTGGGTCAGTTTGTTCTAATGTCCTGTCCCTCCTGCAGGGGAGGAGCTGATCTACTTGGACCCCCACACCACCCAGCCTGCAGTGGAGCCCTGTGGGGATGGGCAGGTCCCGGACGACAGCTACCACTGCCAGCACCCGCCCTGCCGCATGCACATCTGTGAGCTGGACCCTTCCATCGCTGCGGTAGGTCAGGAACAGGGCGTGATAGGAAGGGCATGATTAGAAGGCCAGGTGTTATAAAGAGATGAACCTCCAGGTACTGATCCTGTTTCTGCTGCTCACCAGGGTTTCTTCTGCAGAACGGAGGACGACTTTGATGACTGGTGCATGCACATCAGGAGGGTAAGTTTAACACTGGTCAGGATTAAGTTTGGATGACATTTACACTTATTTACATTTTCTATTTAGCCTGTTAACAGGCTGTTGCCTAAAGGGACTACTAACATTTCTCTAAATCAGTGCACTGAGGTATGAGAGCAGTGACTGTGAGGTATGGGAGCAGTGACCGTGAGGTATGAGAGCAGTGATCGTGAGGTATAATGAGGTATGAGAGCACTGACTCTCCTTCCTTCCTCAGCTGTCCTGCAGAGGAGGAGGTCTACCCATGTTTGAGCTGATCGACAGTCAACCTTCTCACCTGACCGCCCTGGATGTGCTCAACCTCATTCCTGGTAAGATAACCCCAACCTCATTCCTGGTAAAATAACCTCAGTCATTGGTTGATGCTAATCCAGTTCATATTCCCCCTCTCTCTCTCTCCCCTAGATTTCTCAGAGTCAGGTCGGCTTGAGAGGTTTTTTGACTCGGAGGACGAGGAGTTTGAGATTCTGTCTCTCTGAGACGACTACGGTTTGCTCTCCTGGTGGAACCCGGAGGAACCCGGAGGATCTCTGCATCAAAAGGGAAGTGGAACTGGTGACCTCGCCGCTCAGTTTGGCTCCAGAATGGCGTTCAGTTGTCGTGTTTCACAGCGTCCTTGGAAAGTGCCACGGCCCCGCCCTCAGTCCTGCCAGGAGGATAACCCTGTCCAGACATCCAGGACCCTGACAGCCAGGGCACACGACTCATTCAATATGCACATCGTCACATAACGCGTTTCCATCAGTTTCTTTTGAGTCTTAACACTTTAAATGTTTAAAGTGATATATTGTGCCTTTCCCTGTACCCCCAAAGCAGAACTGCAATATGTTGATGGTGTTTTGTCAAGAACTTGGTTAGATAGCGATGCATACTGGCTTACTGCTACACCTCCTTATACAGTCAGTGAACGATATCTTCAATCTTTATCAACTGATGTAACAAGCAACCTTAACCTTTTCAAACCAAGTACAATAACTTGTATTATCTCAAGCAGAAGGCACTTGTCATGTCTAAAATATGTACACTAGTTCATCATTTTAAGATTATTTATTTACTCAACGCAATGTAAAAAGATTAAATCGATCTAAGGAATGGTAATAGTACAAATAAAATTCACTCCTGCATAGTATTTGTCTTCGGTTCTTTTCAACTGTCTGGCTCCAGGTTTCTCCTCCTGGTACCAGGATGTAGTCAAGTCTCTATTTCCTGTCCATAAGATCAGGAGTCTTCAGCAGATTCATTCATTTGTCACTTCTTAAAAAAGAAAAACAGGTTGCTGTGATTGGTCCAGGTTCATTTCCACAGCTCACCGATAGGCTGTATCTCAGCTGCATTGATTGCACTTAAACTGTGGGTCTTGATGTCTGTGTGGACAGCCTCAATACTCTGGGCTGCGTCAATCACCTGTAGAGGCACAAACACATCAGGATTGAATCAACGGCACATCAACT
Source organism: Mallotus villosus (assembly GCA_903064625.1). NCBI lineage: Eukaryota > Metazoa > Chordata > Actinopteri > Osmeriformes > Salangidae > Mallotus > Mallotus villosus. Next base: position 395,510 of record CAEFZP010001675.1, read on the forward strand.
TGAGAAATTAACACTTTTGAATGTATTTTTTTAACTTTGAATATCTGATGTGTGTCCAAGTCAGAGGTTGTGTTTCCTACCTGCCAGTTAACTGACGGCTCCTTCATCAGTTGTTCAAACTTCTGCTGCACGGCTCTCTGGAAGACGCTGGTCTCGTAGCGCTCCGTCCCAAACTGGCCCCGCAGAGCCGCATCGCTGGGGTTCAGCTGCAGGAACATCACCAGGTCGGGCTTGGGGAGACCCACGTCAGGACTCATACACCACTCTAAACTGAACCCCTATGACAACAAGAAAACAAGGTCACTCAACACTTTCCCACACATCTTTGGTCAATTTTTATTCCATTCGTAACAAGTACACATTTCCTGTTTAATTAGGGAAAGGAGAAGTCTAATCTAAAGTTTAAGAACAACAAAATGACAGATTTTATTGATCTGCAGTAAGAGATAACGCTGCGGTAACTCACGGGCTTGGCGCTGGTGAAAGCCACACCGGAGAAGGCGTATCGATCCACGACCAACTGATGCCCTGATCCAGCTTCTCCTTAATCAGAGGCCTGGTGACAAAGAGCACGCTCATTATATGACATCACGACTCATCATCATTCAACGAGTCGCAGCTTAGCTTTCTCATGCAGGAAGCTTCGCATTTTAGAGTAGTAGTTTATATATACATATTAATGAGGGATATGCTAAAGATAAGTGCGTGTACTTTAAATATGAGTAGAAAGCACTGCATTTGCCACGTTCAGACTTACACTTGTTCCCAGCGGTTGGCAGAAAACAACAAGTGCACCGTGTGGTCCTCGAGATTGCTTTTATTTTCAAGGTAAGCGTTGATCAGCTGTCCAATCTTTGTTGATCGATCTGATAATACAAACTATGACAATAGTATCGAAACTTTTGCTAAAACAAGCTAGCGAGAGCTTAGTATGTGTCCCTTCGTGCCCCCCCTTTCAAATCAAATATTCAATACATTTGTGCTCAACATTTCGAGAACTTTCTCGAGCACAGCTGTCGGTGATATGAAGGTGGTTCGGGCAAAGTTTTACCTGGAAATCTCATCATCTCCGCCGGGCGACCACATTGTTGTAGTGCTTGAACTAGCTTGTTACATTGTGTTGTTTTTCCAGCTTTGTCCACTCCTTCCAGCACAATTAGAGCACCTCTTCTGCATGTCATTGTTGTTACAAAGCTTGCAAATTAATACAGATCAAATGAAATCTGAAATTAACTACTGAACTAAATCTAATTCCTGCTTCAGTTCAGGTTTTCGAGCGCTGAGTTTGCTCACAAACCCGCTCTTTTTGCGCAAATGTCAACATCCCGAAAAATCACATCCTTTTCCGGTTTGTATTTTTCAAAATAAAGGTCAGTCTGACCTTTCAACATAATCTACTTTGGATATTTTAATAATTATTTCAACTAAAACTAGAGTAACTGCCACTGAAAAGGAAGTTGAAAAGAAAGAAATACCACTCGTATCCAAAGCAAATGTAAACGGCAGTTTTCAAACTTTTAAACTTTTATAGATCTTGAAGGTCAGATAATTTTTTCACTTACATTGATAGTGGTCTTGTTAGAATATGCCAGTTTAAATGATTGCATATTTCACCAGATGAAATTAAAAATTAAACTACATTGGAAAAAGTAGAGGGCGCTATCTAGTGTTCAAATTATGAATGAGTTTTTCTCGAATTCTTTTGATCGGAAATCCAAAAAATCTGATATACCAGTATGCACTTTAAAAGTACTTCAGAGAGAGAGAGAGAGAGAGAGAGACAGAATTACACATTTTCTACATTTCAAAAAGCACTTGTAAACAGTCTTGCAAAATATGTTTTATTGGACTCATCAAGCAGTTTCTCACCAGACATTGACATAGACATATCTATCCTGCCAGTGTAAGAGTTCAGGGCCCTGCTGCATGGTTAGACCAGAGAATGTCTAATACAGGGAGAACTGCCACTCTCGTCTACAATGGGGCTTAATAGGGAGTGGCCAGGCTCTCCTTAAACAGGCTCTGGTTAGACCTTGCTCTTATGGCAGTGTTTCAGTGCATCCTTCAGAGCCCCCAGTATCAAGTCAACGTTGGCCTTGCTGCTGTTACAGCCCATGAGCCCCACACGCAGCACCTGGTGAAAGAAACAGGTGAGAGATGGCAGAAACAGGTTAGCAGAAACAGGTGAGTAGCAGAAACAGGTGAGAGATGGCAGATTTCCACCAAGCCCCCCTTTGAAAACAGATCCCACCCACCATCCCATGATATTGATGTACATCCTCTTTCTATAGAACTATACTGCCCCCTGCCCTTACCCTCCATGCCCCCCTGCAACCACCCACCCTCCCACCCTCACTATTCCTCCCCAGCGCCAGGAGACGGTCTAACACCATGTGAATGACATCATCCCTCCTACTGCGGATGTTTTCATGTTTTCTTGTGGTGCCTAGCGGGCAGCAGTCATGCGCTCACCATGCCGGCCGAGGGCCCCAGGCCTCCAGAGATCTCCAGCTGATGGGTCCTCATGATGTAGCTGGTGATCTCCTTCCACTCGTAACCCGGAGGGGCCACGATGGTGGTCACCGTGGGCAACCTAGCTCTCTGCTCCAGCCGTGGAAGGAAAACTTTTAGTCACATTTTTTGAAACAGTTCTGCCTTCTGTGTTCCCATCATCAGAGATGGGAAAAGTACAAACACAGTTTTAATCACGTTCACAGGTAGTTTGAGGTCTGTCTGTGATACTGTTCTTCGAGTGCAGTTGGAGATGCATTGTGGGGGACCGGACGCACCTTGTCTTTAACGAACAGTTTGAGGCCCATGTTCTCCAGACCCTGGTGGAAATACTCTGCCACCTCCTGATGCCTCTGCCAGCTGCTCTCCAGGCCCTGTGAGGGCAGGGTGCAGGTGTGAGGGCAGGGGCAGGTGTGAGGGCAGGTGTGAGGGCAGGGGCAGTGTGAGGGCAGGTGCAGGTGTGAGGGCAGGTGTGAGGGCAGGTGTGAGGGCAGGGGCAGGTGTGAGGGCAGGTGTGAGGGCAGGTGTGAGGGCAGGTGTGAGGGCAGGGGCAGGTGTGAGGGCAGGTGTGAGGGCAGGTGTGAGGGCAGGTGTGAGGGCAGGGGCAGGTGTGAGGGCAGGTGTGAGGGCAGGTGTGAGGGCAGGTGTGAGGGCAGGGGCAGGTGTGAGGGCAGGTGTGAGGGCAGGGGCAGGTGTGAGGGCAGGGGCAGGTGTGAGGGCAGGTGTGAGGGCAGGTGCAGGTGTGAGGGCAGGGTGCAGGTGTGAGGGCAGGGTGCAGGTGTGAGGGCAGGGGCAGGTGTGAGGGCAGGGGCAGGTGTGAGTAGTAGGGGTGGGTTAGAGGGGTGCGGTGAGTCAGGGGTGCAGGTAGAGGAGGTAGTCAGGGGTGCAGGTGAGTCAGGGGGAAGGTGTCAGGGTGCAGGTGTCAGAGGGGGGAAGGTGAGTCAGGGGGCGTGAGTCAGAGGGGTGTCAGGGGGGGAGGTGAGTCAGAGGGGTGCAGGTGAGTCAGAGGGGTGCAGGTGAGTCAGAGGGGGGAGGTGTCAGGTGTCAGTGCAGAGGGGTGAGTCAGGGGGGAGGTGAGTCAGAGGGGTGCAGGTGAGTCAGAGGGGTGCAGGTGAGTCAGAGGGGGTGCAGGTGAGTCAGAGGGGTGCAGGTGAGTCAGAGGGGTGCAGGTGAGTCAGAGGGGGGAAGGTGAGTCAGAGGGGGGAAGGTGAGTCAGAGGGGGGAAGGTGAGTCAGAGGGATGCAGGTGAGTCAGAGGGGGAAGGTGAGTCAGAGGGGGGAAGGTGAGTCAGAGGGGGGAAGGTGAGTCAGAGGGATGCAGTTGAGTCAGAGTCAGAGGAGTGTGAGTGTGAGTCAGAGGGGTGCAGGTGAGTCAGAGGAACCTAACTCACCTCTTCAGCGAGGATAGCCAGACCTTCTCTCAGCGAGTAGAACGCAGAAACAGGACATGTGTGGTGATATCTAGGCACAGGTGCAGAATGAAATATGTGAGACAAGGGCTCGCAAATCACTTTTGAACTGTCCCAGACATCTAGTCTGTGTTGAGCTGTCCCAGACAGTCACAGAAAAAGCCTCACGTTCTTGTGTCTTTGCCATCACAGCCCCAGTAGTTTGAGAGCCAGCTCAGATCCAGGTAGAACGACACAGGTTTGGTTTTCCGGTTGAAGATTTTCTGACTGAACAGAAAAAAAAAGGAATTGAAAAAGAATAAGGAATTGAAGAAAGTCTATTATCTATTCGATCCATCTGCCACCATTTGTAAAGTAATGTTTTTAACATCTCTTTACCCACCATGCTCTGTCACTGAAGGAGATGGGGGCGGAGCCTGGAGGAGCATTCAGGACCTTCTGAGAACCAGAGTACAGGATGTCTATGTCTGCAAACACAAGGATACGTCCATACATTACAGGTAACTGAATGATTTAAGATTTCATGAATAGTTTCTGTGGCCACCCTGAGTGAGTTGGGAGATGAAGTCTGAGGATTTTCTACCTTGTTTGTCCATGTGAATCGGTGTTCCTCCCAAGGAAGCAACACAGTCGACAAGGAACAGACAGTCATACCTTCGGGAGACAGAACCCATGTGTAAATGTCCCCTTTTAGAGACCAATACAGTTACTGTGAACTTCAGTGCATGTAAGCTGCAGAGAGATGAGGGGCCGTTCCTGGACCGTGTTACCTGTGACAGCCCCTGAGATAGGGGGGGTCTACCTGTGACACAGTTCCCTGAGAGATGAGGGGGGGTGTCGTACCGTGAGGGGGGTGTTACCTGTGACACAGCTCCCCGATGCCGTCTAGCGGGTGAACAACCCCCGTAGAGGATTCTCCGTGAGTCAGGAACAAGAGGACCGGCCTGTGTCTGGACAGAGCCTGGGACACCACACACACATGAGCAACACACCACACACACATGAGCAACACACCACACACACATGAGCAACACACTCTCCTGTCTGTCTGCCATCCATCCATCTGCTGAGACTAACAGTGATCAGATATCAGTTGAAGATGCAGGGTCAGAGGAGCACTGCCTGTTAGTTCTACCTTTTCTATTTCTTCATTTGTGAAGTATCCACCCGGTGGTGTCCCGATCTTATTTACCCTGGCACCTGTTAAGTTCAGCACAAATACAATTAATTTAAATTGATTTGGCAGAAACACAACTGAGAAGGTGCTTGACACAGCTGACCGTGTGTCCAGTCAGCTGACCGTGTGTGTGCGTCAGTCAGCTGACCGTGTGTCCAGTCAGCTGACCGTGTGTCCAGTCAGCTGACCATGTGTTCAGTCAGCTGACCATGTGTTCAGTCAGCTGACCGTGTGTTCAGTCAGTGTGCTATGAAAGCTACAGTGAGACTGAGTACCTATTCTCTCTGCTATGTCGGCCACTCGTTCTCCCCATATCCCGTTCACACAGACGACAACGCTGTCTTCTGCCTCCAAGGCGTTGAAGAGGGCACATTCCATGGCGGCGTGGCCCGTGCCGCTCACGGCTAGAGTCACGTTGTTCTGGGTCTGGAATGCATACTGGACCCCACTCTTAATGTCACTCATCACCTAGGAAACAAGAACACAAAAGCAGCACTGTAGAATATTGAAACAGATTTGGGTTTCACTTTAGCATCACCCATCAGCAACGAGTTTGCCCAGTTACATCTAATTCAAGTTCCAATTTGAAGGACCGTTTAGTGTAACAGACAAAGTTATGGAAGCAAATCAGTGCCATAATGTTTTGAATTTTCAAAGGCATCGAATACTTAATATTGAAATTTAAACAGCACTGAATATATTTCATGTAAAATAAAATTTTCCAGCTGAAAAAATTTGACCCCAACAAGTTGAACCTATCAAATTCGACCCCCAAAAATTGGAGCCTATCAAATTTGAACCGAACATTTTCCAGCTGAAAAAATTGGAACCAACATTTTCCAGCTGAAAAAAGTCGAGCCGAAAATGTTCCAGCTGAAAAAATTCGAGCCTATCAAATCGAGCCAAACATTTTCCAGCTGAAAAAATTCGAGCCAAAATGTTCCAGCTGAAAAAAATCGAGCCGAAAATTTTCCAGCTGAAAAAATTCGACCCGAAAATTTTCCAGCCGAAAAAAATCGACTCTATCAAATTCGACCCCCAAAAAATTCGAGCCTATCAAATTCGAGCCAAACATTTTCCAGCTGAAAAAATTTGAGCCAAAAATCTAGCCCAAACAAATTGGATACTTAATATTGAAATTTAAACAACACTGAATTCTCATCTGAATATATTTCAATGTAAAATCACATTCAGGTTGCTCAAATTCAACCATAACAAATTCGACCCTATCAAATTCGAGCCCAAAAAAAATCGAGCCTATCAAATTCGACCCGAAACATTTTGAGCTTAAATAATTCGGATTTTTAACATCTGGGATATCAAGGACAGGTATATGGAAGCTAATCAGTGCCATAATGTTTTGAATTTTAAAAGGCATCGAATACTTAATATTGAAATTCAAACAACACTGAATTCTCATCTGAATATATTTCAATGTAAAACAAAATTCAGGTTGCTCAAATTCAACCATAAAAAAATCGACCCTATCAAATTCCCGCTTTTAAAGTTCAAAACATTATGGCACTGATTTGCTTCCATACAAAGTAGCCTAATTGTGCAAACACACTTCTCACAGTTACTTGTTACGTTTATGACGTAATAAAAATATACAAATAATTTGTCAAGGCGGAAAAATAAAGTCGTGACTCTTTACTGTAAATCAATCGAGTGGCGCGTGTTAAAACATGGATCGTTCAACAGTGTGGATAGAGACTTAACTTACTTGTAACATTTCTGGATGCATGTGACCCACAATTGGATTGGCCCCGGCCGCTAATATCCGAGCGGGCACGTTGGAAGGTCCAGGCCCAAACATGTAGCGGTGGGGAGCGACGAACGGTTTCTCCAAGCATGTTGGTGGAGGGACAGTGAGGGAGGACATGACGCCAGACTGGACGGTCAGAGAGTCGAATATGAACACAAAGCCCGCTGAGCTGAACAGCTACTGAGCTGCTCCTGACTAGTAGGATGGCCTCTAAGGTGAACACCCCCTCAACATTTGACCAACGAAACAACATCGGCACTGGCTCTGTTACTTATCTGCATACTAATATATGACAACAACATTGAATAAGCCTCAAATGTGATATATCATTGTGATATTAAAGTAACACCATGCTACAAGCTCTCTTAAACTGGATACATCTAACAAATGGGGCAAATACTATGTTGCATTTTACTATAGGATACCGTCAAATGTTAATCATTGACCACTGTGACTGCAGCATGTCACACAATCTCTAGTAACACTCTACCCGACTTCATTAAAGAGCATGAAATGGTTAAATTGATTCTTTAATGTATTCAGATGTATACTTTGGTACTTAATTAACCTTCAGTGAGGAACTTACAGAAGAGTTGTCTGACAAGCTCGTCCAAACTTCAGGATGCAAACTGACCTGATCTCGGTGGTTAATAGATTTCCTCCAGTAGCCGGTTGGACTGTTTGGTCAGGGATTACTGAATTACCCAGAGAGAGCGTTCACTTTGCACTTTGTTCTAACTGGTGAGTTGTTGCGCTTGGATCCTCTCGCCTCTAACCACCTCCTCTGCAACAGATACTGTATCTGGGAAACCAACCTTCCATATACTCTCACTACGTCTATAGGAGAGACAGAAAGCACAGCTGCTGAGTGATGTTATAACACAGCTACACAGACAATGAAAGAGTTCAAAACATGGTGTGAAGCAACACAAATCATTTATTGAAAAATAGAAATGTTTAATAACATTGGCAGTTGCTGCACGTGTTTTTTGAGGACTCTCAGAGCTGGGACAGGGGGGAGGAGGAGGAGGAGCAGGGTCTCAGAGCTGGGACAGGGGGGAGGAGGAGGAGCAGGGTCTCAGAGCTGGGACAGGGGGGAGGAGGAGGAGGAGCAGGGTCTCAGAGCTGGGACAGGGGGGAGGAGGAGGTGCAGGGTCTCAGAGCTGGGACAGGGGGGAGGAGGAGGAGGAGCAGGGTCTCAGAGCTGGGACAGGGGGGAGGAGGAGGAGGAGCAGGGTCTCAGAGCTGGGACAGGGGGGAGGAGGAGGAGGAGGAGGGTCTCAGAGCTGGGACAGGGGGGAGGAGGAGGGTCTCAGAGCTGGGACAGGGGGGAGGAGGAGGAGCAGGGTCTCAGAGCTGGGACAGGGGGGAGGAGGAGGAGCAGGGTCTCAGAGCTGGGACAGGGGGAGGAGGAGGAGGAGCAGGGTCTCAGAGCTGGGACAGGGGGGAGGAGGAGGAGCAGGGTCTCAGAGCTGGGACAGGGGGGAGGAGGAGGTGTTGTCCTGGGGAAGGAGGAGCAGGGTCCCCAGGGGCTTGGAGGAGAAGGAGCCCCGACTGTACACCACTTGGCCTCTCACGATGGTGGCACACACCTCCCCTCGCAGCCTCCGGCCCAGGTAGGGAGTCAGCTGGAGGAAGAGAGGAGGAGAGGAGGAGAGGAGGAGAGGAGGAGAGGAAGAGAAAAGGAGAGGGGTAAGACATCAAGAGGGAGGGGGGAGACAGAGAGAGAAAGTAGAGATTGCAGTGTAATACTAGTGTAAAAACGATGTAACACCAGTGTAAAACCAGTTTTTGCTTACCTTATTCTTGTGGTGAATTCCATCTACTGTTATCTGCGCCCATGAAACAGATATTAAAATTACACTTTGTGTTATGTCTGCAGAAATATCTTTTTTATTTTTGCAGCCAGCCAAGTCCACTGGATACTTACCTCAAACTCCTTCTCAGGGTCCCAGATCACCAGGTCACCATCGTGACCAGGAACGAGGCTGCCCTTCCTGTTGTCAAGGCGACAGAGCTGGGCAGTGCTGCAGCAGAGGATCCTCACCACGTCCGGCAGGGTGAAGCCACGCCCCCTCGCCTCGGTCCAGAACAGAGACAGGCCTGGGGGAGGGAGAGATGAAGAGAGAGTGATGGAGGGAGAGATAGAGGGAGAGGGAGGGAGAGATGAAGGAGAGAGATGGAGGAGAGAGCTGAAGAGAGATTGATGGAGGAGAGAGATGGAGGGAGAGAGATGGAGGGAGAGAGATGGAGGGAAAGATGAAGAGAGAGATGGAGGGAGAGATGAAGGAGAGAGATGGAGGGAGAGATGAAGAGAGAGTGATGGAGGAGAGATGGAGGGAGAGATGGAGGGAGAGATGAAGAGAGAGTGATGGAGGGAGAGATGGAGGGAGAGATGGAGGAGAGAGATGGAGGGAGAGATGAAGGAGAGAGAGATGGAGGGAGAGATGGAGGGAGAGATGGAGGAGAGAGATGGAGGGAGAGATGTACGTGGTTTTGGATTAAAGCTTCGACTAAATTAGTAAAAATTTAAATGTACACTCATGAAGTCGTAGGAAGTAACATGAAGAGGCAGAACTATGGTTTTACAGTAACATCTAACCAGGTGAAAATCTTAGAGCAACTTTTAGATGAGGGACCCAAGTCTGAAAGATATAGTAACAATGTGCTAGCCTTCAGAATCTTCCACAGTATGTGTTCTGTATGATTCGGGAAATTCTGTTTCATTGAATTGTCCCAGTTTGCGCTTGCGTCAGAGCAGAGACTTTGACCTGACCTCAGCAGTAAATAATTAGACCGTCGTGTAAACTCACAGCTTGTTTACCTTCCTGTGAACTTTGTTCAGGACCAGCAGGCAAGTCAGAGCTGCCTGTCTGTCTGCCTGGGTCACTGACTGAAGACAGGCAGGCAGGCAGACAGGCAGACAGGCAGACAGGCAGACAGGCAGGCAGGCAGGCAGGCAGGCAGACAGACAGGCATAGAGACAGACAGACAGACAGACAGACAGACAGACAGACAGACAGACAGGCAGACAGGCAGACAGGCAGACAGGCAGACAGGCAGACAGACAGACAGACAGACAGACAGACAGGCAGACAGGCAGACAGGCAGACAGGCAGGCAGACAGGCAGACAGGCAGGCAGGCAGGCAGGCAGACAGACAGACAGACAGACAGACAGACAGACAGACAGACAGGCAGACAGGCAGGCAGGCAGGCAGGCAAGCAGACAGGCAGGCAGGCAGGCAGGCAGATAGGAGAGTGGGGGGTTACCAAACTGCAGTGAGGAGATGCCCCCCCAGGCCTGCGTGAAGTCCCCGCTGTCCAGCCTCTTCAGGTCTGGGGTGCAGGGGGAGTGGTCTGACACCACCATGTCGATCTCCCCGGCCTTCACCGCAGACCACAGCTGCTCCTGAGGCCCACACAGAGGTCAAAGGTCAGCAGAAGTACGACCCTGTCAGCCATGACACCAGTCTGCTGTAAGACATGTGCTGATCTGCACATCTGGGTGATTCTCACACAGGACGATGGAAACTGTCCATCAGCAGATCAGAAGGGTTAGTAGCAGTCAAGAGATAATCATAATAAATAAACCCAGTTGCTGACTTTATGTTGTATTGAATCACTTCTCAGGGAGGAAGGGAGGAGAGGGGGTCCTGTCGTTACCTGAGCACTGTAAAGCTCCCCCACCCGCCCCGCCCCCAGGCGTACCTGATTGGCCAGGCCCCGGATGGGGGGGCAGCACTTGAACTGTGTGGCCCCGGGGGGTATGTCCTCTGCGGCCAGGCTGAGGTAGTGGTGGGTGGTCTCCACAGTGAGGGGGGCTCCAGCCAGGCGTGCAGCCCGGATCAGAGCCAGGGGCTGGGCCGAGGACAGGTGCACGATGTGGCAACGCACCCTGCAGGGGTCAGGGGTCAGGGGTCAGGGGTCAGGGTTAGATCACTCCAGAGGAGGCACAGTGTGGGGGGGGGGAGAGGGAGCAGGGGGGTCTCCACCTCCAGAGGGTATGGGAGGTGAACATGGTCAACGTCCCGTCAGGAGGGGCTTACTGGTACTGCAGGCAGAGCTGAGTGACGGTGCGGATGGCGTCCAGCTCCATCACATCTGGTCTGGAGCTCAGGAAGGTGGTGTACTCCCGGGGGTCTGGCCCCCCCTCCTCCGGCCCCCCCGTCCTCCGGCCCCCCCCTCCTCCCCCTGCTCGGCCAGCTCGACAGCTGTCTCAGCATGGAACTGTGATGGGGAAGCAGAACACGTCATCATGGCTCTTACACACTGAGAACACACACTGCAGGGGGCTACCAGGAGCACGCTGCCTGTGGTGGGTGTGGTGAGAGAGGGCTACTAGGAGCACACTGCCTGTGGTGGGTGTGGTGAGAGGGGGCTACCAGGAGCACGCTGCCTGTGGTGGGTGTGGTGAGAGAGGGCTACTAGGAGCACACTGCCTGTGGTGGGTGTGGTGAGAGGGGGCTACCAGGAGCACGCTGCCTGTGGTGAGAGAGGGCTACCAGGAGCACGCTGCCTGTGGTGGGTGTGGTGAGAGGGGGCTACCAGGAGCACGCTGCCTGTGGTGAGAGAGGGCTACCAGGAGCACGCTGCCTGTGGTGAGAGGGGGCTACCAGGAGCACACTGCCTGTGGTGAGAGGGGGCTACCAGGAGCACGCTGCCTGTGGTGGGTGTGGTGAGAGGGGGCTACCAGGAGCACACTGCCTGTGCTGGGTGTGGTGAGAGAGGGCTACCAGGAGCACGCTGCCTGTGGTGAGAGGGGGCTACCAGGAGCACGCTGCCTGTGGTGGGTGTGGTGAGAGGGGGCTACCAGGAGCACACTGCCTGTGGTGGGTGTGGTGAGAGAGGGCTACCAGGAGCACACTGCCTGTGGTGGGTGTGGTGAGAGAGGGCTACCAGGAGCACACTGCCTGTGGTGGGTGTGGTGAGAGGGGGCTACCAGGAGCACACTTCCTGTGGTGAGAGAGGGCTACCAGGAGCACACTGCCTGTGGTGAGAGAGGGCTACCAGGAGCACACTGCCTGTGGTGAGAGAGGGCTACCAGGAGCACGCTGCCTGTGGTGAGAGGGGGCTACCAGGAGCACACTGCCTGTGGTGGGTGTGGTGAGAGAGGGCTACCAGGAGCACACTGCCTGTGGTGGGTGTGGTGAGAGGGGGCTACCAGGAGCACGCTGCCTGTGGTGGGTGTGGTGAGAGAGGGCTACCAGGAGCACGCTGCCTGTGGTGGGTGTGGTGAGAGGGGGCTACCAGGAGCACACTGCCTGTGGTGGGTGTGGTGAGAGGGGGCTACCAGGAGCACACTGCCTGTGGTGAGAGGGGGCTACCAGGAGCACACTGCCTGTGGTGAGAGGGGGCTACCAGGAGCACACTGCCTGTGGTGGGTGTGGTGAAAGAGGGCTACCAGGAGCACGCTGCCTCTGGTGGGTGTGGTGAGAGGGGGCTACCAGGAGCACACTGCCTGTGGTGGGTGTGGTGAGAGGGGGCTACCAGGAGCACGCTGCCTGTGGTGAGAGAGGGCTACCAGGAGCACACTGCCTGTGGTGAGAGAGGGCTACCAGGAGCACGCTGCCTGTGGTGGGTGTGGTGAGAGAGGGCTACCAGGAGCACACTGCCTGTGGTGGGTGTGGTGAGAGAGGGCTACCAGGAGCACACTGCCTGTGCTGGGTGTGGTGAGAGAGGGCTACCAGGAGCACGCTGCCTGTGGTGGGTGTGGTGAGAGGGGGCTACCAGGAGCACGCTGCCTGTGGTGGGTGTGGTGAGAGGGGGCTACCAGGAGCACGCTGCCTGTGGTGAGAGAGGGCTACCAGGAGCACACTGCCTGTGGTGAGAGAGGGCTACCAGGAGCACGCTGCCTGTGGTGGGTGTGGTGAGCGAGGGCTACCAGGAGCACACTGCCTGTGGTGGGTGTGGTGAGAGAGGGCTACCAGGAGCACGCTGCCTGTGGTGGGTGTGGTGAGAGAGGGCTACCAGGAGCACACTGCCTGTGGTGGGTGTGGTGAGAGAGGGCTACCAGGAGCACACTGCCTGTGGTGGGTGTGGTGAGAGAGGGCTACCAGGAGCACGCTGCCTGTGCCCTGCAGCTGCTTCATGGCCGTGTGCAGGTCGCTCTCCTCCACGTGGGGGAACTCGTCCACGCCGCTGGGGATCAGGAAGCACTTGAAGCCCGCCACGCCGGCCTGGATCAGAGGACGCAGCTCCCGCTGAGACGTACGTACGCACAGATGTACAAACATACTGTAAGTATATACAGTACATACATACATTTATGATATTAACTGTGAATTTTTCATTATGCTTTCACATTTAAACCCAACAGAAGTAGTTGAGGGAAGCTTTTGTACTACAGCTAGTGAAGATGTGTTTACATTAGCACCTCCAGTAGGACAGGTTACCTGGTTGCCAGGGACAACGCCTCCCCAGAAGGCTGTGTCCACGAAACACTGGCCTTCAGCCACACGCATCTTCTCACGGAAGTTGTCAAGGGTGGTGGTGGGAGGGATGCTGTTGCTACGGGGACAGGGTTATAGGGTAAGAACCTGGAAATGGATACGGCCCATCGCATATATCATATTTATTATAAAATTTAAAAATGAGTTGTCATGCATGAAGAACATCCACGATCAGCATCATGACTGACATGTGTTTCTAACATAGCAACCTCTGCGTCTTCTTTGAAAATATGATATTTACACAAGGTTATCGTCAGAAAACATGAAGCAATGTTTACGGTCCTCCCTGACCCCTGACCCCAGTGGGGGCGTGACCCTGACTCACAGGGGCATGTCCACGATGGTGGTGACCCCCCCTGACCCCTGACCCCAGTGGGGGCGTGACCCTGACCCCTGACCCCAGTGGGGGCGTGACCCTGACTCACAGGGGCATGTCCACGATGGTGGTGACCCCCCCTGACCCCTGACCCCAGTGGGGGCGTGACCCTGACTCACAGGGGCATGTCCACGATGGTGGTGACCCCCCCCAGCTGCAGCCGCCCGCGTGGCCGTCCAGAAGCCCTCCCAGGAGGTGCGGCCGGGCTCGTTCACGTGCACATGGGAGTCCACGAGGCCCGGCATGACCAGGCTGTCCCCCACGTCCACCACCTGCAGGACATTACAACAGCAATTTATTTAGCATCAAACTCTACATGACAAGCTAAATAAAACAGAGTTTGTTTTGAAGGGCAGGCGAGTCCTCTCTCTCTCCAGCAGGGGGCATGTGCAGCCCAGGAGACACGAGGCTTACCTGGCAGGCAGGGTCCAGGGCGGGGCTGGGGTCTGGAAGAATGGCGTGGATCTTCCCGTCCTTTAGAACCACGACAGCAGGAAGGATCTGTTCCCCCACCAGCACCCTGCTGCTCCTCACGGCTCTCACTGTGTCTCCGGCCTGCATGCTCGTGTCTGGAAGCCTGGAGGACAGCTGAACAGACCTGCTCCTGTTCCCTTGGTGCTCAGCGAGGCTCAGCTGTTCGGTGGGTCAGTGCTCTATGAAGCGCCGCCCCTCTGACTGGTCTTGCGTAACATTATGGCTCCTTTGAAAACATGTCTGTTGACTCTTAGTCTTTACAGCCGATCCCTGCATGCAGTGAGGAGAAGTGGAGAGGCTTTTTTTTCTTAGTCCTGACAGGTAAATCAGCAACTTCCTGATTGCCTCGTTATGGTGCTTCTGTTCCCTGGGGCTCAAGTGTGGAGAGGAGACGGCCTGATCCCAGGTGTGGAGAGGAGACGGCCTGTCCTGATCCCAGGTGTGGAGAGGAGACGGCCTGTCCTGAGCTCAGGTGTGGAGAGGAGACGGCCTGTCCTGAGCCAGGTGTGGAGAGGAGACGGCCTGAGCTCAGGTGTGGAGAGGAGACGGCCTGTCCTGGAGCCAGGTGTGGAGAGGAGACAGCCTGATCTCAGGTGTGGAGAGGAGACGGCTGCATCTCTTTAAGAAAACACGTCAAGACTTGCAGCAACAACTCACTGAACCCATCAATAATTCAGCTCTCTGCCATAACTCAAGAAAAAGGAAAGGAAGAGGAGGGGATAGGAGAGGATGGGAGGAGAGGAGAGGAGAGGAGAGGAGAGGAGGAGGAGAGGAGAGGATGGAGGAGAGGATGGAGGAGAGGAGGGGAGAGGAAGGAGGGAGAGGGAGAGGAGAGGAGAGGATAGGAGAGGAGGAGGAGAGAGAGGAGAGGTGAGGAGAGGAGGAGGAGAGGATGGAGGAGAGGATGGAGGAGAGGAGAGAGGAGAGAGAGGAGAGGGAGGAGAGGATAGGAGAGGATGGAGAGAGAGGAGAGGAAGAGGAGAGGAGGAGGAGAGGAGAGATGGAGGCGAGATGGAGGAGAGGAGGGGAGAGGAGAGAGAGGAGAGGATAGGAGAGGATGTGAGGAGAGGAGAGGAGAGGAGAGGACGTGCTCAGACCCAACTTAACGACTTCTCTTCCTGTCTTCCTGTAATCCGTATTCCCTTTCATCCTCCACTACAACAGAATATCTGACATTGTATCACACATGCCAGACAGAGCCCTCTATAACAGTTTATATGTTTGCTAGACACCAGTGGACCTATTCCCAGACCACATGGACTATTGGAACGGTAAACACATATAAAGAATCATTTCACATGGTTTGTGATGTTGTGAGGAGACATGATAGAGCTTGTCGTTTACTGTCTGTAAGCTCATTTGACATACACTGTCTCCACTCTCCATGGACAGTTCTCTTGCTCCCAGAGAGACACCCTGCTGAAGTAAACGAAGCGCGCATCAGACAAAAGGTGACCACGGGAAAAACGGCCGTAGCGCCGTGAGTCAGAGAAGAGAGAGAGAGTATCGAGGCGATACATCTAGAGAATAGTAAAGAGCAGGGAAGAGAGAGAAGAGAGAAAGATAGAGAAGAGAGAGCCGGCTTGGGATGAGATCGCGGGGTAGAGCAGAGAGGAAGAGATGCGCAGAGACGAGAACTGAACCGACGAGATCGGAGACAGAGAGAGGGTCTGTAGACCGAGAGATGAGAGCAGAGAGAAGATACACCGGTAGCGGGAGGGAACCCCTGGTTGGCCTCAAATATCGTTCGGTTCTCCGAGATACGAGAGAGTGGAAGAGAGCGAGACGGAGACGAGACGGCCCTCGGAGAGAGCGGCAGAAGGAACAGATGAGAAGAGAGAGAGAGGGAGGGAGAGAGCGAGAGAGAGAGAGAAGAGCAGAGAGAAGGCGTGGCGCGTAGGGAGGGGAGAGACGAGAGGGAGAGAGGGAGAGAGAGGGAGAGAGAGAGAGAGAGACGAGAGGAGAATGGAGAGAGAGAGAGAGAGGAGAGCGAGGAGAGGAAGGGGAGAGAGGGAGAGAGAGAGGAGGAGAGAGAGAGGTGGAGAGAGAGATGAGATAGAGAGAGAGAGAGAGGAGAGAGGGGGAGAGAGGGGGAGAGAGAGAGAGTACCAGTAGCTACCCTGGCCGCAGTGGGCTATGCAGAGAAGGTCAGTGTTCTGCATTGTGTTTCAGAAGGGGTGTAACCTGAGCAGTCCTCTCCTGCCTGGTCATGGAAGCTTCCAGAGCAGTCACACCACACAGGCCTCCACCCTCCACCTCCAGCCTCCCCCTCCAGCCTCTATTGTGAGTAAAGCTCATTCACAATAGACTGTACATAGGCGAGTTCCATCTACACAAGTAACACAATATCATTCCAGTGTTTGATACAGTACAGAGAGTATGAGAGATGAGCTGGTCTGTACAGCCCTGACAAGCTACAGTATTTACCCAGGCCTCAACAGGAATATGGTGATACTGTGATCTCATAGGACACTAATGAATTTACAGTGTACATATTGAATAAAAAATTATATCCAATAAAATCTGTTTTCTTATAAAAGGATGTGGTTTGATAAAGGCCCTGTGGGTTGTGTCTGGCTAAGACCAGCTGGCTCAATGAGGAAGTGCTGAGTGTGATGTCACTGAGTTGTGATGTCACTGAGTGTGATGTCACTGAGTGTGTCACAGGAGATGACTTGCAGAAGCTTGAGAGGAGTGAGAGGGATTTTCTCCATCACGATATTCTGTATTAAACACTCCCCCTCTGTGGGACTGTGTGTCTATCAAACCCCACGAATATGACCACATGACATCCCAGACTTCCTGGTGTGTGACGTATGACTTTCCTCACACTTCCTTATACCATTCCACTTCCTGCTCCCTAGTCAGAACTCGGTCCACTTCTGCTCCCTAGTCAGAACTCAGGTCCACTTCCTGCTCCCTAGTCAGAACTCAGGTCCACTTCCTGCTCCCTAGTCAGAACTCAGGTCCACTTCCTGCTCCCCTGTCAGAACTCAGGTTCCACTTCCTGCTCCCTAGTCAGAACTCAGGTCCACTTCCTGCTCCCCTGTCAGAACTCAGGTCCACTTCCTGCTTCCCTAGTCAGAACTCAGGTCCACTTCCTGCTCCCTAGTCAGAACTCAGGTCCACTTCCTGCTCCCCTGTCAGAACTCAGGTCCACTTCCTGCTCCCTAGTCAGAAACTCAGGTCCACTTCCTGCTCCCTAGTCAGAACTCAGGTCCACTCCTGCTCCCCGTCAGAACTCAGGTCCACTTCCTGAATGGGCCTACGAAGCCAACAGCATGAATCAGCCTATGATTCATCTGGCAATATGCGCTTGGAGGCCAGTTGATTATATCCTGAATCCAAGACACAAGATCTGGGCTCCTGTGATTTATTATGGTCTGGCAGGGCCCGGTGGTATTCACGGTTTCCATGGTACCGAGAGCAGCTTTGTGTCTCTGGGCCTTACAGAGGTAAGTCCAGACGTGACCTACTAAAGCTGAATTCAAGCAGATGTATTGTTGATTTTAGTATCTAACATCTAGCTGATCTCTAAGCGTATTAGTTGTGTATTTTTCAGTGTGTCTTCACGTGCTGCTCTCCAGGCAGATGGGCCCAGCAGCTCCTTCAGCTGGTCTGAGAGCTGCTGGTGTGTGTGTGAGCTTTATTCCCCTGAGGATACTAATCTCTCGCTTCTGTCACTGCTGGCTGGCAGCAAGCCCCCTCCCCCCCTCCCCTTCCTTCTCCTCACCGACCCCTCTCCTACTCTCTAGCTCCATCATCCTACATCGCTATCTCACTCTACTACTCTCTCTCTCCATCTAGATATGTGTGTCTATCTCCCTCTCTTCGCCTGCTTCCCCACTTCTCTCTCTCTCCTCTCTCTCTCTCTCCTCTCTCTCCCTCTCTCTCTCTGTGTCTCTCTCCCTCCTTCTCCCTCTCTCTCTCTCTCTCTCCCTGCTCTCTCTCTCCCTCTCTCTCTCTCTGTCTCTCGGCTGCTGCATCGATGCTGCTACCTCCCTAAGTGGTGATGTCACCGGCTCATTCCGGCTCAGCATCCTCACCGCAGGCAGAGACAACAGAGCCATTTTGACTTTCCGGCTGGTGGAATGCGCAGGGAGTTCTGTTTGATATCCAGATCCGCTCCGGGACAGGGCTGAGAAGGGCATCGGTCTACTAAGATTCCGGTCGGAGCCGTTTCCCGGGTCTTCCAGCTCGGAGGAGGGGAGCGCTCGAGCGCGGCAGCGGCAGCGACTGAGGCGGAGACGAGACTAGGAGGACCGGGAGCAGAAAGAGCAGCTAGCGAGCTCTAAACAGGTACACCGGGCTTTATCATCACCAGATATATGACCGTAGTAAGAGCTCGTCTGTTTTCGGTCTCCATTGTCCTGGTGATAATGCAGTTTTAATGAGACAGCGTTTGTTTGTTCGTGCTGGGTCTCTTGGGAGGGAATTGCTATGAGGGTGCGGCTAGTGAGAAGATGTCAACATTTCACAGCCTGTCTGAGGGGTGGAAAACAGGAGGTTTAAAATGTCTGTGACAGCTAAATTCTCTAAGAGATGCTATCAAATTGATTGACCTTTTGGGTTGTTTGCCAGTGTTAGTAGAAAGGTAGAAAGAAAATTGCTCTGTCATCACTGGGTTGTTAAGGGCATGTAAAGTGGAGTAGACATCTGACAGCAAGCGATAACCTTAAGATTACAGCTCGTCTATATGTTTCCCAACATAGCAAGGACAGATGTCCATTGGAAAATATTTTCTAGACAAATCGAAACATTTCATCCGATTGGGAACTAAGGCATCTAAACGATGGACCTACTTTTACTCAGGAAACAAGCACCGTTCCTTAAAACGACACATTTCATATCTCGGATGGGAAGAACGCCAAGGTAGGCCGCTACCTGACGTTCTGTTATTAACGGTGTTAAGAAGAATACCCGCCAACATACACGAAGGAGATTTCCCAAATACCAGAGAAATAAGAAACAATTCGGTAGATGACGAAACAACCGAACTATAGAGGCATGTTGTCGGTAAACCGAGCCCCTCTCACCTGACGTAGTGCTTGACCTGACACGAAGCAACGCAGCATTAACATGTAAAGCGGCGACCACTCATCTCCATAATGAGGTTGATTCAGGCTCTACAGTCCGACAAATGAAGGCCCGTTTGTATAAATTCCTCCAACCTAAATTTAATTGTGACATGGCCTAATGTTTTCACACAAATTAAAAGTCACATAACCGCAATTAATGTCATCATTTCGACGTGAATAACTGAGACATAGCATAGTATTGCTGGCTTCATCAAAGTCCTTTCAACGTGATCTAACAAAATAATTCTGGTGCTTGGTCATAGCTGTCATTAAGTCAGTATATTGCAGAAGAACTAGCATAAACAAACCTGATCTCCATCTCCTCAATATCGGCCCTTTTGTAGGCTATATGATACTGGCTTCTGTACAGATAATGTACCTACATGGAGAGAAATGACCGTGATTTGACTATTTCTGACATTGATGAGTCATTGGTCGTCCTACCAGGCCAGCCCCATTACAATTCTGATTTAATGATGCATTTCTGCTCCTCCGACAAACAGCATGAATGTGACAGAGAGTTGTAGGCCTGTAGGCCTGCATCAGCCTGTCCTGCTCAGGCGTAGGGCAGCGTAGACCCAGGGCAGTGTAGACCCAGGGCAGAGTAGACCCAGGGCAGTGTAGACCCAGGGCAGCATAGACCCAGGGCAGCGTAGACCCAGGGCAGAGTAGACCCAGGGCAGGGTAGACCCAGGGCAGTGTAGACCCCAGGGCAGGTAGACCCAGGGCAGTGTAGACCCAGGGCAGTGTAGACCCAGGGCAGGGTAGACCCAGGGCAGTGTAGACCCAGGGCAGCGTAGACCCGGGCAGTGTAGACCCAGGGCAGTGTAGACCCAGGGCAGGGTATAGACCCAGGGCAGTGTAGACCCAGGGCAGTGTAGACCCAGGGCAGGGTAGACCCAGGGCAGTGTAGACCCAGGGCAGTGTAGACCCAGGGCAGTGTAGACCCAGGGCAGTGTAGACCCAGGGCAGTGTAGACCCAGGGCAGTGTAGACCCAGGGCAGTGTAGACCCAGGGCAGTGTAGACCCAGGGCAGTGTAGACCCAGGGCAGTGTAGACCCAGGGCAGTGTAGACCCGGGCAGTAGACCCAGGGCAGTGTAGACCCAGGGCAGTGTAGACCCAGGGCAGGGTAGACCCAGGACAGGGTAGACCCAGGACAGGGTAGACCCAGGGCAGTGTAGACCCAGGGCAGGGTGTTATTGGACCACAGTAATCCCAGGAAGCTACCAGCGTTTAGCTGCGGCCGCACTTCTTTTGTTGCAGCCAGGCGGCCCTGCCCTCCTGCAGCCTGCGCACGCTGAACATGCAGGCTGAACATGCAGGCTGACCATGCAGGCTGACCATGCAGGCTCTATTCAGCCCACACACACACACACGATCGTCTGGACGCCTTCACTGGAACCACACACACCAAACTCACTCCGACAAACTCTATTATACAAATATAATAAGTGATGACATGTTTGTCTGGGTCTGTGAGTTAGTTGTTTGACTTGATATCAGCACAGGTCTGGGCTGTTCCTTAGATAGAAGACGATATGATTAGTGTCCATGGATTCGGTTGCTATGGGAATGAGTAGGCCTACTTTGAGAGCCATCGTTTCCTTCACTAAAGTAATGTAATTTACGATGCTTTCTCCTTGGTAATGACTTCCTGAATCAATACTTCAGTCGGCTTATCAAAAGGGAGATGCCGAGTTACACCAAGATAACCTGGGAGGCCGCACTCAAGGTCAATGCGAAAAACAGATATGCTAATATAACAATCGTGTCCTGGGAGAATAGAATCACAATGTCCTCATGTCCTCGTGTCCTCATGTCCTCATGTCCTCGTGTCCTCATGTCCTCATGTCCTCGTGTCCTCATGTCCTCATGTCCTCATGTCCTCATGTCCTCGTGTCCTCATGTCCTCATGTCCTCATGTCCTCGTGTCCTCGTGTCCCTCGTGTCCTCATGTCCTCGTGTCCTCATGTCCTCATGTCCTCATGTCCTCATGTCCTCGTGTGCCTCATGTCCTCGTGTCCTCATGTCCTCATGTCCTCATTTCCTCATAACAATGACTTGATGAATGAACGACTCTTCCTGTACTAACAGACTGAGGCAGACATGTTCCTGTCAGTCCTGAGAGGAGCTGACGCTGTGTGTTGATGTGTTGGGATGGTCACCATGGTGACCTGAGCGCTGTGTGTGTTCTGCAGGTGAGGGCGTGGTCTGGCCCAGGCGTGAGAGGGGCAGAGGGGAGCGAGGAAGGCCTCAGGATGGCGGCGTCGGTCAAGGTGGCCGTGAGGGTTCGACCCTTCAACTCCAGAGAGATGGCCAAGGACAGCAGGTGCATCATCCAGATGACCGGGAACACAACCAGTAAGTACTGTAACCAGCCTGCAAGTACTGTAACCAGCCTGTAAGTACTGTAACCAGCCTGCAAGTACTGTAACCAGCCTGCAAGTACTGTAACCAGCCTGCAAGTACTGTAACCAGCCTGCAAGTACTGTAACCAGCCTGCAAGTACTGTAACCAGCCTGCAAGTACTGTAACCAGCCTGTAACCAGCCTGCAAGTACTGTAACCAGCCTGTAAGTACTGTAACCAGCCTGCAAGTACTGTAACCAGCCTGTAACCAGCCTGTAAGTACTGTAACCAGCCTGCAAGTACTGTAACCAGCCTGCAAGTACTGTAACCAGCCTGCAAGTACTGTAACCAGCCTGCTTGGGGGGTGGGACAGGATAACCACTACTTCACACTAGACCACACCACTGTCTGTCCCACCCCCACACAATCATCCTAGATGGACAGTATTGGTCTATCTATACTCCCTCCAAATTGATTTGAAAGGTTTGAAAGTCTCTAGACTTCATTCCATAGATGCGTTAACCTATACTGGTTGGTAGGTGTGTTTCTGTATGTGTGTGTGTGTGTGTGTGAGTGTGTGAACAACATGCTGTGTTGGTCTCCTCTGTTGTGTGGGTGTCCTTGCTCCTTGGAATGTCAGTGTGTGTTGAGGAGACTGGAGGCAGATAGGATATCTGGCCGCTCTGCAAGGTAAAGACATTGGTCAATAATGAATGAGGCTTCCTAAAATATTTACAGTTTGGCCTAATTTAGCCTTCTCTCTCTCCCCTCTGAGCTTATGGTTGACTGGAGACAAAAAGAGTTGCCTTTTTAGAAAAAGACTTGTTGATATGCTTCTGATAGGATGTTCAGACTCAGAGACCCAGAGACAGCTGTGAGCAGCCCCCAGACAGCACACACCACCCACACACACATGCCTACACCCACACCCAGACACACACATGCACCGTGAGACGTCACGGAGGACCCCCAGACAGCACACATGCACCGTGAGACGTCACGGAGGACCCCCAGACAGCACACATGCATGCCTCTCCCTCCTCCTGACGAGCCAACACACACACACACACACACACCCACACACACACACACACACACACACACACACACACACACACACACACACATGCCTACACCCACACACACACATGCCTACACACACACACACACACACACACATGCCTACACACACACACACACACACACACACTTATTAATTCCAGGCTGTTTGCTGGCTGTGTGCAGGCTGTGTGCTGGCTGTTTTCTGGCTGTTTGCGGCTGTTTGCAGGCTGTGTGCAGGCAGTGTGTAGGCTGTTTGCTGGCTGTGTGCAGGCTTGTGTGTAGGCTGTGTGTAGGCCGTTTGCTGGCTGTGTGCTGGCTGTTTGCTGGCTGTGTGCAGGCTTTGTGTAGGCTGTTTGCTGGCTGTGTGCTGGCTGTTTTCTGGCTGTTTGCTGGCTGTTGCAGGCTGTGTGCAGGCAGTGTGTAGGCTGTTGCTGGCTGTGTGCAGGCTTGTGTGTAGGCTGTGTGCTAGGCTGTGTGCTGGCTGTGTGCTGGCTGTTTGCTGGCTGTGTGTCTGGCTGTGTGTAGGCCGTTTGCTGGCTGTGTGCTGGCTTTGTGTAGGCCGTTTGCTGGCTGTTTGCTGGCTGTTTGCTGGCTGTGTGCAGGCTTTGTGTAGGCTGTTTGCTGGCTGTGTGCAGGCTGTTTGCTGGCTGTGTGCTGGCTGTGTGCAGGCTGTGTGCTGGCTGTGTGCTGGCTGTGTGTAGGCTGTGTGCTGGCTGTGTGCAGGCTGTTTGCTGGCTGTGTGCTGGCTGTGTGCTGGCTGTGTGTAGGCTGTTTGCTGGCTGTGTGTCTGCAGCACTCTACCTTCAGGACGTCCTTGATCAGTGCTTCCTGACTGAAGTGATGTAACTCTGGGAGCATGTCTTAGTTTGGGATCTGCTTCCTGACTGAAGTGATGTAACTCTGGGAGCATGTCTTAGTTTGGGATCTGCTTCCTGACTGAAGTGATGTAACTCTGGGAGCATGTCTTAGTTTGGGATCTGCTTCCTGACTGAAGTGATGTAACTCTGGGAGCATGTCTTAGTTTGGGATCTGCTTCCTGACTGAAGTGATGTAACTCTGGGAGCATGTCTTAGTTTGGGATCTGCTTCCTGACTGAAGTGATGTAACTCTGGGAGCATGTCTTAGTTTGGGATCTGCTTCCTGACTGAAGTGATGTAACTCTGGGAGCATGTCTTAGTTTGGGATCTGCTTCCTGACTGAAGTGATGTAACTCTGGGAGCATGTCTTAGTTTGGGATCTGCTTCCTGACTGAAGTGATGTAACTCTGGGAGCATGTCTTAGTTTGGGATCTGCTTCCTGACTGAAGTGATGTAACTCTGGGAGCATGTCTTAGTTTGGGATCTGCTTCCTGACTGAAGTGATGTAACTCTGGGAGCATGTCTTAGTTTGGGATCTGCTTCCTGACTGAAGTGATGTAACTCTGGGAGCATGTCTTAGTTTGGGATCTGCTTCCTGACTGAAGTGATGTAACTCTGGGAGCATGTCTTAGTTTGGGATCTGCTTCCTGACTGAAGTGATGTAACTCTGGGAGCATGTCTTAGTTTGGGATCTGCTTCCTGACTGAAGTGATGTAACTCTGGGAGCATGTCTTAGTTTGGGATCTGCTTCCTGACTGAAGTGATGTAACTCTGGGAGCATGTCTTAGTTTGGGATCTGCTTCCTGACTGAAGTGATGTAACTCTGGGAGCATGTCTTAGTTTGGGATCTGCTTCCTGACTGAAGTGATGTAACTCTGGGAGCATGTCTTAGTTTGGGATCTGCTTCCTGACTGAAGTGATGTAACTCTGGGAGCATGTCTTAGTTTGGGTCATCACAGAGCACAGTACCTCACTGGCAACATCATGAGAAGATAATGATGTTTAATGATGTTTATCTTATACAGACTCTGCTCAGGTCACCAAGCTCTGTAGAACACCTGACACACCTGAGCACTAGGACATACCTCACCTTCAGCATCAGAGTACAGCAGCTGTAATGTTACTGTGGAGATATTTGAGGCAGTGTTGAGGCAGTGCCATGCGGAGGCAGTGTTGAGGCAGTGTTGAGGCAGTGCTATGCGGAGGCAGTGTTCAGGCAGTGTTGAGGCAGTGCTATGCGGAGGCAGTGTTCAGGCAGTGTTGAGGCAGTGCTATGCGGAGGCAGTGTTGAGGCAGTGTTGAGGCAGTGTTGAGGCAGTGTTGAGGCAGTGTTGAGGCAGTGTTGAGGCAGTGTTGAGGCAGTGCTATGCGGAGGCAGTGTGAGGCAGTGTTGAGGCAGTGTTGAGGCAGTGTTGAGGCAGTGTTGAGGCAGTGCTATGCTGGAGGCAGTGTTGAGGCAGTGTTGAGGCAGTGCCATGCGGAGGCAGTGTTCAGGCAGTGTTGAGGCGGTGCCATGCGGAGGCAGTGTTGAGGCAGTGTTTGAGGCAGTGTTGAGGCAGTGTTGAGGCAGTGCCATGCGGAGGCAGTGTTGAGGCAGTGTTGAGGCAGTGTTGAGCAGTGCTTTGAGGCAGTGTTGAGGCAGTGTTGAGGCAGTGCCATGCGGAGGCAGTGTTGAGGCAGTGTTGAGGCAGTGCTATGCGGAGGCAGTGATTGGGTGCTTGTGTTGCGGTACAGATGGTGAGTTCAGCTGAGGTGAGTTTAGTTCCGAGCAGTGAGATAATAAATTTGAAGCACAACATTACCTGAGAGAACATTGTGTTTGTGTCCCTGGGCCTTCTAAGCACCACCTGACAGCACTGAGCTCACACAGACACAACCAGCCTCCTTCATCATCACACGTGGGCCGGGGAAAATACTGTCAGCCAGTTTCAGCAAGTTAGATTGAGTTTCCTTCTAAAGCAGTGAATCATCCGGGCTGTAGCAGGCTGCTAGATGAACTCATCCAGGACCAGACAGCAGAGAGATGGATGCCTGTCACACAGACCCTGCAGCCCTGCAGCCCTGCAGCCCTGCAGCCCTGCAGCCCAGCCTCCTCACAGTCTCTGCTCTGGCCTAGTAAGGTGTGATGTCATGAATACCCCGAGGTAGCAGTGTCTGAATGGGCCTGGGGCCCAGAGGGGTTTAAATGGAGCCTTGTTTGTGGGTGTCTGTGACAGAGAGGAAGTAAGGAGGGGGGTGAGATGGGGGGTGTGGGGGTGCTTTTGTGTGCCTCCCCCCTCCCTCCCTCCCCCCTCCTGCTTCATTCTCCTGTCAGCAGCCTGGTTCCCACAGCAGGAGAATGGAGAGGGACAGGGCTGGCTAGGGGGGGGAGGGGGGAGGGGCTGGCTGGAGGGGGGGGAGGGGGGGCTGGGGGGCTGAGGGGCTGAGGGGTGGGGGGGGGACGAGAGACGGGAGAAACTAGCTGTTTTGTCTGCTGATTCTCCTCTCAGTGAGCAGGGGTGATAGGCTGCATACATCTCTATGCATCTCCTTTAGCTGTGACAGCTTCATGGCCTGCTGCTGTAATTAGCTGTCAGGAAGGGGGCGCTCCTCTTTGTGTGATTGGTCAGCGAGTCATGCAGGTGCTGAAGGAGTGGTCACGGTTCAGCTGGTCCTGAGCCTGCAGACAGGGCAGCAGGAAGGAGAGGGGCGGAGCCATGCCCCAGGGCAGGGCAGCAGGAAGGAGAGGGGCGGAGCCATGCCCCAGGGCAGGGCAGCAGGAAGGAGAGGGGCGGAGCCATGCCCCAGGGCAGGGGCAGCAGGAAGGAGAGGGGCGGAGCCATGCCCCAGGGCAGGGCAGCAGGAAGGAGAGACAGAGACAGTCTGACTCCTCAGCATCACTGGTCACCGACGCTGGCTTTGAGAGATGGTGAAATGATGAAAGAGATTGGTGTGTGAGTGTGTGAGTGTGTGTGAGTGTGTGAGTGTGTGTGTGAGAGGCGGTGCGGCAGTGTGACGTGGCGTACACACACACCACCCAGAGAGGAGCAAACAGCACCTGCTGTCAGAAGGAGGTTTTATTAGGAGCTGTCTAATGAAGTGGCCCTGTCACACTCAGACCTGGCGTCATCTACAACCTCAACAGCTCACAATCACCCAGACAGCCCCTGGAAGACAGGGACATAGTGACCTTTAGACACACACACACACACACACACACACACACACACACACACACACACACACGACTGTGCGGATCATTGATTGAGCCAAATGTGATTAAAAACCTGCTCTGCTGGAACACTGGAACAATAAGTATGGTTCTCCTCCTCTCCTCATCTCCTCTTCTCCTCTTCTCCTCCTCTCCTCATCTCCTCTGTCCTCCTCTCTTCCTCTCCTCCATCACATGAGTTGCTGATGTCATGGCTGTGTCTAACAGGCCTCATGTTTGTGTGGTGGGGTCTGGAACATGACTCCCCGCTCTATCAGAGAGCAGAGGACCGAGGAGGGAGACAGACTGTGGGACGGCTTCTGTCTCTCTGAGGAGAGAGACAGACTGTGGGACGGCTTCTGTCTCTCTGAGGAGGGAGACAGACTGTGGGGCTTCTGTCTCTCTGAGGAGGGAGACAGACTGTGGGGGCTTCTGTCTCTCTGAGGAGGGAGACAGACTGTGGGGCTTCTGTCTCTCTGAGGAGGGAGACAGACTGTGGGGCTTCTGTCTCTCTGAGGAGGGAGACAGACTGTGGGACTTCTGTCTCTCTGAGGACGTGAGGGATTACCCTGTGGGGAGTGTGGGTCCTTGTGGGTTTGTGACTGGGGCTGGAGTGTGTTGTTTACCCAGGGAGAATTCATGGCCAGGTTCTAAGTGGGGCTAGCTAGGAGCAGGGCTTGGTTCTAAGTGGGGCTAGCTAGGAGCAGGGCTAGGTTGTCAGTGGGGCTAGTTAGGGGCAGGGCTAGGTTCTAAGTGGGGCTAGCTAGGAGCAGGGCTTGGTTCTAAGTGGGGCTAGCTAGGGGCAGGGCTAGGTTGTCAGTGGGGCTAGCTAGGGGCAGGGCTAGGTTGTCAGTGGGGCTAGCTAGGGGCAGGGCTAGGTTGTCAGTGGGGCTAGTTAGGGCAGGGCTAGGTTGTCAGTGGGGCTAGTTAGGGGCAGGGCTAGGTTCTAAGTGGGGCTAGCTAGGGGCAGGGCTTGGTTCTAAGAGGGGCTAGCTAGGAGCAGGGCTTGGTTCTAAGTGGGGCTAGCTAGGGGCAGGGCTAGGTTGTCAGTGGGGCTAGTTAGGGGCAGGGCTTGGTTCTAAGTGGGGCTAGCTAGGGGCAGGGCTTGGTTCTAAGAGGGGCTAGCTAGGGGCTGATGAAATATTCACACCCTGTCACAGGTACACTCCCTCAGATCAGCTGTTGTGCTCCACCACCCGGCTCAGCCGCCCATCCCCAGTTTCCACCCCAAGGGCAACACGAAACCTTCAGGGTGCCTAGCAACGGACGGCTCTTCAGTTGTAGTCACACCCACTCCACACCACACATCTCCTGCTCTCTCTCTCACACACCACTTACTACACACACTTACTACACACACTACTACACACACTTACTACACACACTTACTACACACACTTACTACACACACTTACTCTCTTACAGTGCTGCCCTCAGGGCCTCTTCCATGCTGGGACTGTTAGAGAGAGGGAGAGAGGGAGGGAGGGAGACATAGAAAGACACAGAGAGAGAGAGTAATGTACATATACTGTACAGCAGAAGGTCGAGGATCAGAAGAGCTCTCCAGTGTTTTGGTGGTTCTGAGATGAACTCTGCTGCCTGTCTGTCTGCCTGTCTGTCTGCTCTGTCTGTCTGTCGTCTGTCTGTCTGTCTGTCTGCTCTGTCTGTCTGTCTGTCTGTCTGTCTGTCTTCTGTCTGTCTGTCTGCCTGTCTGTGGGTCATCTCCTCCTGCCTGTCTGTGGGTCATCTCCTCCTGCCTGCTGTGGGTCATCTCCTCTGCCTCCCTGCCTGTCTGTGGGTCATCTCCTCCTGCCTGTCTGTGGGTCCTCCCTGCCTGTCTGTGGGTCATCTCCTCCGCCTGCCGTCTGCTGTCTGTGGGTCATCTCCTGTGTCTGTCTGTGGTCATCTCCTGCCTGCCTGTGCTGTGGGTCATCTCCTCCTGCCTGTCTGTGGGTCATCTCTGCCTGCCTGTCTGTGGGTCATCTCCTGCCTGTCTGTGGGTCATCTCCTCCTGCCTGTCTGTGGGTCATCTCCTCCTGCCTGGAACTGAAACCCAGCACAGGAAATGCTGCTCATTGGTTACTGGCCCTCAGGGAAAACACAGATCGTCCTCTCCTCGTGCATAGATCTAATTTCACCAGATCGATCCATTTGAGATTACCCCCCTCCTCCTCCTCTCCTCCTCCTCTCTCCTTCTCCCTTTTTAAGTGCTGTCATGACATGAATGTCGGAATCACAAACATGGGCTAGTAGAGGAAGCTACAAGCCTGTTGAAGTATCGGAGTGCTTAATTATTTTTGTGGTTCTGTATGTTTAGGTTGCTCTCCTCCTCCTCTCTCCTCTCCTCCTCCTCTCTCCTCCTCTCTGCTCCTCTCCTCCTTCTCTCTCTCTCCTCCTCTCTCCTCCTCGTCCTCTCCTCTCTCCTCCCGTCTCCTCTCTCTCTCCTCTCTATCTCCTCTCTCCTCCTCTCTGCTCGCTCCTCTTCTCTCTCTTCTCTCGCTCGATCCCGTACATCGTCTCTCCTCTCTCCTCTGCTCCTCCTCTCTCTCTCTCTCTCCTCCTCTCTCTCCTCCTCTCTCCTCTCTCCTCTCTCCCATCTCTCTCTCTCTCCTCTCCTCTCTCTCTCCTACAATCTCCATATATGTGGAAGATTAAAATCGCTCGTGTCTGCGTACTCTTTTCTCGTCTGCTCTCTCAGGCGACTCACTCTCTCCTCCATCTCTTCTTCTCTCCTCCTACTCTCCTCCTCTCCTCTCTCTCCTCTCGTCGTCCTCTCTCCTCCTGCTCGATATCGCTCTCTCCTCTGCTCTCCTCTCATCCTATCCTCTCCTCCTCGTCTCCTCGCTCTCTCCTCACTCGAGAGTTCTAGCTCACACTCCTCTCTACCACCTCCCGTCGCTCCTCTTCTCTCGCGTCTCTCGCCTCTCCTCCTCTCTCTCCTCTCGTCTCTCCTCGGCGTGCCTCCTCTCTACGATCTGCTCCTTGGCTCCACCCTGGGTGTGTGGGGCGTGGCGTTGCCCCCTGCTCAGAGTGGGGTGACTCAAGAGAGGAGAGAGAAGAGAGAAGAGAGAGAGCAGGGGAGGGAAAGAAAGAGGGAAGGCATGGAGGGAGGGAAGTAGGAGTGGAGGTGAGGGAGGAGAGGGATTGAGAGGGAGAGTTAGATGGAGAGAGTAATATATTGAGTCACTAGATGTTTTCTGAACAATCCATTAAGGAGATGAGATTTTTAGAGCTGCCATGGTGACGCATCGTAGCTGACGTCGTAGCCTGATCAGTCACTGCAGCTCTGATCTGGATGATGATGTCAGATCTGACGAGTCAGGTCTGATGACAGTAGTAGAGTGTGCTGGACTGTTCAGAATGTTCAGAATCTCACTGATCGTAATGTTTTCCTGGAGTTTCTCTTGACAGGAAATCGTGTTTGAATATTTTGGACTGAACCCTCCTCCAATCTGTCTGTCTGTCTGCCTGTCTGCTCCTGTCTGTCCATCTACTTACCTGTCTACCTGTCTGAGGGCAGGCAGGTGTGACTTGCCTGGCCAGCCTGTCTGTGTGTCTCCAGACCCAGGGTCAGTGACCCAGGCCAGTGTTGGGTTTCACCCAGAGTATCCCTCCCCTCCCCCTGAGCCTGTCCTGTCTCCTGTCTTTCAGCCATCATCAACCCCAAGCACCCAAAGAGAACAAGAGCTTCAACTTTGATTACTCCTACTGGTCCCACACTACGGTGAGCACACCTGGCACCCTCCTCTCCCCTCCAGCCTCTAGCTGGAATATCAACATGGATAATGGTCTGACTGGTGTCTCTAACTAGTATCTCTAAGTAGTGTCTCTGTCCCCCTGCCTCCCTGCTGCCCCCCTGCCCTGCACCCTGCCTCCCTCTGCTGCCCCCCTGTCCCTGCTGCCTCCCTGCCCCCCTGCCTCCCTGCCCCCCCTGCCCCCCTGCCTCCCTGCCCCCCTGCCTCCCTGCCCCCCTGCTCCCCTGCCCCCCTGCCTCCCTGCCCCCCTGTCCCCCTGCCTCCCTCTGCCTCCCTGCCCCCCTGCTGTCCCCTGCCTCCCTGCCCCCCTGCCTCCCTGTCCCCCTGCCCCCTGCCTCCCTTCCGCCCTGCCTCCCCAGCCGGAGGACCTGAACTTCGCGTCGCAGCTGCAGGTGTACCGGGACATCGGGGTGGAGATGCTGCAGCACGCCTTCGAGGGCTACAACGTCTGCATCTTCGCCTACGGCCAGACGGGGGCCGGCAAAGAGCTTACACCATGATGGTACGCCAGGATAAGACCAGGCAGGCTCCCATCCCCCTGGTACACAACACACACACACACACCATCCCCCTGGTACACACACACACCCACCATCCCGGTACACACACACACACACACCATCCCCCTGGTACACACACACCACCCACACCCCATCCCCCTGGTACACACACACACAACACCATCTTCCCCCTGGTACACACACACACAACACCACCATCCCCCTGGTACACACACACCCACACCAGTCCCCCTGGTTCCACCCACACACACCATCCCCCTGGTACACACACACACCCACACACACCATCCCCCTGGGTACAACACACACACACCACACACACCATCCCCTTGTAACACACACA
This sequence comes from Mallotus villosus, assembly GCA_903064625.1. Classification (NCBI taxonomy): domain Eukaryota; kingdom Metazoa; phylum Chordata; class Actinopteri; order Osmeriformes; family Salangidae; genus Mallotus; species Mallotus villosus. The sequence goes on from CAEFZP010001675.1 coordinate 426,826, forward strand.
ACACCATCCCCCCTGGTACACACACAAGCACACCCACCCACCACACACACACCATCCCCCTGGTACAACACACCACCATCCCCCTGGTACAAGCACCCACACCACATCCCCTGGTACACACGACACACACACACCCCCATCCCCCTGGTACACCCACAGCACCACCATCCCCCTGGTACCAACCACAACACCATCCCCCTGGTACACACACACCATCCCCCTGTTACCAACACACACCTCCCCCTGGTACACACCAACACCCACACACACCATCCCCCTGTTACACACACACACACACACCATCCCCTGGTACACACACACACAACCATCCCCCCCTGGTAACACACACACACACACCACACACACCATCCCCCTGGTATGGGACACCACACCACCACACACCCATCCCCTGGGCCACACACACACACAACCAACACCACCATCCCTCCCCCTGGTACACACCCACCCAACAACCCACACAAACCCACCACCCCTCTGGGAACAACACACACACCATCCCCCTGGTACACACACACACACACACACCATCCTCCTGTATCAATCATATTTGTTTCTGAATGTAACTGGTTTCTTCCTCCCCCTCTGATCAGTTGTGTGAAGATCTGTTCACCACGATCACGGTCACAACACTGACAACACTTGTCTACCTGTAGAGGTGAGCATCCTGTCGGCCTGTCTGCCTGTCGTCTGTCTTCCGTCTGTCTGCCGTCTGTCTGTCTGCCTGTCTCGTGTCTGTCTGTCGTCTGTCTGTCTGTCTGTCTGTCTGCCTGTCTGCCTGCCTGTCCTGTCTGTCTTGCCTGTCTGTCTGCTCCTGTCCTGTCTGCCTGTCTGTCTGTCTGTCTGTCCTGTCTGTCGTCTGTCTGTCTGTCTGTCTGTCTGTCTGTCTGTCTGTCTGTCCTGTCTGTCTGTCTGTCTGTCGACCTGTCTGTCTGTCTGTCTGTCTGTCTGTCTGTCGACCTGTCTGTCTGGACTCTCCTTAACCACCTGCTCAGGTGAGCTACATGGAGATCTACTGTGAGCGCGTGCGTGACCTCCTGAACCCCAAGAACAAGGGGAACCTGCGAGTGCGAGAGCACCCCCTGCTGGGGCCCTACGTGGAGGACCTGTCCAAGCTGGCAGTCACCTCCTACAACGACATCCAGGACCTCATGGACTCTGGCAACAAGGCCAGGTAGGACCTCACCCTGTCCCCCCCCTGTCCCCCTCTCACCCCCCCCTTTCCCCCTCTCACCCCCCCTGTCCCCCTCTCACCCCCCCTGTCCCCCTCTCACCCCCCCCTGTCCCCCTCTCACCCCCCCTGTCCCCCACTCACCCCCCCTGTCCCCCCTCTCTCTCCACCCCCCCTCAGGTGGAGACTGGCTCCTCGCAGGTGCAGGTTGAAACTAGGACACACTAGGAAGGGCACGATTCTGCTGTTCTGGGGGGAAAAAATGATGATACCAACTTAAAAGAATCACATTTATTTGAACCTGTGTTGTTTTGAAATTCAATAGCGTGGTCACACTGGTGTCAGTGTCCCTGTCCTGTCAGCTAAAAGGCACTATTGACAGATTGAGGCTATTTCCTGCTCTGCTCACGCCCCTCCCTCTGAACTGTTTATTCTGACTGGATGTTAATTCCTCTTCCTGTCTGGCCCGTGTATTCTGGAAGTTAAATATGTGTACTCTGTACAGGAGTGTGGATGAGGGTTGGGATGATGTTAAGGATGATGAGGATGAGTGTGGATGAGGGTTGGGATGATGTTAAGGATGATGTCTCTGCTCTCTACAGGACGGTGGCAGCCACCAACATGACGAGACCAGCAGCCGATCTCACGCCGTCTTCAACATCATCTTTACCCAAAAACGCCACGACGCCGACTCGGAGGACAACACCTCCGAAAGGTAGGGGGCGCCATCGCAGCTGAGTCAGCCCTCTCCCCTCACCCTCTCCCTCTCCCTCACCCTCACCCTCACACCCTCTCCCTCTCCCTCTCTCCCCTCCCCCTCCCCTCTCCCTCTCCCTCTCCCTCACCCTCTCCCTCTCCCCCTCTCCCCCCTCTCCCTCTCCTCCTCCCCCTCTCCCTCTCCCTCTCCCCCTCCTCCCTCTCCCTCTCCCTCACCCTCACCCTCACCCTCCCCCTCTCCCTCCCTCTCCCTCACCCTCACCCTCAACCCTCTCCCTCCCCTCTCCCCTCTCCCCTCCCCCTCTCCCCTCTCCCTCACCCTCCCTCTCCCTCCCCCTCCTCCCTACCCTCCCCCTCCCCCTCTCCCTCTCCCTCTCCCTCATCCCTCCACGCCCTCGTCTCCCTCTCCCTCTCCCTCCCCCTCTCCTCCCTCTCCCTCTCCCTCTCCCTCCCCTCTCTCGCCTCCCCTCTCCCCCCTCTCACCCATCCCCCTCTCCCTCACCCCGTCTCCCTCGCTCCCTCGCCTCACCCTCTCCCTCTCCCTCTCCCAGGCTGTAGACTCTGTGACACTGTGAGCGAAACAGGAAGATGTGAGTCTGTACCATCCATCTTTATTGACGTTTCTGTCCCAGGTCAGCAAGATCAGCCTGGTGGACCTGGCTGGGAGCGAGAGGGCCGATTCCACCGGAGCTAAAGGGACCAGGCTCAAGGTGAGGCTGATGCTCTGGATGCTCACTCTGGTTCTACCTTCTACTGAAAAGCCTGTTCTGATGTCATTCCATTTCCTGTTCTGATGTCATTCCATTTCCTGTTCTGATGTCATTCCATTTCCTGTTCTGACAGGAAGGAGCTAACATCAATAAGTCTCTGACCACACTGGGGAAGGTCATCTCTGCCCTGGCTGAAGTGGTACAGATCACATATTTATTACCTAAGTATTCATTTACCATGTTCGTTCTATGAACTATCAGATGAATATTTTCTGTTTTGTTTTCAGGATTCGGGACCAAACAAGGTAAGATGTTGTCATGGGAACATGAGAGGGGCCTGAGTGCTCACTCATGTGCTGACCCAGTCACACAGGTGTTCTGACTTCCTGTTCTGACTTCCTGTTCTGACTTCCTGTTTGATTTCTTTACTTCTCAAGCAGAACAAGAAGAAGAAGAAGGTGGAGCATCACATCCCGTACAGAGACTCTGTCCTGACCTGGCTGCTGAGAGAGAACCTAGGTGTGAACACTGAACACTCCTCCATCTAACCCTGCACATGTACAGCCTCATGCATCCAGCCTGTGTGTGAGGGCTGCCTGTGTTGACTGGTGCCTGTGTTGACTGGTGCCTGTGTTTGACTGGTGCCTGTGTTGACTGGTGCCTGTGTTGACTGGTGCCTGTGTTGACTGGTGCCTGTGTTGACTGGTGCCTGTGTTGACTGGTGCCTGTGTTGACTGGTGCCTGTGTTGACTGGTGCCTGTGTTGACTGGTGCCTGTGTTGACTGGTGCCTGTGTTGACTGCTCTCTTCTCTCCAGGAGGAACTCTCGCACGGCCATGGTGGCAGCTCTCAGTCCTGCGGACATCACTATGATGAGACCCTGAGCACACTCAGGTGACAAGACAATACTGATGGAACCTCTCTCTCTCTGCCTCTCTCTCTCTCTCTGCCTCGCTCTCTGCCTCTCTCCTCTGCCTCTCTCCTCTGTCCTCTATTTCTCTCTCTCTCTGCCTCTCCTCCTCTCTCCTCTCTCCTCCTCTGTCCTCTCTCTCTCTCTTTCCCCTCTCTCCTCTGTCCTCTCTCTCCCTCCCTCAGACCTGTGTCTGAATGTTGAGCTGAAGGATGCCGTTATGTAGACCTCAGTGTTGCGTAACACCAGGAGAAGCTGTGGGCTCTTCAGATGTTTCAAGGGCACAGCTGCTCTGTCAGAACGCTGAGCTCTGTGTTCCTGGAGGCTGCAGCTCTTTGTGGTGTGTGTGTGTGTGTGTGTGTGTGTGTGTTGCTACGTATGTGTGTGTATTTCTGTGTGTGTGTGTGTGTGTGTGGTTATCCTTCTCACCTCCCCTTCCCCGTCTCCCCCCCAGGTACGCAGACAGTGTGTGTGTGTGTGTGTGTGTGTGTGTGTGGTTCTCCTCCTCACCTCCTCCTCACCTCCTCTCCCTAACCCTAACTCCAGGTATGCAGACAGAGCCAAGCAGATCCGCTGCAACGCTGTGATCAACGAGGACCCCAGTAACCGTCTGGTGCGTGAGCTGAAGGAGGAGGTGGGCCGTCTGAGAGACCTGCTCTGTGCTCAGGGCCTGGGGGACATCATCGAGAGTACGTCCAACACCAACCCTCACACCCTCATCACACACAGGGGAGGGTTCAACCTATCACACACAGGCTGGGAGGGTGTTCAACCTATCACACACAGGCTGGGAGGGTGTTCAACCTATCACACACAGGCTGGGAGGGTGTTCAACCTATCACACACAGGCTGGGAGGGTGTTCAGCCTATCACACACAGGCTGGGAGGGTGTTCAACCTATCACACACAGGCTGGGAGGGTGTTCAACCTATCACACACAGGCTGGGAGGGTGTTCAACCTATCACACACAGGCTGGGAGGGTGTTCAACCTATCACACACAGGCTGGGAGGGTGTTCAGCCTACCACACACAGGCTGGGAGGGTGTTCAACCTATCACACACAGGCTGGGAGGGTGTTCAACCTATCACACACAGGCTGGGAGGGTCTAACCTATCACACACAGGCTGGGAGGGTTCAACCTTCAGCTCCCCTCCATCAGTTGGATTCAGACAACCCTGGTTAACACAAACAGCTCTCACTGTCTCACAACCCTGGTTAACACAAACAGCTCTCACTGTCTCACAACCCTGGTTAACACAAACAGCTCTCACTGTCTCACAACCCTGGTTAACACAAACAGCTCTCACTGTCTCACATCCCTGGTTAACACAAACAGCTCTCACTGTCTCAGAACCCTGGTTAACACAAACAGCTCTCACTGTCTCACATCCCTGGTTAACACATTGCCACACTCCCTTCCTTCCTTCCTTCGTGTTGAAAGTGTGATCCTGTCTCTCCTCCTGTCCCTCTTCCTCTCTTTCCTCCTCCTCTCCCTCTTCCTCTCTCAGCATACCGTGGGCCCATCGCTGAGATAGCTGGTTTGAAATGTGTGTTTCTATTTCTTCCCAGTGCTACCCCTGCAGCTAACACTCGCTAACACAAGCTAACATGGCTAACACAGGCTAACACTCGCTGACATGGCTAACACAGGCTAATTCAGCTAACACTCGCTAACACAAGCTAGCATGGGGCTGTGGAGTCTCTGAGCTCAAAGCTTTGGCTCTGAGGTAATCATGTGATCATACGAGGCAGTACGTGATCCGGTTGTCTGGTGTCGCTTGAGCGTTCCAGAGCGTTCAGAGCGTTCCAGAGCGTTCCAGAGCGTTCCAGAGCGTTCCCAGAGCGTTCCAGAGCGTTCCAGAGCGTTCCCAGAGCGTTCCAGAACGTTCCAGAGCGTTCCCAGAGCGTTTCAGAGCTCAGTACCTCACGCCTCTGATGGTGAAGGGGGCTGTTAGCTCTGATGAGCTCATCAACGCCACCTGCTCTCAGATTGATGTCTTGAGTGACAAGCCTGCTGGCTCTAACACTCCCACATCATCTGCTCTGCCCCCTGCTGGCTGTCAGGAGAACTGCACCCCTCTTGTTCCTCCAGCCATGCAGACAGAGGCTCCAACATCATATAACGTTATTGAACCAGATGGCTGCTAGCTTGGTTATTACCCTGACGTTCATAATACTCTCTGCCGGTGACAGGCAGCTTCCATGACGATGTCTCGGTGTGATATCCTGCTCCGGTTTATTGCTTTGCGTTGCCATAGCAGCACCTGCAGGTCTGAGAGACAGTCTTTGTCTTGAGGGAAGGTTATTGAAAGCTTAATATTCACACTGCGACACCATTTACAAAAGAATATTAAAAAAGGTCAGGCCAGGACATCAATCTCCACCCAGTTTCAGTGGAGATCCCTGTGAGATTGTGATACTAACTACAGCCAGAGCTCCTCCCTGTGTCCACCCAGGTCCTACAATGAGACAGAGTCCACTGCTTTCAAACAGAGAGCCACTGCTTTCAAACAGAGAGCCACTGCTCTGTAGGAGAAAGGATGTGGCTTCTACAGTAATGGATCTGGTCATGCTGGTTTTACAGTAGCTGTCTGGGTGCTTAACGAACATCCAGCAGCTTTTATCTGTAACCTGATCTCAACATTGCCATCTGAAGCCCTGGTCTGCACCATCCCTCCTGCCCTCTGCCTTAGACACAGTCTCCATGCTAGAGACATGATGAGAATGACATGATGGATGATGGTTCAGTGATGGTTTATCATCTCCAGGACCGTGGATGGGCATGATGAGGTAACTCAGGGGCCGAGGTGATTAGGTTACAGCTTCTGACGGTGCAGAGACTCCAGACGTGATCCAGTTAGGAGCGCCCTACTGACGACGCTTGCTTGATGCTTGACGGCAGCAGCTGCTCTGTCTCCCTCTCGCGGCTGATTGGCTGTTTTCTGTCTCCTAGCGGCTGATTGGCTGTTTCTTGTTTCCTAGCGGCTGATTGGCTGTTTCTGTTTCCTCCTCGCGGCTGATTGGCCGCTTCTGTCTCCTCGCGGCTGATTGGCTGTTTCTGCTCCTGTGCGTCACTGTTCCTCGCACGCTCTCCTACTTGAAGTTACGCTTTTGTATTTCAGATCGTTTACAAGCTACATGTCTTCTTTCTTTCTTCTCTTCTCTCCTTCTCTTCTCTTTTCCTCCTTTTCTGTTTGGTTCACTTATCCCCCCCCCACCCCCCCAACATCTCCCATCCACTTCCTTATACCCCTGGTCCCGCCCCTCCCTGACAGACCTGTCCGATCACAAGAACAATATGATAAAGACCAAGCTGTCATTCAAAGGGGTGATCTCTCCACAGTGACCAATACCATGACAGGGATGAGCCCGTCCCCGTCGCTGTCCGCCCTCTCCAGCCGGGCCGGCTCCATCGCCAGCCTCCACGACCGCATCATGTTCAGCCCTGGGAGCGAGGAGGCCATCGAGAGGCTGAAGGTGGGGACAGGACGCCACACACACACACACACACACACACACACACACACAGACACCACACACACACACACACACTGACACACACTGACACACACAGACACACACACACAGACACACACAGACACACACAGCACAGCGTGAGAGTGTGTTTCCTTCATGTCAGTGATCCAGATGTCTCTGAGCAGGACTGTCACAGAACGCTGCATCCTTCAAGCTCATTGACACAGTTATCTCTGACACAGTTATCTCTGACACAGTTATCTCTGACACAGTTATCTCTGTGGTTCCTCACGCCAGGAAACGGAAAAATCATTGCTGAGCTCAACGAAACCTGGGAGGAGAAACTGAGGCGGACAGAGGCTATCCGCATGGAGAGGTGAGGCTAACCCTGAGCGGCGTCTGGACCAGCGTCTGGTGTCTGGACCAGAGGAACACAGACAACACTACTGACTCACTCAGCACTGAACTGGTCCACCCATCGACTGGGGTTCATGCTGGTTCAGCAGATTGTTGTGTATAATTGAATTTGTATTGTATTTGTATCTCCTTGTTTACAAGCAGGATTGGAAAGGTCAAAGGGCGTAAACATGTGTTCAGTCGGATCTGTAGTAGAGCGACATTGACGTCTGAGGTGTGTCTGTGTGTGTGTCTGTGTGTCTGTGTGTCTGTGTTTGTGTCTCTGTGTGTGTGTGTGTGTGTGTGTGTGTGTGTGCGTGTGTGTGTGTGTGTGTGTGTCTGTGTCTGTGTGTCTGTGTGTGTCTGTGTGTGTGTGTGTGTGTGTCTGTGTCTCTGTGTGTGTTTCAGGGAGGCTCTGCTTGCGGAGATGGGCGTGGCCATGCGCGAGGACGGAGGAACAGTGGGCGTGTTCTCTCCCAAGAAGGTAAATTTAGCCACTCCCACAGGAACAGCTACAGGTGTGTCATTACCTGGTATTCAGGTGCATTTGATTTGCATCTCGGCTGGTAGTCAGAAGGCTGATACATTGGTGTTGTTACCCGTGGTGGAGCAAATCAAATGTACCCAAAAGGTATAACAGTAACGGAGATAAGCAGGTTCAACAGCCCCTCGTCCAATCACAGACATGAATCCTCAGATTAGGACATCAGACTGCATCTTCAGCTCCTTAACATGACGTGTTTGTGTTGGTCTGATTGTAAGCATTCCCTGCGGAGGCCAGAGGCTGTGTTTATAGACACCGTGGGCCTGTTCTCCCCTAACGAGGTCTGTGACACAGCATGATGCAGCGTCGCTCTCTGAGTGTCTGAAGCAACTCCTCCTCTCCTTTCCTCCTCTCCTTTCCTCCTCTCCTCTCCTCCTCCCCTTTCCTACTCTACCACACTACTATCATTTGCGTATTTTTGATATATTTCTTATAAAACATGTTGTTTCTTAAGGATATGTTGGAGTTAATATTCCAGAATGCAGAACATTTAGGCTACGCAGTTCTTCTACTGAAATTGAAATGTCAGCTCTTGGAGAAATGCATCTTCCTTGATAGCCGCGTGTCTATTCAGATTCTGATTCTCTATATCTTCAGGGTGTATTTCTGACTTCCACTGAGTGAACTTCTGTGTGGCTCTATTGGTTTGATGTACACGTGGTCTGTGTCATGTGATGTCATGTGATGTCATGTGATGTCATGTGATGTCATGTGATGTCATGTGATGTCATGTGATGTCATGTGTCATGTGATGTCATGTGATGTCATGTGATGTGATGTGATGTCATGTGATGTCATGTGATGTCATGTGATGTCATGTGATGTCATGTCATGTGATGTCATGTGATGTCATGTGATGTCATGTGATGTCACGTGTGTGTGTCATACAGGACATGATGTAACATGGTTCTCTGTGTGTTTCCAGACTCCACACCTGGTGAACCTGAATGAAGACCCTCTGATGTCTGAATGCCTCCTCTACTACATCAAGATGGGATTACCAGGTAGAGGAAAGAGGATCTCATCGTTCATTATTTACTGTCTCAGTTATTTGTTTGTTTAAATTAGTAATTTATTAATGAGTAGAAGAACCTATATTCAGAACCTCGTCCTGCCTCCCTCCTCTCCTCCCTCCTCCTCCCTCCTCCTCCTCCTCCTCCCTCCTCCCTCCCCTCCTCCTCATACCCCCTCCTCCTCCCCCCTCCTCCTCCCTCCCTCCTCCCTCTCCCTCATCCCTCCTCCCCTCCTCCTCCCTCCTCCCCTCCTCCCTCCTCCCTCCTCCCCTCCTCCCTCCTCCCTCCTCCCTCCTCCCTCCTCCCTCCTCCCTCCTACCCCCCTCCTCCTCCCCCCTCCTCCTCCTCCTCCCTCCTCCCTCTCTCCCTCCTCCCTCCTCCCTCCTCCCTCCTCCCTCTCCTCCTCCTCCTCCCTCCTCCCTCCTCCCTCCTCCCTCCTCCTCTCTCCCCCCTCCTCCCTCCCCCCTCCTCCTCCTCCCTCCTCCCTCTTTCCCTCCTCCTCCTCCTCCCCTCCTCTCCCTCTTCCCTCTTCCCTCATCCCTCCTCCCTCCTCCTTCCTCCCTCCTCCCTCCTCCCTCCTCCTCATCTCCCCCTCTCCTCCTCCCCCCCTCCTCCTCCCTCCTCCCTCTTCCCTCCTCCCTCCTCCCTCCTCCTCCTCCTCCTCCCTCCTCCCTCCTCCCTCCTCCCTCCTCCCTCCTCCTCATCCCCCCTCCTCCCTCCCTCCTCCTCCCCTCCTCCCCTCCTCCCTCCTCCCTCCTACCCCTCCTCATACCCCGCCTCCTCCTCCCTCCCCCCTCCTCTCCCTCATCCCTCCTCCCTCCTCCCTCCTCCTCCTCCTCGCCTCCTCTCTCCTCCTCCTCCCTCCTCCCTCCTCCTCCCCCCTCCTCCTCCTCCCTCCTCTCCTCCCTCCTCCTCCCCTCCTGCCTCCCTCCCTCCTCCCTCCTCCCTCCTCCTCCTCCCCGCCTCCCTCCTCCTCCTCCCTCCTCCTCCCTCCTCCCTCCTCCCTCCTCCCCTCCTCCCTCCTCCCTCCTCCCCCTCCTCCCTCCTCCTCCTCCTTCCTCCTCCCTCTCTTGCCTCTTGTCTTACAGGGTGGGCCGTGTGGATGCCAGCAGTAGACAGGATATTGTGCTCAGCGGCCATTTTATCAAGGATGAGCACTGCACCTTCACCAGTACCACTGGGCCCATGGGAGAGGGTGAGCTACATGGTTTGGTATAGAATAACATAGCATCAAATAGCATAGCACTATGCCTATACATCGTAGTATAAGCATTACAGGTATGTCGCTATGGAGACTGTAGCTCACAGCCAATGGTGTCCCTCCCCAGCGGTGGTGCTGCAGCCGTGTGACGGGGCAGAGACCTACGTCAACGGGAAGAGAGTCTCTGAGCCCACCATACTGAAATCTGGTGAGTCTCTCTCCTCTCTCTCTCTCTCTCTCTCTCTCTCTCTACTCTCTGCTCTGTCTCTCTCTCTCTCTCTCTCTCTCTCTCTCTCTCTCTCCTCTCTCTCTCTCTCTCTGTCTCTCTCTCTGTCTCTCTTTATCTCTCTCTCTCCCTCATCTTGCTCTCTCTCTCTGTCTCTCTCTCCCTCTCTAATCTTCTCCTCCTCTTCTCCTTCTCCAGGGAACCGCATCATCCTGGGGAAGAGCCACGTGTTCCGCTTCAACCACCCAGAGCAGGCGCGTGCGGAGCGGGAGAAGACGCCCTGCGCAGAGACCCCCGCGGAGGCCGTGGACTGGGCCTTCGCCCAGAGAGAACTGCTGGACAAGCAGGGCATCGACATGAAGCAGGAGATGGACCAGAGGTACGGAGGGAGGAGGAGGAGCAGGAGGAGGAGGAGGAGGAGGAGGAGGAGGAGGAGGAGGAGGAGGAGGAGGAGGAGGAGGAGGAGGAGGAGGAGGAGGAGGAGCAGGAGTTGTATCTGTGGTTCTCTCCGTGGTTCCATGGTTCTATCTGTGGTTCTCTCTGTGGTTCCATGGTTCTATCTGTGGTTCTCTCTGTGGTTCCATGGTTCTATCTGTGGTTCTCTCTGTGGTTCCATGGTTCTATCTGTGGTTCTCTCTGTGGTTCCATGGTTCTATCTGTGGTTGTGTCGTCAGGCTGCAGGAGCTGGAGGATCAGTATCGCAGGGAGAGAGAGGAAGCCAACAACCTGCTGGAGCAGCAGAGGCTGGTGAGACTGACCCCTGACCCTCCCCCTGACCCTGACCCTGACCCTCCCCCTGACCCTGACCCTGACCCTGACCCTGACCCCTGACCCTGACCCTGACCCTGACCCTGACCCTGACCCTGACCCTGACCCTGACCCTGATTAGGAACTGTATCATATCTGGTACCTGAGCAGGTTCTCCCGTACTGTAGTGATCCGTAAAGTGACCTGTAATCCCACAGGATTATGAGAGCAAGCTGGAAGCCCTTCAGAAGCAGGTGGACCGCTGTAACCCTGACGCTGTAGAGGAAGAGGAGGAGCCTGAGGAGGAAGGTGGGTGGAACGTCCTCACGGCTCAGCTGAACAGCCAACACACCAGCACCTCCTCTGATTGGTCCCCACAACATCACTACTGTTCTCCGTGTCATTCACACAGTCTGTCATTCACACAGCATCAGTTATAAAGCCCATGGGCAGTATGCAAAAAGGTGTATAGGACCACACAGTCATTCCACCAGGAAATACTGTGTATCTCTATGTGGGTGTAATACTAGAGCATACATCCCTAAACACCGTGTTTGTGCATCAGAGTTGTTTTGAGACTTGTCACTTCTCTGCCCTGTGTTGCCCTCCAGTCCCGTGGACAGAGAGGGAGAGGGAGATGGCCCTGTGGGGCTTCCGTAAGTGGCGCTGCTACCAGTTCACCTCCCTGAGAGACCTGCTGTGGGGAAACGCCATCTTCCTGAAGGAGGCCAACGCCATCAGCGTGGAGCTCAAGAAGAAGGTTCCACAATCTCACCATACTTTGATCTCCTGGCTAAACAAAATCAATCTGTCTGTCTGTCTATCGATGTCAACTTTTTTATCTCTGCACCTGACAATATCCCTTGCTCTCTCTCTCTCCCTCTCTCTCTCTCCTTTCTCTCTCTCTCTGTCTCTCTCTCTCTCTCTCTCTCTCTCTCTCTTCTCTCTCTCTCTCTCTCTCTCTCTCTCTCCCTCTCTCTCAGGTCCAGTTCCAGTTTGTGCTGCTGACGGACACCCTGTACTCCCCCCTGCCCCCCGACCTGCTTCCCTCGGAGGGGTCTAAGGGCAGGGAGCAGAGCCCCTTCCCTCGCACTGTGGTGGCCGTGGAGGTGCAGGACCAGAAGAATGGAGCCACACACTACTGGACCCTGGGGAAGCTGAGGTATGTTCTACTGGGCCTGGAGAAGGTCAGGGTGGTTCTACTGGACCTGGAGAAGGTCAGGGTGGTTCTACTGGGCCTGGAGAAGCTCAGGGTGGTTCTACTGGGCCTGGAGAACGTCAGGGTGGTTCTACTGGGCCTGGAGAAGGTCAGGGTGGTTCTACTGGGCCTGGGGAAGGTCAGGGTGGTTCTACTGGGCCTGGAGAAGGTCAGGGTGGTTCTACTGGGCCTGGAGAAGCTCAGGGTGGTTCTACTGGGCCTGGAGAAGCTCAGGGTGGTTCTACTGGGCCTGGAGAAGGTCAGGGTGGTACTAGAACCACAGACAGACAGGAAGCTCTGCAGGAAGTTATGTAGGAAATCCCATACTTTTAGTAGTGGGACATGTGGTAGGACATCCTAGTATTTTTGTGACATGTTTGTGGTGCTGCCCCCTACAGGCAGAGGCTGGATCTGATGAGGGACATGTATGACCGGGCTGCAGACATGCCCAGCTCCACCATCGAGGACTGTGAGAACGTGATGACCGGAGGGGACCCCTTCTACGACCGCTTCCCCTGGTTCCGGCTGGTTGGCAGGTAAACAGACCCCAGAGGCACTGCATGGTCCTGGTCAGGGCACAGTGAAAAAGCTCAGGAAGTTTCCACCACGATTCCTCCACGATTCTCCTGCAGGATCACCATGCATGGTTTTGATACCAGTACACAAGCATTCTGGGTAATGTAGTGACTGAATACTGTTTAGCGTCTGTTGTTGAGGGGTTTAGGGTGGAGGCAGAATGACTTTATTTAGACAGGAAAGGGTGGGAGTACTTTAACACCACCACCATTTATCACTGCCTGTTACCATGGGAACCCTGTGGGGGTATGAAGTATGCCTCCACAGACTCCACCCCTGCATACCTGTCGTGCTGTAGTCACACAGATGTGTGGGGAAGGAGAGTCATCTCTGACTAGACCCCTGCCCTGGCATGTTGACCTGGGGGGCGGGGCTTGGTGGTGTGTGTTTCTCTCTGCTGTACTAACCTGGTTCCCATGTCTCTGGTTGCCCCAGCAACCCCATTTTCAACACGTGCATGAGCGTGCGCATGAGCGACCCCACCCCCTCCCCCACCCTCTCCACCTCTGAACTGACCGAGCTCGCTGACTCGCGGCGAGGGGGAGAGGAGGAGGAGGAGCTGGCTGAGTTGGACGACCTGGACGATGATATCTTTGTGGACGACTCGTGCTCGGAGCTGGGGGGAGAGGAGGAGGAGGAGGAGGAGGAGGAGGAGAGAGGGGTCTGCCAAGGCGCCAGTGAAGGCCAGGACCCTTTTACGACCGCTCCCCCATATTCAGTGTAGTGGGAAGGTTGGTGAGGCTTCAGGAGCGGGCTGGGGAGGAAACAAGCTCTTTCACTCTGAGACGCAGGATCTTCATCTCTGAACACACACACACACTCTGAGACGCAGGATCTTCATCTCTGAACACACACACACACACTGAGACGCAGGATCTTCATCTCTGAACACACACACACACTCTGAGACGCAGGATCTTCATCTCTGAACACACACACACACTCTGAGACGCAGGATCTTCATCTCTGAACACACACACACACACTGAGACGCAGGATCTTCATCTCTGAACACACACACACACTCTGAGACGCAGGATCTTCATCTCTGAACACACACACACACACTGAGACGCAGGATCTTCATCTCTGAACACACACACACACTCTGAGACGCAGGATCTTCATCTCTGAACACACACACACACTCTGAGACGCAGGATCTTCATCTCTGAACACACACACACACACTGAGACGCAGGATCTTCATCTCTGAACACACACACACACACTGAGACGCAGGATCTTCATCTCTGAACACACACACACACTCTGAGACGCAGGATCTTCATCTCTGAACACACACACACACTCTGAGACGCAGGATCTTCATCTCTGAACACACACACACACACTGAGACGCAGGATCTTCATCTCTGAACACACACACACACACTGAGACGCAGGATCTTCATCTCTGAACACACACACACACTCTGAGACGCAGGATCTTCATCTCTGAACACACACACACACACTGAGACGCAGGATCTTCATCTCTGAACACACACACACACACTGAGACGCAGGATCTTCATCTCTGAACACACACACACACTCTGAGACGCAGGATCTTCATCTCTGAACACACACACACACTCTGAGACGCAGGATCTTCATCTCTGAACACACACACACACTCTGAGACGCAGGATCTTCATCTCTGAACACACACACCACACACTGAGACGCAGGATCTTCATCTCTGAACACACACACACACTCTGAGACGCAGGATCTTCATCTCTGAACACACACACACACACTGAGACGCAGGATCTTCATCTCTGAACACACACACACACTCTGAGACGCAGGATCTTCATCTCTGAACACACACACACACTCTGAGACGCAGGATCTTCATCTCTGAACACACACACACACACTGAGACGCAGGATCTTCATCTCTGAACACACACACACACTCTGAGACGCAGGATCTTCATCTCTGAACACACACACACACTCTGAGACGCAGGATCTTCATCTCTGAACACACACACACACTCTGAGACGCAGGATCTTCATCTCTGAACACACACACACACTCTGAGACGCAGGATCTTCATCTCTGAACACACACACACACTCTGAGACGCAGGATCTTCATCTCTGAACACACACACACACACTGAGACGCAGGATCTTCATCTCTGAACACACACACACACTCTGAGACGCAGGATCTTCCTCTCTGAACACACACACACACACACTGAGACGCAGGATCTTCATCTCTGAACACACACACACACACTGAGACGCAGGATCTTCCTCTCTGAACACACACACACACTCTGAGACGCAGGATCTTCCTCTCTGAACACACACACACACACTGAGACGCAGGATCTTCCTCTCTGAACACACACACACACACTGAGACGCAGGATCTTCATCTCTGAACACACACACACACACTGAGACGCAGGATCTTCCTCTCTGAACACACACACACACTCTGAGACGCAGGATCTTCATCTCTGAACACACACACACACACACTGAGACGCAGGATCTTCCTCTCTGAACACACACACACACACTGAGACGCAGGATCTTCATCTCTGAACACACACACACACACACTGAGACGCAGGATCTTCCTCTCTGAACACACACACACACACTGAGACGCAGGATCTTCATCTCTGAACACACACACACACACTGAGACGCAGGATCTTCATCTCTGAACACACACACACACTCTGAGACGCAGGATCTTCCTCTCTGAACACACACACACACACTCTGAGACGCAGGATCTTCCTCTCTGAACACACACACACACGCTGACAAGCACACGCTCATAGGTGACACACACACTCTGTGTACATGCAGCTGACAACTGGGATGTGTGTGCGTGTGTGCCTGCAAGAACTGGGGGTTTCCTGGATGGTTTAGTCACCGTGGCGACTGTTGTCGGGAGGCTGTTTAATATCTCTGCAGGGGTACCTCCCCTCAGGCTCCACGTGACAACACGTGACAGGGGGCAGCATGAGGCCTGCTGGATCTAGATCCAAAACCAGCATCCCCAGTCTCTCTGTCAGCTGCCTGTCATCTGTCCAGACCCCTCCCTGCCTCTCACCAGGCCTGGTGGATCTAGAGCCAAAACCAGCATCCCCAGTCTCTCTGTCAGCTGCCTGTCATCTGTCCCGAGCCCTCCCAGTCTCTCTGTCAGCTGCCTGTCATCTGTCCCGAGCCCTCCCAGTCTCTCTGTCAGCTGCCTGTCATCTGTCCCGAGCCCTCCCAGTCTCTCTGTCAGCTGCCTGTCATCTGTCCCGAGCCCTCCCAGTCTCTCTGTCAGCTGCCTGTCATCTGTCCCGAGCCCTCCCAGTCTCTCTGTCAGCTGCCTGTCATCTGTCCCGAGCCCTCCCAGTCTCTCTGTCAGCTGCCTGTCATCTGTCCCGAGCCCTCCCTGTCTCTCACCAGGCCTGGTGAACCAGGCTGCTCTCAGCCACGCCTCTCCAGGCTTTTAATGAGCTTTTAACACAAGCTTTAGGAAATTAACCCCCATAAAACCTTGTAATCATTAACACCTCATTAGATCACCTCCCCACACACACTTTAACATGTTTCCACAGCTGTCCAACTGAAATGTTTAGGGTTAGAAATCTGACATTGACCTGTGACCAAACATTAAAGGAAGATCTGTTTTATATGTAGAGGCTTTTTCCGCTTGTCTCTTATCATTTTTATACTATTTTGAGAGTCCTACCACAGAGAACCTGTAGATGTTTAACTATCATGAACTCCCCTCCCTCCACTAAACCTAACACTATCTTTACCACCAGAGGACAGTTTACAGCTTGCTGATGGTAATAGTTGTTAAACATCTCCAGGCGATCATTATGGTCCCTCTGAATAAAGTGACTGTTCTTGTGAGCACATTACCTTGAGCTACACAGTCACCTGATTGGCCGAAACCCAGAGCAGAGATATAGTCCCTTCCTGGACAGTGACCAGACAAACCACCCCGCTCACATCACCTCGTCAGCCCAAGCTGTTTCGATCCGTATCCAAGCAACGTTGTACCTCAACACCTGCTTGAGGTGTGTCACACATTTGTTTTGTACATCTAAATGCTACATAGAAGCTCCCATTTAAGGACACCATCTGCTGAAGTCCGGACATGTCTCATCGAGTATCTCCGATACTTGGTTTATTTTAACCTCCTGGTGGCGTTAGTTCTCTGCCACGACATCGGTGAAGGAGAGAAGCGCCACAAGCTGCTTCAGAAGGCTTGTTATCTCAAGATGAAAGAGCTGGTTTCTACTAGGCATGCCAGAGCACAAGTCATTTTTGTTGTTTATTTTACCCTATCAATTTTTACTTGGATTTTCTGATTAAATGAGTGCTGTCTTTTCCACAAAGCAACACTGCGATCAGCAGAGGGCTGTTTGGGCTCATCTGGTTTCTGTCTTCATCCTGTGTCTGCTTCTTAGTTTTTGATGTAGCATACTTGAAGCTTTTGGCTCAGCCCTGTTCCATGTCATTATTTATCTTTGATTTGCTTTTGATTCCTTTGAGTCGAGAAGCTGAAAGCATATTTTGTTCACCTTTTTGTCTGGAGCATGTCTTCCTTGCACCTCACCAGTCTTGTTGTCTTACGCCTCCCTCTCCTACCACCCCCTGACCCATACATGTCTAATGAGGCTTCTGGGAAATGTAGTTTCAGACTGCAACACAAAACAGTGGTTTAGTATGAAGTCAGCATGTAGGTGTTAGCTAAGTATCTGACAAAACACACAAAAAAATAAAAAAAACTATTGCTGTTAGTCCTTGTTAACATTTTGTCCCCCCTGTACAGAATCAGCAATTCATTAATCTAATCTACTCCTGTTGATATTCAAAACCTGACAAATTTCTACATGTATACTGAATGATTCCTCACCCCATTACAGCCTCCATCTAGACTAGCACACTCCTGTCCTGTTTCAGACGCTAGTTTCAGACGCTAGCTACAGACGCTAGCTTCAGACTCTAGCTTCAGACGCTAGCTACAGACGCTAGCTTCAGACGCTAGCTACAGACGCTAGCTTCAGACGCTAGCTTCAGACTCTAGCTTCAGACGCTAGCTTCAGACGCTAGCTACAGACGCTCGCTTCAGACGCTAGCTTCAGACGCTAGCTACAGACGCTAGCTTCAGACGCTAGCTTCAGACGCTAGCTTCAGACGCTAGCTACAGACGCTAGCTACAGCCCAGCTTGTTTCAATAGAAGATCTGCAATCACATAAACTACAGGAAACACACAGAAGAGAGAGTTTCTCCTTCAACACCAGCTCCGTAGCCTCACCAGCCTCACCAACACTCTTCCTCTAGTAAACAGCCTGTATGCGTCCCAGTAAACCATCCTCATCAGGACCTAGCGCCCCAGAGGTCATCAGGACCTAGCCCCCAGAGGTCAGAGGTCAGGGCAGCTGGTGTGAGAACAGGTCCAGCTTCTCTTTGGTTGCTTTGCAGCTTGATGTCGTGTTTGTCCTGTGTTGTGTTACAACCTCACTGTACAATGTTCCTAGCTTTTATTCTCTCGAATTCTCTCTCTTAATATTTCTTCCTTTCTCCCTCTCTTTCCCACTGTCTCTCTTTCTCTCCCTCCTTCCCTCCCTCCCACCAAACCTCCCCTCTCCATCCCTCCCCTCCCCTCTCCTCCTCACTCCTTCTCCCTGCCCCCTCCCCTCCCTCCAGATCCTTTGTGTACCTCAGTAACCTGCTCTACCCCGTGCCCCTGGTGCACCGCGTGGCTGTCGTCAGTGAGAAGGGGGAGGTGAAGGGCTTCCTCAGGGTGGCAGTCCAGGCCATCTCAGGTAAGACCTGGACCTGCAGACGCCAGGGGAGGGCAGGTGAGGGTGGTAGAAGGCAGGTGGGGGTGGTGTGCCTGGAGGACAGGCTTTGTGTGACTGCTAGAGGAAGTGAAGTGAAGGTGCTCTGTGTTTCCCTCCAGCGGACGAGGAGGCCCCAGATTACGGCTCCGGCGTCCGGCAGTCCGGCACCGCCAAGATCTCCTTCGATGACCAGCAGTTCCAGCAGGTAGGAGGCCCCGCCCCGGCCGGACAGGAGGAGCGTGTAGCGGGTGACCTCTCACCACTGACCGGGGGGCGTGTCCTTGTGCTGCAGTTCCAGGAGTCGAGCCCCGTGGTCGTGTCCCGGGCCGCACCGCCCCAGGAGGAGGAGCTGAGGATCGTGGAGGGGCGGGGCCACAGTGCAGAGGGCCACAGCGCAGAGGGCCAGAGCGCAGAGACCGGACCCTCAGCGGATGAAGTCAACAACAACACGTGTACGTTACCAGCTGTAGTGGAGACTGAGACAGATATGATTTCATCTTGGTCTAATGGTTGCAAACATCCTGTAGACAGTGAGATAATAAAGACCCTTGACCCCTGTGCTCCCCTGTGCTCCCCTGTGCTCCCCTGTGCTCCCCTGTGCTCCCCTGTGCTCCCCTGTGCTCCCCTGTGCTCCCCTGTGCTCCCCTGTGCTCCCCTGTGCTCCCCTGTGCTCCCCTGCCCCCTGTGCTCCCCTGTGCTCCCCTGTGCTCCCCTGTGCTCCCCTGTGCTCCCCTGTGCTCCCCTGTGCTCCCCTGCCCCCTGTGCTCCCCTGTGCTCCCCTGTGCTCCCCTGTGCTCCCCTGTGCTCCCCTGTGCTCCCCTGTGCTCCCCTGCTCCACAGCCAGTGCTGAGGAGGGAGAGAGCCCCCTGAAGGCAGGTGTGGAGGGCTGTGAGGACGGAGCGCTGGAGCACCTGAGGATCGGGACCGTGTTCACCTTCAGAGTCACCATCCTGCAGGCCTCCAGCATCTCTGCTGAGTACGCAGACATCTTCTGCCAGTTCAAGTAAGAGATTCCCCCCCTCACGCTGGGTTTTCTAATGTTTCTAACAGTGTTGTGGTAGGAGGAGCCTGTGCTGGTGGGAGGAGCCTGTGTTGGTATGGTGGGAGGAGCCTGTGGTGGTGTGCTGTCTGTCTCGGATGCAGGTTCTCTGACAGGTGTTGTTCTGCGTAGCTTCATCCACAGGCATGACGAGGCGTTCTCCACAGAACCCCTGAAGAACACGGGCCACGGACCTCCTCTGGGGTTCTACCACGTTCAGAACGTAAGAACCTCCATCCTGAGCCTTCAGGGTTAGTGCCACGCCCAGAGGAACAGGCTCACATGGCTCTCTCAAACGTTGCTTTTCCAGATTGCTGTTGAAGTCACCAAGTCGTTTGTGGAGTACATCAAGACCCAGCCCATCGTGTTCGAGGTGTTCGGTCACTACCAGAGGCAGCCCTTCACTCCGCTCTGCAAGGACCTCATCAGGTGCCCGTCCCAGCAGCTTCACCTGGAACACTTTAGTCTTTGTGTGACAGGCTGATGTTGACAGGCTGATGTTGACGTCTCTCTCTCCCCTAGCCCTCTGCGCCCCTGCCGAAGACAGTTCCCCCGAGTCATGCCTCTGTCCAAGCCAGGTAAGCACCAGAACCTTCCAGAAACAACAACACCTTTTCATTTGGTATGTTATTTGTATGTTGTATGTTAGGTATGTTGCATCATGCTCAAGTTGCGTGTGTCTTAGTATGTGTGGATGTACGTATGCATGTGTGTATACATGTCTATGTGCGTTAGTGTACGTGTATATGTATGTGTGCGATAGTGTGTGTGTTAGCGTACTGTACCATGCATCACGTCACTGGGCTCCGTGTGATTGGCTGTAAAGCAGCGGACTCAGACACACCCCCCGACCGGGAGAAATCGCTGGAACTGATTCGCTACCTGGTCCCGGAGGTGTTCAATGGGATGCTAGTGGACTCTCTCTCAGGCCACGCCCTCTCTGCTGCCGGCCTGGCCGCCTCCTTCCTCCTGGAGGGGGAGGAGCCAGCCAGCCTCCCGGCTCCGCCCATCTCTATCTGTTCTGTTATTAGAGCCCAGAAGCCTGGTTGGTTCACGCGGTCGACCAAAGACAAGCCCTGAACCCCGCCCCTCTGGTCATGTCAGGTGTGGTGCTATGACATCATGGGTTAGGGTTAGTCACTGAGATCAATAAATAATGCATATTATGTTGGTTTAGGTTCACATTCTCCCTGGTATGATGTACTGTACTGTGCTTGTACTATGACAATTGTAGACTAAGACACATACAGACAATATTTGGATGATATAGGTCAGTGTTGTTAGAATCTGATATTCCTAAATCATTGAAAGTTAATGCCACTATTTGGAGTCAGACTGTCCCAGTGTGCTGACATGAACAGAGAGGTGGTATTCAGGACCCTGTGTTTGGATCCTCTCTCTGTGTGTGTGTGTGTGTTCAGGACCCTGTGTTTGGATCCTCTCTCTGTGTGTGTGTGTGTGTGTGTGTGTGTTTGGATCCTCTCTCTGTGTGTGTGTGTGTGTGTGTGTGTTTGGATCCTCTCTCTGTGTGTGTGTGTGTGTGTGTTTGGATCCTCTCTGTGTGTGTGTGTGTGTGTGTGTTTGGATCCTCTGTGTGTGTGTGTGTGTGTGTGTTTGGATCCTCTCTCTGTGTGTGTGTGTGTGTGTGTTTGGATCCTCTCTCTGTGTGTGTGTGTGTTTGGATCCTCTCTCTGTGTGTGTGTTTGGATCCTCTCTCTGTGTGTGTGTGTGTGTGTGTTTGGATCCTCTCTCTCTGTGTGTGTGTGTGTGTGTGTTTGGATCCTCTCTCTGTGTGTGTGTGTGTGTGTTCTACTGTCAGTGTCCCTCTCCCTCGCTTCCCCATGTGGTCTCCCCTGTCATCGGGGTCTTATGGGTCACACGTACCATTTTCCACACACACATGTACCACACACACCCGTCTGGGATTCCAGACTGCAGCGGTCTTCAGAAGCTGGAGTTAAACTGTAAAGTATTTATGTGCAGGTGATGGTTGTGTTTCTACAGAACTGAGGTCTCCTCTTTCCCTGCACTCTGCTCTCCCTCTGCTTCCCCTTCTCTCTCTCTTCTCTCTCTTTTCATCCTTTGAGGATCGGGCTGGTCGTAGCTCACTGTGTTGCCCAGCCCTCTACCCTGGCTTGGACTAACCTTCTCTCTCTCCCTCCCTCCCAGTTCCTGCCACCAAGCTCACAGCGATGACACGCCCCTCTGCTGGCCCGTGCCACTGCAAGTACGACCTCATGGTTCTGTTTGAGATCTGTGAGCTGGAGGCCAACGGAGAGTGAGTACCCTGCAGGACCCCAGCCCCTAGGCCCCCCGGCCGTCCTCAGATACGCCTGTCTCTATCGTCACACACATGATGACACACATCCTTCATCAGTCCAGTATTTTGTTTGGAGAGCAGCGACTGAAATGTTGACTGAAGTTGTAATCCTCTTCCTGCTAATGGGGCTAGAGAGGAGGGCAGTGACATCATCCACACTGGGATCCTCCATGTGTAGCTTGATGTATAATCAATGAATACTTTACTGCCGATGGTGGTAGTAACAGAGGCTTAATGGTTGTGTGTGTGTGTGTGTGTGTCCAGCTACATCCCAGCTGCAGTGGACCACAGAGGAGGAATGCCGTGTCATGGTACCTTCATGCTACACCAGGTAGGTCAGCCTGGGTCTCTCTGGTTTACACCCCCTAACCCTAACCAGGCTGAAGAACTGACTGACTGAAGAGGGAAGGAACAATGACACAAACTATCTGACACGATCGGAGCCATCTATATTCTTTCTGACTGTCTCTCTCCCTCTCTCTCTCTCTCTCTCTCTCTCTCTCTCTCCCTCTCTTGCCCTCTCTCCCTCTCTCCACAGGGTATCCAGAGGAGAGTCTCTGTGACCATCGTGCATGAGACAGGTGGTGACATCCAGTGGAAGGATGTGAGCGAGCTGGTTGTTGGTGAGTCCTGCTCAGATGCTCTCCTGATGTGATAGACAGAACCTCACTTCCTGTCTCACTTCCTGATCACTTCCTGATCACTTCCTGCCTCCCTCACAGGGCGTCTCCGCAATACTCCTGAGGCAGACGAGACGATCCTCGACCCCAACATCCTGTCCCTCAACATCCTGTCTGCAGGATACGTCAGGCCAACTCAGGATGACAGGTATGTCACAGCACCTGCTGCATCAGGAGGCTTGGTCTGCAGTACACACACACACACACACACACACACACATACATGATGAACGTGTGAATGAGTGAATGAGTGAAAACACAACTCCAGCTCTCCTACCAGAATGTGTTTTTCCTGTGTTTGAATTCACGTGGTTGCCAGGAATTCTAAGCCGAAACAGTCGCCATGGAGATGCCGCAAGCTAGCCGAAAATTTTCCAGCTGAAAAGATTCGAGCCGAAAATTTTCCAGCTGAAAATATTCGAGCCGGAAATTTTCCAGCTGAAAAAATTTGAGACGAAAATTTTCCATCTGAAAAAATTGGAGCCGAACATTTTCCAGTTGACAAAATTGGAGCCGAAAATTTTCCAGTTGAAAAAATTCTAGGCGAAAATTTTCCATCTGAAAAAATTCAATCCGAAAATTTTCCAGCTGAAAAAATTCAATCCGAAAATTTTCCAGCTGAAAAGATTCTAGCCGAAAATTTTCCATCTGAAAAAATTCTAGCCGGAAATTTTCCAGCTGAAAAAATTCTAGCCGGAAATTTTCCAGCTGAAAAAATTTGAGACGAACATTTTCCAGCTGAAAAAATTGGAGCCGAAAATTTTCCATCTGAAAAAATTCTAGCCGAAAAAATTCCAGCTGAAAACATTTGAGTAAAAAATTGGACCCCAAAAAATTGGACCCAAAAAGATTGGAGCTGAAAATGTTCCAGCTGAAAACATTTGAGCCTATCAAATTCGAGCCGAAAATTTTCCAGCTGAAAACATTTGAGCCAAAACTTCAGGCTGAAAAAATTTGAGCCCAAAAAATGTGAACCTATAAAATTCGACCCTAAAAGATTTGAGCCTAGCTTGATAGGCTCGAATCTTTTAGGGTCGAACTATATAGGCAACATTTTTTTGGGCTCCAATTTTTTGGCCTAGAAATTTTTCGGCTCAAATTTTATTGCTAGAATTTTGGGGCGTCAAATTTTATAGGCTCGAATTTGAGCAACCTGAATTTTATTTGACATTGAAATATATTCAGATGAGAATTCAGTGTTGTTTAAATGTCAATATTAAGTATTTGATACCTTTTAAAATTCAAAACATTATGGCACTGATTTGCTTCCATGGAAAAAGTTTTGAAGGGTTGAAAAAATATTTTCGAATATAAAATAGGTTTGCATCTTTGATGAGGACTCTACTGTACTCTGTTGTAGCTATGAGCTGGGGAAGCATGTCCACTCTGTGATGAGCTGGGGAAGCATGTCCACTCTGTGATGGACGAGCTTTAATGGGGACGTTTGTTTTGCATCTCCAAGCACCACCGCTCATCTCTCCCTGGTTCCATCTGCAGGAGGTCACATGTTCAGATGGAGGAAGGAAACATTTAGGATGTTCAGATCCTGACTTTATTATAATAATTGACAGCAGAAAGATTCAAATAGTATCTCGCCGCTATGATGCTGGTTAGATAAGGTGACTGTACTGTACTGTGAGTGTGTTACTGTGAGTGTTGCTGAAAGCTGTCATGGCTGCCTCTATCTCTGGCTGAGTATCCCTCACTGTGGTGCTGATCTGTGCTCTGGATGTCTGTCATCCCACCAGCGTCCATCCTCACCCCTAACCGCTTCCCCGTCTGCCCTCCCCCCTCCCCCCTCCCCCCCCTCCTCCCCCCTCCTCACTCATCCATCACTCCTAGCTACGGTGGACTCCTCACTCACTCCCTCATTCAGGATAGCTTTGCTCTGCATCCTAACCAAACTACCAAGCACGTTGTTTACAGTTTGTGAAAGAAAGAACAACCTGCAGCATCTAACCCATGAAGATCACGTTTTTAATCCTCTCCTGTCACCCCGTGGTCACCCCGGGGGGTCACCTGTCACCCCCCCACAGTCCTCCAGCCTAACACAGCGTCACCAGAGGACACACTGGCATCGCCACCTCACCTCGCCCCTCCACCCCCCTGCCCCCCCCCTCACCCCCCCCCCACCTCACACCCCCCCCTCACCAGGCACAACACAGTATGACCTCACTACTCCCATCTGTATGGGAGTGGGTGTGTATTCACTCTGAACCGACTGTTATCAAATGTTATCAAAATCAAACGTTTTATCTTGTGTTAACATAAGAAGGTTGCATATCTGAATAAATGTTAAGATGACAGTTTAAACCCAGTGAGCTCCTGCTCTCCCTGTATGTTTCTCCTCCAGCCCACTAACAACATGTTGTTTTGTGTTTTCACAGACAGTTTCTTGATTCGGACATGCCTAGGTATATTATTTATATTTTTATTGACAACTTCTCTCTTTACTCATTCTGGTAGAGTTAGATTCCCTCTCCTCTTCTGTCGACACTTTCTACCTCTTTACCATCTTCACTTCATCTCTGACTGTCTTGTCTTCATCTGGACAAATCCCTGCCTCCCACCGTCTGTCTCTGCTTCCTACTTCCTGCTTCCTGCTTCCTGCTTCCTGCTTCCTGCTTCCTACTTCCTGCTTCCTGCTTCCTGCTTCCTGCTTCCTACTTCCTGCTTCCTGCTTCCTGCTTCCTGCTTCCCGCTGGGTCTCAGGGAGGTGTTCCTCCAGTGCTCCCTCTCCCCTCGCTTCTTTGGTTGAGTGTTTGAGCTGTTGTGAGTCTCGGGGTTGGGGTTGAGGGCTGAGGCTAGGTTGGGGTCGGGGCTGGGGCTGGCTTTGCTTCCTGTAGACTGAGTATGTGTGTGCTGAAGGTGTTGTGGGGCGGCCGGCAGATTCCCTCCTGCCTGCCTGGGTCCTCTGGTGATGCTCCTGTGCACTACAGCTGAGAAGGCTAGTACCGTGCTCCACCACCAGAGGGCAGTACACATTCATCATCACAACATGCAGTTAAACGTTCCTGGCTTTATCGGAGCTGCGTGTGTCGAACTGGGACTCAAACAATCTGAAGTAGACTGTAACTCGTGTTCTCTCCCTAACTCCTGCTGCTCGTGTAGCTCTGGTAGGAGCAGTGTGTTGTTGGCTCCTCGCTGGCGACCTGCTCAGGAACATTACACAGGGATCCTGGAAGCATTACGTCAGCACTTGGCCTTTCCTTTCACTCGCTGCTGTTGTGACATCTTTCAAATCTCATTTCTGCCTCGGTGAGTCTCGGCCAAACGGCAGAGACGACATGTTTCCTGGCAACCATAACTTCAGGCTCCCTGGGACTGAGAGAGTGTGTGTAAGGGTGTGTGTGTGTGTGTGTGTGTAAGGGTGTGTTAGGGTGTGTGTGTGTGTGTGTGTAAGGGTGTGTGTGTGTGTGTGTGTAAGGGTGTGTTAGGGTGTGTGTGTGTGTGTGTAAGGGTGTGTGTTTAGGGTGTGTGTGCGTGTGTGTGTGTGTGTGTAAGGGTGTGTGTGTGTAAGTGTGTGTGTGTTTTGTGTGTACGGTGCGTGTGTGTACGGGTGTGTGTGTTTGTGTGTACAGGTGTGTGTGTGTTTGTGTGTGTGTACGGTGTGTGTGTTTGTGTGTCAGGGTGTGTGTGTGTTGTGTGTGTGTGTCAGGGTGCGTGTGTGTACGGTTGTGTGTGTGTGTGTGTGTGTGTACGGGTGTGTGTGTGCATGTAAGGGTGTGTAAGCGTGTGTGCGTGGTGTGTGTGTTGTGTGTGTGTTGTGAGGGTCTGTGTGTGAGGGTGTGTAAGGGTGTGTGTGTGTGTAAGGGTGTGTGTGTGTGTGTGTGTGTGTGTGTGTGAGGGTGTGTGTGTGCAGAGTGCTGGGGTCAGTATTCAGGGTGAGGGTTCCTCCTCACATCTTCCATGTGGTCCTCTCCTCCACGGAGACAGATGTTCTGCTCTGATCACTATGGGATGGAGCTAGTCAGTATTCCATCTCTCCCCCCTACATCTCTCCACCCCTCCATCTCTCCACCCCTCCATCTCTACCCCCTACATCTCTCCCCCCCCTCCACCCCTCCCCCCTACATCTCTCCCCCCCCTCCATCTCCCCCCCCTCCTCACCCCTGAGTGATACCCAGTTCTCCTCCCCACTGGGTCATCCCAGTCCAGAACCGAGGGCCTCCACATCTGAACTCGATGAAGCGTCCATCCTCTTCTCTCTCTACAGAAACATTCGTTTCCGCTCACATTTCTTGCTTGGATGAGTTTTCTCAGATTTAAGGCCTTTCCTGGGCGTCCGTCCAGAAGTGAAACTGGTTTCAATGTGTGGTTATTTGCTCAGGAGGAAGGGCAGGACCTCGTATATCAACGTATGGGGTAAATCATGAAGGAGAACGAGAGGAAGGAGGGGCGGGGCTCTTCCTGAACAGGAAACATGTGGTATTAGCTGCCCCCTCTCCACCGGGAGAAGTCAACTAGTCAGCATGTTCTCTGAAAGGAAATGAAAGGTGATTGTTGTGGTGGGAGTGACTCGTCAGGGCAGTGGGAGAGCAGCCAGCACCTCCCTCCTCTTCCCTCTTACTTCAGCTGTCGTGCTGCTCTCTCCTCTAAGCTCTGCCTCAGGAGTAGACTTTAGGTATCTCTCATCCCTCTCTCCTCCTCCCCTCGTCCCTCTCTCCTCCTCCCCTCATCCCTCTCTCCTCCTCCCCTCATCCCTCTCTCCTCCTCCCCTCATCTTCCCCTCTCCCTCTCTCATCCCTCTCTCAGCTCCATCCTTCTTTTGTTCTGTGCTGTTCATCGTTCTTGTTTCTTCTGTGTCGGTCTCACTCCTCCAAGTGTTGCATGCAGTTACTGTCAGTCCTCTGAACACTGTCACTTTATTGTAATATATTTAGTCTCAAATCAATGTTTTCTCTCAATTATTCTTTGTAAATACTTCAGACACTTAACAGAGATAGTAGGTAGAGTTGGTGGTATATACAGTATTATTCTAGTGGCTCTGTGGGTGAAGATAGGACAAGATCTAGATAGGATCAGATCTAGCCTACTGTAGGTAAGGCCAAAATACCAGTTAGCATTCCTTCTTTGAGCCAATATGGCAAAAAAAGGAGTGTATTTAAACTGCACTCTACAGATGACTCTGAGATTATTTTTGGACAGAGACAGTAGAAAGCACTTTCAGACTGACTCAGTGAGGGATTGTAGTGTATGAGTCCAGGCCAGAAATTTATTTATATTAAAGTGTAATCTAAGAGACAGTCTGGAAGGGTCAGATGAGCATTGAGAAGCCTCCGGAGGTGTCCTGTGTTGGACCTCCTCCTCCTCTTCTACTCTGCTCTTTCTATTTCTAACCCTCCTCTTCCACTTCCTCCTCTTCCTCCTTCTCTTTCTCCTCCTCTCTCTGTTTCTTC
>CAEFZP010001675.1:460000-525000 GCA_903064625.1 Mallotus villosus
TGAGAACCTGTGTTAACCTGTGATAACCTGTGTT
The DNA here is from genome assembly GCA_903064625.1 of Mallotus villosus. NCBI lineage: Eukaryota > Metazoa > Chordata > Actinopteri > Osmeriformes > Salangidae > Mallotus > Mallotus villosus. The sequence goes on from CAEFZP010001675.1 coordinate 460,035, forward strand.
AACCTGTGATAACCTGTGATAACCTGTGTTAACCTGTGTTAACCTGTGATAACCTGTGATAACCTGTGATAACCTGTGTTAACCTGTGATAACCTGTGTTAACCTGTGATAACCTGTGATAACCTGTGTTAACCTGTGATAACCTGTGTTAACCTGTGATAACCTGTGTTAACCTGTGTTAACCTGTGTTAACCTGCGATAACCTGTGTTAACCTGTGTTAACCTGTGTTAACCTGTGTTAACCCGTGTTAACCCGTGTTAACCTGTGTTAACCTGTGTTCCCTCAGAGCCCCAACACGTTTGCCGTGTGTACGGAGCACCGAGGCATCCTGCTGCAGGCCAACAATGACAAGGACATGCAGGACTGGCTCTACGCCTTCAACCCCCTGCTGGCCGGGTACCATCAGGTGACACACACTCACACCTCACCTCACGACCACCCTGGCATCAGGTGACACACGCTCACACCTCACAACGCTGAGGAGAACACATCTCAGTCTGCGGCAACTTGAAATGTCCTGTTTTTATAACCACTGATTCAGTCACATATGTAATGAATCATTTACAGTGACGTTGTTTCGTGATTCGTTCATATTTGAATCCTTAATTGAGTGTGTCAATCTCTGATTGGTTCATCAGATCAAAGCTGTCCAGAAGAAGAGCAGGGCTGAGCAGGATGTGATGCGCGGCAGAACGCGTCCTCAGAGAAGATCTGGAACACAGAGACTAACCTGTACTGTACATAGATCCCTGACACTGTACCTAGCTAATGTTCCTAACACCCCTCCCAACCCCAGCCCCACCCCCACACCCTGCACACGCTCAGTTGGTCACCAGGGTGCAGGACACCAGTTCTCTCCTGTCTGGAACGCCACAGTTGTGCTCGGCTTGTGCTGCCATGTGACAGGCCTCTTCCAGACATCCCCACAAGAGAAACAGAGAGAACGAAGAGAGAGAGAGAGGGAGAGAAACGAGAGAGAAATGGAGGAATACGTAGGTGTTCCTTGTTTAAAAAAGACTAAACACAGTAAACCGTAATGTAGATGTCAAGAACACATTTAGCTTGAAACTAGCTTGAAATCTCCACAGAGAACAAAAACAAACAAACCATGATAGTAAAATATAAAGAGTAAATAAATGTCAACATGAATCACGTTAATACATTTTCACGTCTACAGAACAGATAGGTGGTTTTTGGACCACAACGCTGCTCTTATGATCCTATACAGTTATATTGAACTGCTGCACAATGCTACGCTAAACAGGTCCATTCAAACACATCTCGCTGAGATAGCTTTAGCTTGGCTGGTAATCAGTGTCTCTCTAGTCTCTCATCCTTACGGCAGAATCAGCTGTTAGCTAGCGAGTCCTGGAACTAACAGGACTGATACAATAATACTGCGGCCATCTTGAGTTGCCATGAGTGGTCAATCCTTGCAGCCATGGCAACATGACAAACGGACACACAACCCTCTGGCGTTCTGGTGAAGCCAGTTCCTGCTACTTCCTCCTGTAGCTGCCTGGGAGTTGTAGTTCTGACCGCTGTAGTTCTGACCACTTCCTGTAATCTGCTATCAGACTAACTCAATTTCCTCCGAAATTTAATCCTTACCGTCTTTCCTGACTTTCCTTTTTATTAAGATGTGAGATATTTACAAATTCAGCTGCGTCGTTATTTATTTCTGCATGTATTTATTTACATAGACAGTTATATTTCTATGGTAGTACAGTGCAATTTCTGCACATGGCACTTTTTACTATGAGTTCCTTAAACGTTTTGATAAACATGACCTGGATCCCCCTACCAACCCATGACTGTGGTAAACGCTAGCCCCCCAAAACACCACAACATCAACTAACACAGGGCCAGATCGTCCTGAGGCTGAAGATTACTTGAATTATGTCATTCCTTAATCCTTATATATAATCTGAGTAGTTGTACCTGAGCTTCGAGGCACTTGTGATGTGTGACTAGGACAGACGACAGTGAAGCCAGCCAGAGTACCGAGTCAGCAGAGTTATTACATGATGACAGAAGACATGTGAAACACAGCAGAGTTATTACATGATGACAGAAGACATGTGAAACACAGCAGAGTTCTTACATGATGACAGAAGACATGTGAAACACAGCAGAGTTCTTACATGATGACAGAAGACATGTGAAACATAGTCTGTTTGTAGCACACAAGACGAAACTAAGTTTGTACATTGATATTAATGTAGTGCCTCTCTTTTCGACATACACCACATCAGCATCAGATCATTTGATTCGACTTCATTATCATGCTGCTGTTGTCATGGATACTTCCCCTGTCTCCCGTCCTAATGCATCGTACATGACTGTCTTCTGATTACCTTCGACTGTGTGTGCGAGCGTGTGCGTATGGTTGTGTGTGCACAAGCAAATATACTGTATTTCAAGCCAGACTGTACAGTAAATGTTATACACCTAGTATGATCCCATACAGTACGGTATTTTCTAAACATATCTAGTGACAGTATAAATATTGGTTTCTTCAGAAACCTGCTAATATTGAATTACTGACAGCCGACTGACAGACTGCTGTCTCCCAAACTTCCTGTGTGTTCCTGACGTAAGCAGGAAGCAGGAAGCCTGGTCTTCAGTAGGGAAGCAGGAAGCAGGAAGCCTGGTCTTCAGTAGGGAAGCAGGAAGCAGGAAGCCTGGTCTTCAGTAGGGAAGCAGGAAGCAGGAAGCCTGGTCTTCAGGGGGGAAGCAGGAAGCAGGAAGCCTGGTCTTCAGTAGGGAAGCAGGAAGCAGGAAGCCTGGTCTTCAGGGGGGAAGCAGGAAGCAGGAAGCCTGGTCTTCAGTAGGGAAGCAGGAAGCAGGAAGCCTGGTCTTCAGTAGGGAAGCAGGAAGCAGGAAGCCTGGTCTTCAGGAGGGAAGCAGGAAGCAGGAAGCCTGGTCTTCAGTAGGGAAGCAGGAAGCAGGAAGCCTGGTCTTCAGGGGGGAGCAGGAAGCAGGAAGCAGGAAGCCTGGTCTTCAGTAGGGAAGCAGAAGCAGGAAGCCTGGTCTTCAGGAGGGAAGCAGAAGCAGAAGCAGGAAGCAGGAAGCCTGGTCTTCAGTAGGGAAGCAGGAAGCAGGAAGCCTGGTCTTCAGTAGGGAAGCAGGAAGCAGGAAGCCTGGTCTTCAGGAGGGAAGCAGGAAGCAGGAAGCCTGGTCTTCAGTAGGGAAGCAGGAAGCAGGAAGCCTGGTCTTCAGTAGGGAAGCAGGAAGCAGGAAGCCTGGTCTTCAGGGGGGAAGCAGGAAGCAGGAAGCCTGGTCTTCAGGGGGAAGCAGGAAGCAGGAAGCCTGGTCTTCAGTAGGGAAGCTGGAAGTAAGGCTCATCCCTCACCACCAGTCCCATGACATGACCTGAGTTTCAGAGAGCCAGGAAGATAAGGTGTGTCGGGTTGACTAGATGATGCAGAACCTGCCAAACACCTCTGTGCTTCAGCTGTCCCTGACGCTCAGCTGGGATGTACTCGAGTGTTCGCTGGTATGTGACCGCAGGATTGACGGTGCACAGTGTATGTTATGTACATGGGCTGAACAACACGGCTTATCCAGGTGTTCACAGTCCTTCACTGGTGTCTAAGCTGACTGCTCACCCAGGAACAAGGGCTGTCAGTGGGCCAGGACTCTGTCACATTCCCCCTCCTGCTGGTTCGCTTAGAGATTCAGAAAGCAGATTGGATAAATGAGTCGGGTGACTTGAGCCTGGTGGGGTTTTACGAGCGTGTCCTCGGCCGGCCAACCTAGACAGCATCCTCACACACAGAGGGTTGGGATGAAATAGCACTTAGGGGACTAAAGGCACGATTGTAAATCTCCATCGAACAAAAAGCCTACTGAGTCATGAACCTAATGTCTGTCCAGGCACCATGTAAACAGTGTGTGCTGCTCTGTCAAGACTACGGCTGGGAATCATTTGAAATATTTACAGGACCTCTGAGCGATGCTTATTACAGTAAAACATCCGTAGCTCATACCTGAGAGTATACCTGTTTGACAGTGCTCTGTGTGTTGTGGGAAGCTGTGGATATTAGGCTGAACATGAATGAACATGGATCACTGGTTAGAAATCTCCAATCTTCATGTATTGTAAAACCACAAAGTGATATTGGATCAAAAAGGAACAGCGTAGTATTAGCATACAGCTAATGTGTGTTTTGAAACTATTATAATTCTCCTGGAGTGAGCGAAGCAGGAAGCAGGAAGCAGGAAGCAGAAGCAGCAGCAGGAAGCAGGCAGCAGGAAGCTGCAGGATATTACAGTCGAGGTGATGTCATTAGGAACATCCTACACAGTATCAGAGACACGTCTAGCTCAGTTTGCTCATGGCCTGTGTGTGTGTTGGTGTGTGTGTGTGTTGTGTGTGTGTATTCTGCTGTATGTACGTCTTCGTGATGTGGTGTCCTCGCCATGCTGGCCGTAGTGATGCTTGGCTGTAGTTTTTGTTTTCAGCTGAAGAATGGGACGCTAGCTTTGTTATTTGAGGAGAAACCCCTGGAGGTGCACTGTGTGTATCAGGCCTTGTCTGATCTCTGCACTGTGTGTATCAGGCCTTGTCTGATCTCTGCACTGTGTGTATCAGGCCTTGTCTGATCTCTGCACTGTGTGTATCAGGCATTGTCTGATCTCTGCACTGTGTGTATCAGGCATTGTCTGATCTCTGCACTGTGTGTATCAGGCATTGTCTGATCTCTGCACTGTGTGTATCAGGCATTGTCTGATCTCTGCACTGTGTGTATCAGGCCTTGTCTGATCTCTGCACTGTGTGTATCAGGCCTTGTCTGATCTCTAAACATCTGTCTCGTTTGACTGTCTGCCTACCAAAGTTCCACTGGTGCAACACAGAACAAATACACTGAATGTAACACAAACAAACTATCAAACTTATTGCTATATTGGATTGTCGATTGCAAACCTATTTAACTGGTTTGGGTGCCGGATACAGTCAATAACTCAGTCAATAAGACTATTTGTAAGAAGTAGTATTTAATTTAGGCCCCGTAGACATTGTTACACAGTGTTAGTTTTCAGTATATTACTATCACTGTTCCTCTGGCCACAGCGTCCTTCACTAAACCCTGACAGCCTTGCAAAGCAGAACCTTTTCTAACCATCACCTCCGTTTCCATTAGTGTGCTTCCATATATAACCAGAACTGTTTGTCATTTAGCTCTGTCGAACTCCACACATATAACTTTTTTTTTCTATTTTATTATGTTCATTTGCATTGTATATAGACATGATTGCTGTGGAAGATGTATTATAAAGCCGTAACCCGTTTATACCATCTTAAATGGGCAGTAGTTCAATCAATGTCTCTATTTGAGTGTTGGAGTTAAGCGTCAAATGTTTGTGTACACTAAACACATTGTCAGATATGAAATAAACGTGAAACATTATGCAACACTATCAATGTCTGCCAGTTCGTTTCTTTGCTTCTTGCATGACGAGGGACTGATTTGGAACAGAACAGAACTGTAAGGGTTAACAGATATGTCGACATGGCACTTCCGGTTCCAAAGCGTTCGTGTTGAACTAAAAGGTCCACGTGTTTTATACGATAAATAATGAATCCCGATTTACATCGCGTTCTCTCAACGCGGCCGGTGGACAGGTCGTTCCTCAGTGCTAAGATATAAAGGAACGACAATATATGTATATCATTGTTTTCCCATCATAACTAGCCGTTGTTGGCTGTGGGTCTTACCTGTATCTTAACGACTCAAACTTCTTGCTACACTTGTGTTTCGAATCGGCGGCACCAAACCGGTGCACCGCGAGATGACCCGACAAACGTAAATAGGAGCGGAGTCTCGTCGAAGGTATCATTTCGAAAGCTGGTTAGCAAATCATTGACAAGCTTCCTTACAGCCATCTTCGCGTCTCAAAGGTTAGACAGTCGTAAACTTGAAGTGTCTGTTTTTATTGTGATACTGATGTTGGTGAAACAAGCATCCTTTTCTCTAAACAGCCTGTTTAGGAACTGATTTGCTAGCACCCGCTACACAGCTAACGTTAGCTAGTAAACTGCTTGTGTCCATGGATGGACATACAATATTTTATCTAGCTAGCTATTGGCTATATAGGAACATACTGTACTGTTACTTTGGTCATGTTCAGCTAGGCATTACCTACGTTTATTTTGCCTCTCGCTCACTCAGTCACAGTGTAGCACATCACGTAAAACAGTTAGCTATCTAACTTTCTTTGCTACACATTCTCTGTAACAAAATCAGCGTTTGTCTTTGTGACTTTTTTCAATAGTTTATGATGACTGACCCGGGCGCGAGTTGCAATAAAGGCCACCACCATCATCATTACGCGTATAATGACCATACACTGGATCAACTGTCAGATGTGGATAGGTTTGACCAAATTAATCCACAATTGTAACAACTCAGTCGTTTGCGTATTTGATCAGACATGTTTACTAACGCTAACTCTGGCTTTATGCTTGTCCGTTTTCTTTACCGGTGTCATCACCCGTTCCAAACACCATCATCATGCAGGATCTACATGGACTACAATGCCACCACACCTTGCGAACCTGAGGTGGTCGAGGCCATCACTGATGCGCTTCTGGAGGCGTGGGGGAACCCTAGTAGCGGCTACGCTGCCGGTAAGAAGCAGGTTGTGATACCTAGCCTCGGTACAGTCCTGTTGATATAGCTGGTCTATGGAAGCAAATCAGTGATGTTTTGAATTGAAGGCATTGAATACTTCTTATTGACATTGAAACACCACCAAATGTGTTGGTTTTGAATTCACCTCTTTAAACATTTAAATTAAATTATTTAAATGTAAAAATAAATAAATAATTTGACTCAAAGATTGTCTTAATCGGTTAATCGCTGCGTCCCTCTTTACTAGGTCCAGGTGTTCATTTCAGAACCCTACCTGACTAGTTTGATGTGATCCACATCTTGGTTTCCCAGGTGTAAAAGCCAGGCAGATCATTACCCAGGCCAGAGGGGATGTGGCCCGCATGGTGGGGGGGAACGCAGAGGACATCATCTTCACCTCAGGAGGAACTGAGGTGTGCAAGACACAACACAGCTTCACTCACATTATTAAAACATCATTCATCATTTATCCACTATTCTTATCTGTTATTTCTTCAGTCCAGTCTGTCCTGTGCAGTGCAGTCTTTCCTGTGCAGTGCAGTGCAGTGCAGTCTGTCCAGTGCAGTGCAGTCTGTCCTGTGCAGTGTGTTGGTGTGTGTGTTGGTGTGTGTGTTCGTGTGTGTATTCTGCTGTATGTACGTCTTCGTGATGTGGTGTCCTCGCCATGCTGGCCGTAGTGATGCTTGGCTGTAGTTTTTGTTTTCAGCTGAAGAATGGGACGCTAGCTTTGTTATTTGAGGAGAAACCCCTGGAGGTGCACTGTGTGTATCAGGCCTTGTCTGATCTCTGCACTGTGTGTATCAGGCCTTGTCTGATCTCTGCACTGTGTGTATCAGGCATTGTCTGATCTCTGCACTGTGTGTATCAGGCCTTGTCTGATCTATGAACATCTGTCTCGTTTGACTGTCTGCCTACCAAAGTTCCACTGGTGCAACACAGAACAAATACACTGAATGTAACACAAACAAACTATCAAACTTATTGCTATATTGGATTGTCGATTGCAAACCTATTTAACTGGTTTGGGTGCCGGATACAGTCAATAACTCAGTCAATAAGACTATATGTAAGAAGTAGTATTTAATTTAGGCCCCGTAGACATTGTTACACAGTGTTAGTTTTCAGTATATTACTATCACTGTTCCAGTGCAGTCTGTCCAGTGCAGTGCAGTCTGTCCTGTGCAGTGGAGTGCAGTGCAGTCTGTCCAGTGCAGTGCAGTCTGTCCTGTGCAGTGCAGTCTGTCCAGTGCAGTGCAGTCTGTCCAGTGCAGTCTGTCCAGTGCAGTGCAGTCTGTCCTGTGCAGTGCAGTCTGTCCAGTGCAGTGCAGTCTGTCCTGTGCAGTGCAGTCTGTCCTGTGCAGTGCAGTCTGTCCAGTGCAGTGCAGTCTGTCCTGTGCAGTGCAGTCTGTCCTGTGCAGTGCAGTCTTACTCGGTCAGTGATCCTCTCACCCTCCAGGCCAACAACCTGGTGTTCCACACGGCTGTGGAGCACTTCAGCAGGAGCTGCAGGGAGGGGGGGCTGTCTGTGGGGGGGAGGCGTCCCCTTAACGGGGCCCCGGACGTCCCCCACATCATCACCTCCAGCGTGGAGCACGACTCAGTGACCCTGATGGCCAAACACCTGCAGAAGGAGGGGAGGGCAGGTGGGTCGACGCTCACCGTGTTGGAACTGTTTAGGCTGTACACAAACCCCTCGGTTTATGAAACCAGAGGTTGTAGCTGCCGAAAATAACACTTGGGATACTTTCTGTCTCGTACTTAACATCTTCCAGTTCTCCTTTCTGAGTCCCTGACGGTCGCTCTAAAGTCCTCGCTTGGTTTTTGCCACAGATGTGACGTTTGTGCCCGTCTCCAAGGTGACGGCCCAGGTGGAGGTGGAGGCTGTCATGGCCGCCGTGCGTCCCTCCACCTGCCTCATCTCCGTCATGATGGCCAACAACGAGACGGGGGTCCTGATGGTGAGTCCAGACAGGAGAGACCAGACAGGAGAGACCAGACAGGAGAGACCAGGCAGGGGAGACCAGACAGGGGAGACCAGGCAGGGGAGACCAGGCAGGGGAGACCAGACAGGAGAGACCAGACAGGAGAGACCAGACAGGGAGAGACCAGGCAGGGGAGACCAGGCAGGGAGAGACCAGGCAGGGAGACCAGACAGGGGAGACCAGGCAGGGGAGACCAGACAGGAGAGACCAGACAGGAGAGTCCAGACAGGAGAGACCAGACAGGAGAGACCAGGCAGGAGAGACCAGACAGGGGAGACCAGACAGGGGAGACCAGACAGGGGAGACCAGACAGGGGAGACCAGACATGGGAGACCAGACAGGAGAGACCAGACAGGAGAGACAGGGCCTTTATCAGCCTTCCTGTTAAGTAAAACGACCAGGAGGATAAATGTGATTGGTTGAAACGTAGGATTTGTGTTACCAGGAAGCTGCAGTGTTCATCCAAGCTCAGGTTAGAACACCAGCTCCCCTGCTCAGTGTGCAGCATCAGAACATCGACACGGGGTCTTGACTGTGAGAGGAGCAGGATTATATAACATACTAGAACATCATCTGTCATATTAACCCCGCCCCTCCTCCCCAGCCAATCAGGGAGCTTGGTCAGAAGGTACGCGCCCTCAACAAGCAACGGCACCAGTATCCCAGAATCCTTCTGCATACGGACGCAGCCCAGGCTATAGGAAAGGTGCCTGTGGACGCCCGCGACCTGGAAGTGGATTACCTCACCATCGTGGGTCACAAGGTCAGCAGCTCTCATTGGCTGTGTGAGGATGACATCAGAGCACAGGAAGCGCTGTCCCTTTAAGACTAGCTCCCACTCCGCCGCTCGTCATGTCAGGAGGCAAAAAGGACATCAGCCATGTTTACCCAGATACTAGATTCAGACGCTGTGATTGGTGGATGTAAACCCAGGAGGGCTGTCTGTTGCAGTTCTACGGCCCCCGGATTGGAGCCCTGTACGTGAACAGCCCCGGGAGCTCCGCCCCCCTGTACCCCCTGCTGTTCGGAGGAGGCCAGGAGAGAAACTACAGACCAGGGTACCGGTGATGCCACATGAGCCTCTGATGTTTAATCATTCATCAGCTGGCATGTACATCTAACACAACATAGACCAGCTATCGCACACAGCCCTCCTGTAACATAGACCAGCTATCCCACACAGCCCTCCAGTAACATAGACCAGCTATCGCACACAGCCCTCCAGTAACATAGACCAGCTATCGCACACAGCCCTCCAGTAACATAGACCAGCTATCACACACAGCCCTCCTGTAACATAGACCAGCTATCGCACACAGCCCTCCTGTAACATAGACCAGCTATCGCACACAGCCCTCCAGTAACATAGACCAGCTATCCCACACAGCCCTCCAGTAACATAGACCAGCTATCGCACACAGCCCTCCTGTAACATAGACCAGCTATCGCACACAGCCCTCCAGTAACATAGACCAGCTATCCCACACAGCCCTCCAGTAACATAGACCAGCTATCGCACACAGCCCTCCTGTAACATAGACCAGCTATCGCACACAGCCCTCCAGTAACATAGACCAGCTATCACACACAGCCCTCCAGTAACATAGACCAGCTATCACACACAGCCCTCCTGTAACATAGACCAGCTATCGCACACAGCCCTCCAGTAACATAGACCAGCTATCACACACAGCCCTCCTGTAACATAGACCAGCTATCGCACACAGCCCTCCAGTAACATAGACCAGCTATCCCACACAGCCCTCCAGTAACATAGACCAGCTATCGCACACAGCCCTCCAGTAACATAGACCAGCTATGGTGCCAGACTTTTACTACCAAACTTTTACCATGGTAACAGCTTAGAACATCTACCGTCCATGTATACAGGAAGCTGAGGGTTTGGAGTGAGCAGCAGAGGAAGCTGGGATGTCTGACTTGGTCTTGAATGACTCTTGTTTTCTCTTCCAGAACTGAGAACACAGCGATGATCGCTGGCCTGGGAAAGGTAGGTCCTCTCGCGCTGCATGCTAGTAACACGCTAAGCTGAAGGGCTCTGTAGCGCTGCATGTTAGACATGCTCGGAGGCTAAGCTGTGTTGTTGGGTTGCTAGGCTGCAGAGCTGGTGACCTCCAACCTGCCCCGGATACAGCAGCCACATGCTCAGCATCAGGCTCTACCTGGAGCAGAGACTCAAGGTGAGACACTCATGACATCATTTCCTGTTAGCCTCGTACATCATTTCCTGTTGTTCCTCACGTTGAGCTGAAATCCAGTTTGGGTGACCAGGCTGTGTGTGTGTGACCAGGCTGTGTTTGTGTGACCAGGCTGTGTGTGTGTCACCAGGCTGTGTTTGTGTCACAGGCTGTGTGTGTGTGACCAGGCTGTGTTTGTGTGAACAGGCTGTGTGTGTGTGACCAGGCTGTGTTTGTGTGACCAGGCTGTGTGTGTGTGACCAGGCTGTGTGTGTGTGACCAGGCTGTGTGTGTGTCACCAGACTGTGTGTGTGTCACCAGGCTGTGTGTGTGTGACCAGGCTGTGTGTGTGTCACCAGGCTGTGTTTGTGTGACCAGGCTGTGTGTGTGTGACCAGGCTGTGTTTGTGTGACCAGGCTGTGTTTGTGTGACCAGGCTGTGTGTGTGTGACCAGGCTGTGTGTGTGTCACCAGACTGTGTTTGTGTGACCAGGCTGTGTTTGTGTGTGACCAGGCTGTGTGTGTGTCACCAGGCTGTGTTTGGAGAGAGCAAGCTCCGTTTCAACAGTCACTTCCCCGGCTCCGAGTGTCTTCCCAACACGTGTAACGTTTCCATCCTGGGCGCCGGATTGGAGGGTGAGTCGGGTCATGACCCCAACCTTACTTCCTGTATTGTGATTGGTGTGTTTCAGTGTCCTGCTAACAGTCCCAGGGAGGTCGTGACCCCCAGCAGGGCAGCTTGTAAACAACTAGCTCTGAATGATTTCATACCTCTCCCCTCTCCCCTCTCCCCTCTCCCCTCTCCCCTCTCCCCTCTCCCCTCTCCCCTCTCCCCTCTCCCCTCTCCCCTCTCCCCCTCTCCCCTCTCCCCTCTCCCCTCTCCCCTCTCCCCTCTCCCCTCTCCCCTCTCCCCTCTCCCCTCTCCCCTCTCCCCCTCTCCCCTCTCCCCTCTCCCCTCTCCCCCTCTCCCCTCTCCCCCTCTCCCCTCTCCCCTCTCCCCCTCTCCCCTCTCCCCTCCCCTCCCCTCTCCCCTCTCCCCTCTCCCCTCTCCCCTCTCCTCCCCCTCTCCCCTCTCCCCTCTCCCCTCTCTCCCTCTCCCCCTCTCCCCTCTCCCCTCTCCCCTCTCCCCTCTCCCCTCTCCCCTCTCTCCCCTCCCCTCTCCCCTCTCCCCTCTCCCCTCTCCCCTCTCCCCTCTCCCCTCTCCCCTCTCCCCTCTCCCCTCTCCCCTCTCCCCTCCTCTCTCTCCTCTCCCCTCTCCCCCTCCCTCCCCTCTCCCCTCTCCCCTCTCTCTCTCTCCCCCCCCAGGTAGGAAGGTGTTATCCAGCTGTAATAGGCTGCTGGCCAGCGTGGGAGCTGCCTGTCACACAAACAGAGGAGACAGGTGAGAGGACGTTAACTTCCCAGTATAGCATCCTCCCATGGTTACCACACCATGGTTACCCACACCGTCCTCACCAGCATTACTATACCACCACACCATCATAACCTGTGTCTCTCCCCATATCCTGCTGTGTCTGTTTGTGTATGTGTGTGGTTGTGGCTGTGTGTGTGTGTGTGTGTGTGATTGTGGCTGTGATTGTGGCTGTGTGTGTGTGTGAGTGTGTGTGTGTGTGGTTGTGGCTGTGGCTGTGTGTGTGTGTGTGGTGTGGCTGTGGCTGTGTGGTGTGTGTGGCTGTGTGTGTGTGTGTGTGTGGCTGTGTGACGTGTGTGTGGCTGTGTGAGTGAGTGGTTGTGTGTGTGTGGCTGTGTGTGTGTGTGTGGTTGTGGCTGTGTGTGGCTGTGTGGCTGTGTGTGTGTGTTCAGGCCCTCCCACATCCTGCTGAGCTGTGGCGTTCCCCCGGAGGTGGCGTCCAACGCCGTGCGTCTGAGCGTGGGCAGAAACACGTCGAGGGAGGAGGTGGAGCAGGTGGTGCAAGACCTGAGGGCTGCCGTGACAACGCTGGAGCTGGCCTCCATGTTGGCATGACGACGTCACCGTCACACATGCTGTAGAGAGGAGATGAGGAGCACTTGTTTTGCTGCCCTGTTGGTGGTTACAGGTCTGATCCATGGGCTACTGTGCTGGGGTGAGCCGAATCAGTCATGCCCAAGTATCTGCCAGGATTTCCAATAGTAATGGAGCCATACTGTGTACACAGTAGTTACATACTTAGACGTTGTGTGTGTATATAAAGCAAGGTCACAGTGCAGCCCATCTGCACTTCCATGAATAGAATTATAAGAAAGCACTTATCTAACACTTTTTGGAGAGTTTTCATTACCTGAAGCGTATGCAAGGATTGCACTTTGCACAATGGATGTGAGTCAATCAATTATTTAAACGTAAATATTTTTAAATGAATGACATTCCTCTGTGAAGGATATTGAGCTGTGTGTGCTCGTGACATCATGGTGCTGATGACATCATGGTGCTGATGACATCACGGTACTGATGACATCATGGTGCTGATGACATCACGGTACTGATGACATCATGGTGCTGATGACATCACGGCTGATGACGGTGGTACAGAGCGCTCGTCACCTGCTCGTCACCTGCTCGTCACCTGCTCGTCACCTGCGTCATCACGGCCTCTGAATCACCCCAGATGTGTCACTGAGGACGTGTCACTGAAACATGTTGATCTGATCTACTGTAATAAAACATGAAGTGGCATTTCCCTTCAGTTCTCCTGTCATTCATGTGTTAAAGAGCGGCTTGTCTTAATCCCAGGTGAGTTGTAATCTCCTGGATTATACCTAGTGACCATTCCCTTTGAGAGATCAAGATGTCTGTAATCCTCAGCGGCCAGCTCCCGTTACTCTGGTTGCCGCGGCGACTCTCGCCTGGTCAGCGGTGCGTGTGCTGGCGTGTGCTCGGTACAAAGAGAGCGGCGGGCTGCGAGAGAGCGGCTTTGTCTCTCGCCCCGTCTGTCATTACCTCTCTGACTGACTGGCTCTAACCCTCCCCAGCCCCCCGGCCCCCCAGCCCCCCGGCCCCCGGCCCGGCCACCAGCTGTTAGCCACCACGGTGTCGCTTACCTGCCGGGGAGGAGGTGTGTGTATGTGAGAGTGTGTATGAGAGTATGACAGTGTGTGTAGAGAGCATGTGTATCAGAGAGGGCTAGGACCAGAGCCTCCAGTTGTCCTGTGCTCCACAGCCGCACGGTGAGTTCCACGTGAGTTCCACAGTGAGTTCAACAGTGAGTTCCACGGTGAGTTCCACGGTGAGCCGCAGGTGAGCAGCAGGTGAGCAGCAGGTGAGCAGCAGGTGAGCAGCAGGTGAGCAGCAGGTGAGCAGCAGTGAGCAGCAGGTGAGACGGTGTGAGGATGGTGCTCCACCAGGCCCTGCAGGCAGCTGGCTGTGGGGACCTGTCTGTGCTGCGGGGGCTTGCTGCCTCTGGGGGCGTCTCCCCGGACATCACCGACCTCCAGGGCGCGGGGCCTGTGCACCACGCGGCGCGCCGAGGACGCCTGGAGGTGCTGCGCCTCCTGGTGGAGGAGCTGGGGATGAGGGCGGACCCCCGAGCACGGAACAGGGCCACGCCTGCCCACGACGCTGCTGCCACAGGGACACGCCCGAGAGCTGGAGTGGCTGGTGGAGCAGAGAGGCTGCAGCCTGGAGGTCAGTCTGGGGGAGCAGGGAGGCTGCAGCCTGGAGGTCAGTCTGGTGGAGCAGAGAGGCTGCAGCCTGGAGGTCAGTCTGGGGGAGGAGAGGGAGGCTGCAGCCTGGAGGTCAGTCTGGGGAGGCTGCAGCCTGGAGGTCAGTCTGGGGGAGAGAGGGAGGCTGCAGCCTGGAGGTCAGTCTGGGGGAGGAGAGGGAGGCTGCAGCCTGGAGGTCAGTCTGGGGGAGAGAGGGAGGCTGCAGCCTGGAGGTCAGTCTGGGGGAGGGAGAGGGAGGCTGCAGCCTGGAGGTCAGTCTGGGGGAGAGAGGGAGGCTGCAGCCTGGAGGTCAGTCTGGGGGAGGAGAGGGAGGCTGCAGCCTGGAGGTCAGTCTGGGGGAGAGAGGGAGGCTGCAGCCTGGAGGTCAGTCTGGGGGAGAGAGGGAGGCTGCAGCCTGGAGGTCAGTCTGGGGGAGAGAGGGAGGCTGCAGCCTGGAGGTCAGTCTGGGGGAGAGGGAGGCTGCAGCCTGGAGGTCAGTCTGGGGGAGGGAGGCTGCAGCCTGGAGGTCAGTCTGGTGGAGCAGGGAGGCTGCAGCCTGGAGGTCAGTCTGGGGGAGAGGAGGGAGGCTGCAGCCTGGAGGTCAGTCTGGGGGAGAGAGGGAGGCTGCAGCCTGGAGGTCAGTCTGGGGGAGAGAGGGAGGCTGCAGCCTGGAGGTCAGTCTGGGGGAGAGGAGGGAGGCTGCAGCCTGGGGGTCAGTCTGGGGGAGGGAGGCTGCAGCCTGGAGGTCAGTCTGGGGGAGAGAGGGAGGCTGCAGCCTGGAGGTCAGTCTGGGGGGAGGGAGGGAGGCTGCAGCCTGGAGGTCAGTCTGGGGGAGAGAGGGTTGGTCCGGGTGGGGGAAGCGAGGGAGGGAGGAGAGGTGGGGAGGTAAAAGGAATCAGGGTCCCCGGGGGGAGCGGTTGGAAGGGGTGAACTTTGCCGGGGGGGGAAAACCTTGCCCAGGGTGCCAAATGTGCCAGGACCCTCACTGCTCCAGACTGTCATGGTTCCTGTGTTCTCCAGACTGTCATGGTTCCTGTGTTCCTCAGACTGTCATGGTTCCTCTGTGTTCTCCAGACTCATGGTTCCTGTGTTCTCCAGACTGTCATGGTTCCTGTGTTTCAGGACCGAGATGCAGCAGGTAACACAGCTCTGCACCTGGCGGCACGGTTCGGCCGGACGGAGGTCGTTCATTGGCTGCTGTCTGCCGGGGGCGTGGCCGAGGCGGAGACCCTGTGCGGGGCTGTCCCCGCCCACTACGCTGCTGCCATGGGCAACCTGACCTGTCTGAAACTACTGCTGCACCAGGCCCCTGGGTAACACCTCCAATATCTCGTTCTCTCTCTGTCGCTCTCTTTCGTTCTCTCTCGCTCTCTCTCTCTCTTCTCGCTCTCTCTCTTCAAAGCAGGAGTCTGTCCGCCCAGCTCAAACAAAGACAACGTTGTCTTATCCAGGTCATCCTCCTCAGAGTGAATGTAGAACGTACAGCAGAGATCACCCAGAACTACTGTCTGGTGATGAGGTCATATTCAAGATGGGAAGTTGATAATAATCCAGACACCTTTAGGTGTGTTTGTTTTGAGGACTAGCGTGTCTCTACGGGATTAGGGGCATGTTTACTCCTCGCATGGCTCCTGTGACCCGCAGAGAAAGCCCTGGGCGATCCTGTGACACTGACCTGGTCCTGGGTGACGTGACACATGATCATCAGGGCATGGGGAACACACACACACCACACACACACACTCAAGCTCCACCCGTCCGTGCCACACTGAAACAGCAGAGCTATCTCCCCACGGTGTGTGTGTGTGTGTGTGTGTGTGTGTGTGTGTGTGTGTGTGTGTGTGTGTGTGTGTGTGTGTGTGTGTGTGTGGTGTGTGTGTGTGTGTGTGTGGTGTGTGTGTGTGTGTGTGTGTGTGGTGTGTGTGTGTTGTGTGTGTGTGTGTGTGTGTGTGTGTGTGTGTGTGTGTGTGTGTGTGTGTGTGTTGTGTGTGTGTGTGTGTGGTGTGTGTGTGTGTGTGTGTGTGTGTGTGTGTGTGTGTGTGTGTGTGTGTGTGTGTGTGGTGTGTGTGTGGTGTGTGTGTGTGTGTGTGTGTGTGTGTGTGTGTGTGTGTGTGTGTGTGTGTGTGTGTTGTGTGTGTGTGGGCCCCGTGACCCCTGCTCCTAGACCCTGGGCCTAATTAAAGAGAAGAGGATCTGGAGAGAGCTGGCAGCATGACCCACATATCAAACTACCCCTGGGTCCTAGTGCTAATCACATCAAACTACCCCTCTGGGGATCTACTGCTAATCACCAGGGGAAACACTGGAGCCCGATCTAGGTTAGGCCACAATTCAAGATTTTCAAAGTGTAACTAAACTATTTTTTTAGTTACACCCCACTGATTATAACTCAACACTTGATTTGGACTCATATTTGCTTGTGTTGTATTTTTGGGCTGAGTTGTTTTAAGTCTCTGTGCTTTCAGATACTCTGCATGTTTATGTAAGACTTTAAGAGTTTGAAGAACCACCAAAATTAGTATTAATGAAGAATCCACCTTTTCACCAGAAAGCCCTCCCCTCTGTAACAGACACCTTCAGGCCTGGATGGATATCCGCTCATGTGAGGTTGTCACGTAGTCAGCCTGGTCCCTCTGAGTTACCGGAAGGAAGGAGGTGTATTTGCATGACACACGGACAGGGTCACAACATCACATGTGACCATCAGCAGCGCCTGAATAATGCAGGCTGGCCCCATGTCTATCACATGTCTGTGATGCAGAGATGGACACATCAGAGTTGGCGCTGACCTTTCGACTTCGGTGTTACATAACAGTTGCTAAGACTCTAATCTCTCCCCCGTAGTAACCCTGTGCCCCCCACCTGACAGGTGTGTGGACCGGCAGACCGCCCTGGGAGCCACGCCTCTCTACCTGGCGTGTCAGGAGGGCCGTCTGCACGTGGTGGAGTACCTGGTGAGGGACTGCGGGGCGGACGTGCAGCGCAGGGCGAGGGACGGCATGACAGGCCTGCACGCCGCTGCACACATGGGACACCTCGCTCTGGTGGTCTGGCTGGTGAGTGCTCCTCCCCCCTGGACTGCAGCCTGGTCTCCCCTCTGCTCTCCCCACTGATCTCCCCACTGGTCTCCCCACTGGTCTCCCCTGATCCCCACTGGTCTCTCCACTGGTCTCCCCACTGGTCTCCCCACTGATCTCCCCTCTGATCTCCCCCACTGGTCTCTCCCACTGGTCTCCCCACTGGTCTCCCCACTGGTCTCCCCACTGGTCTCCCCACTGGTCTCTCCACTGCTCTCCCCACTGGTCTCCCCACTGATCTCCCCTCTGGTCTCCCCACTGGTCTCTCCACTGGTCTCCCCTCTGATCTCCCCCACTGGTCTCCCCTCTGATCTCCCCCCTGGTCTCCCCACTGGTCTCCCCTCTGATCTCCCCACTGGTCTCCCCATGGTCTCCCCCCTGGTCTCTCCACTGGTCTCCCCACGGTCTCTGAGTGTGTGTGTGTTTGTGTGTGTGTCGTGTGTGTGTGCGTGTGTCAGTCTGACCCCTTCCCTGTCCCCATGTCCTCTCTCTGGTAGGCCACCTTCACAGACCTGAGTGTCTCCAGCCGGGACCATGAAGGCGCCACCGCAGTGCACTTCGCGGCCTGCGGGGGGCACCATCGCGTGCTGGAGAGGCTGCTCCGTATGGGGGCCGTCCTCACCCGGGACCGCTGGGGGCGGAACACCCCTGCACGACGCTGCCGAAAACGGGGAACTGGAGGTACGCTGTGTCTCCTGTCCTTCCAGCAGAACTCTCCTTGTTCCTGGAAAACTACAGTCCTGTACTCACCTTCTGTAAAACTCTACAGGACGGTAGCTCTCCAGGAACAGGGTTGGAATTCCCTACAATACAGTATGTTGTGTACATAAATAGAATGTAAGAATTCATTGTGAATGTAAACTTATTTTAATGTTGTTTGGCTCTGTCTCCCCCTCCCCAGTGCTGCAGGATCCTGTTAGCCAATCAGGTGGAGGCGTCTGTACAGGACATCGACGGCTTCACTGCAGCTGACCTGGCCGAGTACAACGGGCACTACGACTGTGCCAGCGTCCTGCGCACCGCCGAGAGATGTGTGAGCTCCCTCCACCATGCTAGCTAGCCTTGGTACTAAGTGCTGTGGTGGGAGGCCAGGGTGGGAGGCTGTGGGTGGGAGGCTGTGGGTGGGAGGCTGTGGGTGGGAGGCCGGGGTGGGAGGCTGTGGGTGGGAGGCCAGGGTAGGAGGCTGTGGGTGGGAGGCTGTGGGTGGGAGGCTGTGGTGGGAGGGCCGGGGTGGGAGGCTGTGGGTGGGAGGCCAGGGTAGTAGGCTGTGGGTGGGAGGCTGTGGGTGGGAGGCTGTGGGTGGGAGGCCAGGGTGGGAGGCTGTGGGTGGGAGGCTGTGGGTGGGAGGCTGTGGGTGGGAGGCTGTGGGTGGGAGGCCAGGGTAGGAGGCTGTGGGTGGGAGGCTGTGGGTGGGAGGCTGTGGGTGGGAGGCTGTGGGTGGGAGCCGGGGTGGGAGCTGTGGGTGGGAGGCTGTGGGTGGGAGGCTGTGGGTGGGAGGCTGTGGGTGGGAGGCTGTGGGTGGGAGGCTGTGGGTGGGAGGCCGGGGTGGGAGGCTGTGGGTGGGAGGCTGTGGGTGGGAGGCCAGGGTAGGAGGCTGTGGGTGGGAGGCTGTGGGTGGGAGGCTGTGGGTGGGAGGCTGTGGGTGGGAGGCCGGGGTGGGAGGCTGTGGGTGGGAGGCTGTGGGTGGGAGGCTGTGGGTGTGAGGCTGTGGGTGTGAGGCCAGGGTGGGAGGCCAGGGTGGGAGGCTGTGGGTGGGAGGCTGTGGGTGGGGTGGGAGGCTGTGGGTGGGGTGGGAGGCCGGGGTGGGAGGCTGTGGGTGGGAGGCCAGGTGTTCAGGGAGCTGCTGAGCCTGTGTTCTGTGTTCTGGAGATGACGGGCGGGGCCGGTTCGGTTGCAGATGAAGACACTCTTGAGACTCTTTTGTATTGTGTGGGTAAGCAAGACGCTCCTTAATCTGGATGGTTAATATTGCAGGGCTGACACCTCTTGCACCGAGGACCTAGCCGTCCTGAAAGCAGAGAGGAGCCTAATCCCAAGACGCAGACCTGAGACACATCTCTGTTCTTGGAAAGATCGAATGTTGGTTCATTGATTTGCAACAGAATCTTTTTTCCCCCTTCTCCATGTTATTATACACACAGATGAAAAACAGATTAACCGATTCTGTCATGGGAAAAGAGGAGCAAGCAACAACAAGAAAGAGAGAAAACCTTTCTCAGACCGATCTTTCAACAAACTGACCCTCCTTAACCTGTTAGCCACATGCTAGGGATATACTGACCCTCATTAACCTGTTAGCCACATGCTAGGGATATACTGACCCTCATGAACCTGTTAGCCACATGCTAGGAATATCGCTGAGGACTGACACAGAGAGACAGGAGAGGAGGGGAGGGGAAAGGACAGGACAGAAGTGTTCATATCTTTTATTTGAGGATGAGTAGGAGGCTGCTAGGCTATACCTAGAGTAATCCCCCTCCCTCCCTTCCTCTCTATTTTCTCCCTCTCTTCCTCCTTCCTTCCCTCCTCTCCCTCTCTTCCTCCTTCCTTCCCTCCTCTCCCTCTCTTCCTCCATCCCTCCCTCCTCTTTCTCCCTCTTTCCATCCCTCCCTCCTCCTCTCCTCCCCTTCCCTCCCTCCTCAGTGGAGAGCTAATTACCCGCGGGCTTGCTTGGCTTTGGGACGCGGACGGATCAGCTGGGAGAGCCTATCGGTTACCTCTCTGTAGTGGCTCAGGTGGAGGGCCTGGAGCCGGTGGGGATACGAGATCTGCAGGCTTCGGTTTCAGCGTTTTCACCGTCCTGATGCCTGGAAGCGGGCAACTCTATCCCTCCATGCTGGCTGGGGAGCAGGATGTCACTGGCTTCAAACACTCGTTTGATTGTGTGTCATGTTATTTTCCAGAGCTTGGAAGTGACAAGTCTGTCACTCAAAGTGAGAACTCCAGTGTGTGTGTGTGTGTGTGTGTGTGGTAGAATGTACAGTGTTATGTTACTCTGCAACAAAAAATGAGAGATGCAGTATGTCAGGGTGTAGGCCCTCTCTGTCTGAGACGAGTCCAGACTGTTTCGTGTGTTTTAACACAATATGTTTACTTCCTGTTTGTCACATGACAGCGGAGGATTTCCTATCCCAAGTAACTTCCTGTTCTGCAGCGCAGAGGTGAAGGTATCATATTTTAATCACATTTCTCGTGGTGTTCTGGCACGTTGGCAAGCTTCAATCGCACTTTGTAGCATTCGAGCGCTTCTACAGTGTCGGCACTACAGCCTCGTGTCCTTACTGTGACTCTAGTGGATAGTTTGGGAGTGCGTCCAGTGGGTTGCGTGCTTGGCTTCTCCTCACGCCTGGTTTGTTCCCAGAGAAGGTCGCCCTCCCCGTGCAAGCCTCTCTCAGTGACTCTCTCAAACAGCTGCAATCAAATAAACAGCTGGCGACGCACTCTACAGCTTCCCCTCTCCACTCATCTACAGCTTCCCCTCTCCACTCACAACAAGCTCTTGGAAATGACACGAGTTTCTGTAAGCGTGGGCTGTTGTTTCCAGAAAAGCTTGGATCGTCCTTAAGCTGGCCTCCATTTACTGTACATAGCAGTAATGTGTATATATATATATCATCTACTCTCAGATCCTCTTCCAGTTGGGTTGTCATTGTCTCAGTTGTTGGTCTAAAGGACCAGGCTGTCTGTCTGTAAACAGACCGTGAGGTCGACCAGCGGCTGTGTGGGAGAGAGAGCTCAGACTTACAACTGGGATCTGAAGCTGATTGTCTCCACTAGAGGGGAGTAAGGATCTAGCCTGTCTCTCCTCAGCTCAGCCTGTCTAGAGGACAGAGGGGCTCAGCCTGTTTCTGGTTAAACCCTCATCACATCACAGAGGGGTTCCAGCCCCGGAGATTCATCTTAGTAGAATCAGCCTTTGATGAAGCGGAGCGGAGTTTATCACTCCTGGGGAAACTCTGTCTCACTCTCTCCATCGCTCACCTGTCTCACTCTCTCTATCACTCACCTGTCTCACTCTCTATCACTCACCTGTCTCACTCTCTATCGCTCACCTGTCTCACTCTCTCCATCGCTCACCTGTCTCACTCTCTCTATCACTCACCTGTCTCACTCTCTATCACTCACCTGTCTCACTCTCTCTATCACTCACCTGTCTCACTCTCTCTATCACTCACCTGTCTCACTCTCTCATCACTCACCTGTCTCACTCTCTATCACTCACCTGTCTCACTCTCTCTATCACTCACCTGTCTCACTCTCTCTATCACTCACCTGTCTCACTCTCTCTATCACTCACCTGTCTCACTCTCCATCGCTCACCTGTCTCACTCTCTATCACTCACCTGTCTCACTCTCTATCACTCACCTGTCTCACTCTATCACTCACCTGTCTCACTCTCCCCATCACTCACCTGTCTAACTCTCTCCATCACTCACCTGTCTAACTCTCGCCATCACTCACCTGTCTCACTCTCGCCATCACTCACCTGTCTCACTCTCTCCATCACTCACCTGTCTCACTCTCTCCATCACTCACCTGTCTAACTCTCTCCATCACTCACCTGTCTCACTCTCTATCACTCACCTGTCTCACTCTCTATCACTCACCTGTCTCACTCTCTCTATCACTCACCTGTCTCACTCTCTCTATCACTCACCTGTCTCACTCTCTCTATCACTCACCTGTCTCACTCTCTCTATCACTCACCTGTCTCACTCTCTCATCACTCACCTGTCTCACTCTCTCCATCGCTCACCTGTCTCACTCTCTCTATCACTCACCTGTCTCACTCTCTCTATCACTCACCTGTCTCACTCTATCACTCACCTGTCTCACTCTCTCTATCACTCACCTGTCTCACTCTCTCTATCACTCACCTGTCTCACTCTCTCTATCACTCACCTGTCTCACTCTCTATCACTCACCTGTCTCACTCTCTCTATCACTCACCTGTCTCACTCTATCACTCACCTGTCTCACTCTCACACTCATCTGCCTTCAAATGTGTCAGGCTAATCCAGGGGTGGGTGTAGCTCAGTGGTGTCCAGGTCTCGGATATCGAATGTGATTTGTGTTTGAGAAACAAACAAAGTGTTTCAGCTGTATCCGGTGTCCTCCTGGTTTCCCCCGGAGGTCAGGGTATTGCCTGGGAAGATGCAGGTCAGCTGGTGGAGCTCAGCCTGGAGGAAGTGACACGTTGGTGCATCCTGAGTGTGAGCCACCTGATCCTGCAGGATGTGGTGGCTCGTCTGCCTGCGTCCTCAGAACTGCTCCTTCTCTAATGAGCTGATACAGGATCTGCTGCTTATCTCTCCTCATCGCTGCAGGCATCATGTCAACAGGAGCTTTACCACACTATTAACTCATACCTCCCCTACTGTAATTAGCAGCTTTTCCCTACTTGATGTCAGAGACATCTCAGTTCAAATCTGATTCATGGCGGCTTTTTAAACAGACCTTTTTTCACTTTTCTACAAGGGTTTCACAGACGCTCTTAAACTAGACAACCCACCGAGAACCACCCTAACCCTGGACCAGGTGTACCCTCTGACTGGACCAGGTGTACCCTACCCTGGACCAGGTGTACCCTAACCTTGGACCAGGTGAACCTACCACACATTCCCCCCCATCGTCTCAAATGTCTAGAAATCTCTGAGGCGTTGGGCGGAGTGTTCCACTCACCGGCCGTGAGTGGAAAAATCAAGTGTTTCTCAGGATAAAGTGTTTCTGTTCTGGCTGCTTTGACAGCCTCCCTCGGTTACCTCCCTCGGTTACCTCCCTCGGTTACCTCCCTCGGTTACCTCTCGGTGCCACAACATGGACATTGGTTTGTCCCTGCATTAGTGACAGTACCGGCCACCCAATCCCACCTCTTAATAATTAACAGCATTCTCCGATCAGAGTTTATTGTTTATCGCCTGGCGCCGTCGTAGTCAGTGTCAGAGACGAGTGCTTGTTGATGAGGGTGTCGAGCGGCTGATCAACAGTCTTCGTCCCGAGACGAGAGTCCTGTTGTCCCGGGAACGGAGGACTTGTCTGGATCGCTGAGACGCCAGAGAGACTTGCTGCTCTCTACGCAGAGTCTGTTCTCTACGCTGGTGGGAGCGCTGGTGAAGGCGCTGCTGAAGGTTGGCCTGGTTTGTTTGAGATTTGTGTTTGTGTTTCTGTCTCAGCAGTTTTGATCTGGGTTGTGCTGTTGTTTTCTGTGTAGCTGTTACATGTATGGGTTTACTTCAATAGGACATGTGTTTCTTGTTAAATGAGTATTAGAGTTTTTTTATACTGACATCACACAATAAATCACTAAATCATGAAGTTAATACACCGATACATATACATTATTGCTCTTTATTAAATATTAAATAGAAAGCACTTTAATAATCTGACTTGAAAATGAAAATATTTAAATTAAAGGCATATTTCATATTTTATTGTCAGGGTTAGGATTGTTATTTGCTGTTGTAAGCATCTAAGCCATCTGAATCTGCACCATAACTTATCTCTCACTTACAACCCCAATTCCAGAAAAGTTGGGACGTTGTATAAAATAAAAAAACAGAATACAATGATTTACAAATCTCATAAACCCATTATGTTATTCATAATAGAACATATAAACATGCCAAATGTTTAAACTGATGAAAGGTACCATTTTAAGGAAAAAATAAGGTAATTTTGAATTTGATTGCAGCAACATGTCTCAAAAACGTTGGGACCAGGCCATGTTCACCACTGTGTAGCATCCCCTGTTCTAACCCTAACCCCTCGTCCTCTAACATCAGCCTGTATCTGTCTGGGAGCTGAGGAGACCAGCTGGAGTGGTGGGAGAGGAACGTTGTTAGAGAACGTTGGTTAAAGGAACGTTCTCCCTTCTGTGTTTGATACAGGATTCTTGCTGCTCAACAGAGATGTGTTGCAGCCATCAAATTCTAAATTACCTTATTAATTGTACATTTAATCAGTTTAAACATTTGACATGTTTTATATGTTTATAGATTTGTAAATAATTGTATTGTTTTTTATTTTATTTTACACAACTTCCCAACTTGTCTGGAATTGGGATCTGATGCAGCACCAGTTAGATCAAAGCTTTGCGGCAAAAATAATTCAGATTTGATGACAGTGCTCGAAGGTCTTTCCTTAATAGCTGCTTTGATTTTGGTGAAATCAGCTTTATAAGATCCTGCCAGCTGCTATGATCACCAGCTGGACAGTAATAACATCAAAGTACTACAAAGATATTCATTAAGTAGCTGCTTTTACCCAAAGTGAGGTACGGAGGGGGATTTGATCCTGTGACCTCCATCCAATGCTCTAACCACTGAGCTATGTGGTTAACATATGACTTGTGTTCTCAGGATGGATGTGAGTGGTTCCCCGAAGCACCCTGGGAGATCACTGAGGTGTGAACAGACGTGTATTTACATCTGGAAGCTCCTATGTGGAGTTCTCACCTTACTGTATACATTCCTCGTGGCGATCCGTCACTATAAACCTGCTTATCTGGATCAGCGCTGGTTCGTTGTACTGGACTTGATTTAGTGTGTTAAGAATGGCCTCTCTTTAGGATGCTAGTGGTGTAATCGTGTCTGAAAAAAACATGTGTATACTCTTAACAGCTAATGTGGATGGTAATAAGTAGGAATGCTGTTTATCCATGAAGAATTAAGTGGCTCTACATTTACAGTACCTGTGTGTACTCTCGTCTACACCGCTGCCAATTTATCAGTTGGCCAAACAAGCCCGAACCCTTGAACCCTTGTCAGTTTGTAGCTCAGTGTGAGAGGGGGTCCTGACTGCGTTAATCCTGTTTTTCTGCAACACTGTAAGTGAGGCTTCATCTCTAAGCTGCTCTGGCTGTTCCCCGTATGTGTGGCCTCAAGCAGGGGAGAGACCAGCAGGCCTCGAGCAGGGGAGAGACCAGCAGGCCTCGAGCAGGGGAGAGACCAGCAGGCTGTGAGCAGGAGAGACCAGCAGGCTGTGAGCAGGAGAGAGACCAGCAGGCCTCGAGCAGGGGAGAGACCAGCAGGCCTCGAGCAGGGGAGAGACCAGCAGGCCTCGAGCAGGGGAGAGACCAGCAGGCCTCGAGCAGGGGAGAGACCAGCAGGCCTCGAGCAGGGGAGAGACCAGCAGGCCTCGAGCAGGGGAGAGACCAGCAGGCTGTGAGCAGGAGAGACCAGCAGGCCTTGAGCAGGGGAGAGACCAGCAGGCCTCGAGCAGGGGAGAGACCAGCAGGCTGTGAGCAGGAGAGACCAGCAGGCCTTGAGCAGGGGAGAGACCAGCAGGCCTCGAGCAGGGGAGAGACCAGCAGGCCTCGAGCAGGGGAGAGACCAGCAGGCCTCGAGCAGGGGAGAGACCAGCAGGCTGTGAGCAGGAGAGACCAGCAGGCCTCGAGCAGGGGAGAGACCAGCAGGCCTCGAGCAGGGGAGAGACCAGCAGGCCTTGAGCAGGGGAGAGACCAGCAGGCCTCGAGCAGGGGAGAGACCAGCAGGCCTCGAGCAGGGGAGAGACCAGCAGGCCTCGAGCAGGGGAGAGACCAGCAGGCTGTGAGCAGGGGAGAGACCAGCAGGCTGTGAGCACGTCTGGGCCGTGATTAGGAGAAGGTGCTGATGATGCAGCTCATGAAGCCTTCAGATGAGCAGAGGGGTCGAGGACGCTGAACTGTTACGAGAAAGTCTCAGAGGGATTTAGTTCCCCGCAGCCCCACCCGCTCACGCCACCCACCCTCAGCCCCCTGTTCTCTGTTTGTGCGTTGATGTATTACACAACTTCTGTGATGTATTACACAACTTCTGGGAAGTTTCCTCCCTGCCTGAGCGATGTCACAGCATATTTGGTGTTCGACATCAAAGTGCTGTGTGAGGACCACCTCACGGAGGCCGAACACAACAGCATGCAGCAGCCTGCCTTTGATGTTGTGTGTGCGTGCGTGTGTGTGTGTGTGTGTGTGTGTGTGTAATTCTGTCCTCTGAGCTACATTTGATCTGCATGGAGTCCATTAGGATGTTACAGGTTCATTAAGGGGGGGATGTGATGTGATGTAAATGTTTCCATGTCTTCAGCCTCCCTGTGGTGGTGTGAAGCTGTGCCAGCTCTGTCCTGAACCCAGGACGCGCTGCTCTAACCCAGCTCTGTCCTGAACCCAGGACGCGCTGCTCCTCTAACCCAGCTCTGTCCTGAACCCAGGACGCGCTGCTCTACCCCAGCTCTGTCCTGAACCCAGGACGCCCTGCTCTACCCCAGCTCTGTCCTGAACCCAGGACGCCCTGCTCTAACCCAGCTCTGTCCTGAACCCAGGACGCGCTGCTCCTCTAACCCAGCTCTGTCCTGAACCCAGGAGGCCCTGCTCTAACCCGGCTCTGTCCTGAACCCAGGACGCGCTGCTCTAACCCGGCTCTGTCCTGAACCCAGGACGCCCTGCTCTAACCCGGCTCTGTCCTGAACCCAGGAGGCCCTGCTCTAACCCGGCTCTGTCCTGAACCCAGGACGCCCTGCTCTAACCCAGCTGGGTCCTGAACCCAGGACGCCCTGCTCTAACCCAGCTGGGTCCTGAACCCAGGACGCCCTGCTCTAACCCAGCTCTGTCCTGAACCCAGGACGTGCTGCTCTAACCCAGCTCTGTCCTGAACCCAGGACGTGCTGCTCTAACCCAGCTCTGTCCTGAACCCAGAACGCCCTGCTCTAACCCAGCTCTGTCCTGAACCCAGGACGCGCTGCTCTAACCCAGCTCTGTTCTGAACCCAGGACGCCCTGCTCTAACCCAGCTGGGTCCTGAACCCAGGACGCCCTGCTCTAACCCAGCTGGGTCCTGAACCCAGAACGCGCTGGTCTAACCCAGCTCTGTTCTGAACCCAGGACGCGCTGCTCTAACCCAGCTCTGTCCTGAACCCAGAACGCCCTGCTCTAACCCAGCTCTGTCCTGAACCCAGGACGTGCTGCTCTAACCCAGCTCTGTCCTGAACCCAGGACGTGCTGCTCTAACCCAGCTCTGTCCTGAACCCAGGACGCGCTGCTCTAACCCAGCTCTGTCCTGAACCCAGGACGCGCTCCTCTAACCCAGCTGGGTCCTGAACCCAGGACGTGCTGCTCTAACCCTCAGGCTTCCTCCAGAGCTTGACTGTGTTTCCTCCTCCTGTGTCTCACAGCCCTTCGCTGCAGATCAGCCCGTTGAGGAAACAGACCCCGCTGAGGAGGAAGTGAGGGGTAAGACAGCTGTCTCCTGGCAACCCAGCAAAGGGGACTACTACCATCGCCTTGGCGAACCACAAAGGGACCGTCAAAGCAGTGGTAGAGAGATGGAGAGCTTGAAGGTTTGAAGAACACTAAGAACACAAAATTATCAAATAAACTTAAATCTGGTTTTATCCTTTTTTCATCATCTCATTCTCATATCAAGGCATAACAAGCTCTTTTGTTGTCCTAGCAACCAGAGTCTGAGGAGCCTGCCCAGGCCAGATACCCCACAGCCCCCCCTCTCTCACACCAGGAAGGTTTCCTGGGAGATCAAAAACTTCTCACCAGTATGAAATCCATCAATTCTCTGAAGGTATCAGGAACTGGGGACCTTCTTGCAAGACGAATGGTAACTACTTTCCACCTGAGATCCTATTTCTTTAGATTCAGTTCATCCGATCTAACAAATCTTTCTCTTAAAGTCGGCTCCAGAGCCAACTCAGCTTCAGCGGAATGTGACGCTAGACGACAAGAAAGGTTTCCTGGGAGATAAAAAACTTCTGACTAACATGAAGTCCATCTGTTCCCTGAAGGCAGGGATCAGTGCAGCACAAGAGGTCAGTACGTTCAACCTGAGACCTGTTTACATTCTGTTGATCAAATCTAACTGTTCCGTCTTACTACTGTAGTTTGGCAAACCTGCTGAAGAGACAGCTAACATCCTGCCAGCTAACATCCTGCCTCAGAAGATGATGCTGGGTGACTCTAAAGGCCTCTTGGGAGATAAGAAACTCTTGAACAATATCAAGTCCATTACCTCTCTGAAGGAATCAGGAATTGGGGGAACCTTCACTGGACAGATCGTAAGTTCTTTAGTGACCAGTAGGGGCGTACAGAGATGACTTATCTGTATGTGTTTACTCCCCAAAATCATCTGTGTTCGGATAGAAACCAGAAGTGGGTTAGGCTTAAACCAGAAGTCCAATTTGACGAGATATATTTCTCACTTTCCTTCTTAAAAGTCTTCCTGTCTGTGAACTGAAGTGGAGGGTTTGATACTGACAGGAAGTTGTGTTCCTCCCACAGAGCAAGATGGTGGTTCTGCCCACGGAGGAGGCCAACCTCTCAGACATCGACTACCTGGTTCCCACCCATGACGAGCGCGGCCGGCCCATCGCAGAGTGGAAGCGGCAGGTGATGGTGCGCCAGCTTCAGGCCCGGCTGCTGGACGAGGAGGACCAGCGCAGGAAGGTGAGATGCAGCAGAGCAGCGCAGGAAAGTGAGATGCAGCAGAGCAGCAGCAGGAAGGTGAGATGCAGCAGAGCAGCAGCAGGAAAGTGAGATGCAGCAGAGCAGCAGGAAAGTGAGATGCAGCAGAGCAGCTGCAGGAAGGTGAGATGCAGCAGAGCAGCAGCAGGAAAGTGAGATGCAGCAGAGCAGCAGGAAGGTGAGATGCAGCAGAGCAGCAGCAGGAAAGTGAGATGCAGCAGAGCAGCAGGAAAGTGAGATGCAGCAGAGCAGCAGCAGGAAGGTGAGATGCAGCAGAGCAGCAGCAGGAAGGTGAGATGCAGCAGAGCAGCAGGAAGGTGAGATGCAGCAGAGCAGCAGCAGGAAAGTGAGATGCAGCAGAGCAGCAGCAGGAAGGTGAGATGCAGCAGAGCTGCAGGAAGGTGAGATGCAGCAGAGCAGCAGGAAGGTGAGATGCAGCAGAGCAGCAGCAGGAAGGTGAGATGCAGCAGAGCAGCAGCAGGAAGGTGAGATGCAGCAGAGCAGCAGCAGGAAGGTGAGATGCAGCAGAGCAGCAGGAAAGTGAGATGCAGCAGAGGTGATCCGAGGTTTCGGCGGTCTTTGTGGTGCCTCGCTGTGCGTCAGACCCCTGAGGAGATAGAAATGCAGAAGCCTGTTGTTGGTCCAGTGGTTATTCCACACCACGCCATTACGTATCAGAAGAGAAATCCCACCTGGTCAGGTTCTGTATGTTGATCCAGTGTTGGTCTCCTTGGCAGGAGTCCGGGAGCAGGTATGCCAAGGTGAGCTGGAGGTACTCCCAGGCCCACAATGCCATCCTGGGTCCGTTCGGGGAACTTCTGACCGAGGACGATCTCATCTACCTGGAGAAACAGATCCAAAACGTGTCCATGCAGAAGAACTGCGAGGGCTACGAGCTGGAGCTGTCCCGACTGGCCGAGGAGCTCCGTCACATCCTGCCAGCGCCCATCGTCAACATCTCCGTCATCGCGCAGTTCGGCAAAGTCAGCGCGCAGCTCTCGCTGCCGGTGTGGTGCAACCGCATCTCGGGCATCGTGAAGAGCATGTCCTTGCTCATGACCAACCTGTCAGACCAGCCGTACTGCAAGATGCCCAACACGGACCTGGTGACGGTGTTCGGTCAGACCCCCGAGCGGCAGAACTCCAACCGGGGCCGCAGGGAGAGCCGCGAGAAGATCGAGAGCGAGATCCAGCAGTTCGGCGTCTCGGTGAGAAACCTGAAGTCGACCTTTGAGGGCGAGAGCTCGTCTCTGTCCGAGGACACGGTCTGTGAGTCGCCTCTGACGCCTCCCACGCAAGAGGAGGAGGAGAAGAAGGAGGAGGGGGGAGGGAGGGTGGAGGAGCAGCACGGGGAGCAGAACAGCGACTCGGGTGGAGACTACGAGGAGAACGTGGTGAACGTCAGAGAGACCACCAGCCTGAGGAAGGAGCGCATCGTGGTGCTCTTCCTCGGCCACTGGAAGAAGTCGGCGTACACCGTGACCCTGAAAAGCCGGGACGCCGCCGAGAGGAAGTCCAGCACGTACGGCGGCGTGACCGGGGAGAAGGCAGGAGTGGAGCGCAAGCACAGCGCGGAAGCCTCTCCCACCAAGAAGAGGATGGAGAACAGCTCCATGGGACACTTTTTCAAGCAGCGGAGCGCCGTTAACAAGATGATGAACAACTGGAGGAACATGACCTCCAGCGTGCCCTCCAGACAGCTCCGCCGCCTCCACAAACAGCAAGCCCTCTTCTCTCCCGAGCAGTTCCTGCCGCGCGTGGACGGAACCTGCGTGGAGTACGACACCCTGACCCTTGACCTCTTCATGCTGGGGTACTTCCACATCCTGGAGCAGGAGCTCCCCGCGGAGGAGAGGAAGGTCAGGCATCTGCTCTGCTTCGAGGTGTTCGACCACCTGGGCCGCTTCACCTGGGAGACGGTCAGGGACTTTCACAAGGCCGTGGTGCAGGACATCGAGTCCGGGAACCGGGAGTGGAAAGACGGCTTCGAGGACCTCAAGGTGAAGTTCTTCGGTGCTCCTGAGTCCGAGGTGGAGAGTAAGACGAGCGTGCAGGAGGTGAAGTTCTTCGGTGACGCTCCTGAGTCCGAGGGAGTGAGTAAGACGAGCGTGCAGGAGAAACAGTCGCTTCCAGAGGTCAGGAAGGTGCCCAAGGTCTTCGTTCAAACGCCGACCCCTGACGAAAGCATGCTTAAGAAAGGAACGGACATTTCTAGCTTCAGCAATGACGAGATCTGCAAGTACATCGACCGGAGTTTTGCTTTCTGGAAAGAGAAAGAGGCAGAGATTTTTGATTTTGAATAGTATTAGTGCTTATCTGTTTTATCTTTTTTGATATTTTTGTATGATATTGTAGTCAGCTGACATCAAGTTATTGGAAAACGATGGATTGCTAGGTGTATCGTAAATGTGTCTTTTCTGAGCGTGAATATTCAGCTGTTTTTGCAATGTGTAAGATAAAAAGCATATAGAAACCAGTGTTCAACATTTCCAGTCCCTGACAAAGAGGTTAGAGTAAAGAGCTCAACAACTATGACAATAAACAATTAAGAAAATACTGAAATGTATTTTTTTCCTTTTTTCATACTGTATTTTTTAATGAACACAGAAACTTGTCTCAGTTACTCTATCCGTGACGTGAGACATAGCGCTATGTTGTGAAGCAGCGTTAATAACCTCACACATCTTGGCCCTCTTAGACACACGAGGCGCACTGTGTCTCACCACCAGCGTTACTTAACGCCAGTTATCGTTGTGTGTTCATGTTAACTCATTAGACATCCTCCCTGTCCCTGTCCGGGACTGTTCCTTTAACAGCAGGTGTTCAGGGTGAAAACCACGCCGGAATCTGACTTTGAGTCCCCCTGGCTTTCTAGCGACTAAAAATAGCCCGCTGAAAGACAAGCGGTCTGTCCCAATGACTTGGCAGAAGCCTTCCGCCATACTGCCAACAGCATGTTGTTGTAACCAACTCCTGAAGCGTTTAAAAGGTCCTTTTACCGGAATTATGAGCAAATACTGCTTGTGTTTATATCTCTGGTAAGTCTGTCATTTCTCTTTTCAATTTGGGGGGTTTTGAAGTTAGGAAATGTGAATTTATAAGAACCAGATACATTCATGAGATAGATGTCATGAGAAACATCATAACTTCAGTTGTGACTGGAGCTAAACGAACACCGCTGACCATGAGTAAACACTCTGTAATTATATAATTCTATAAGGATTGAATACTCGACCTCTACTTGGCTTATTATGGTCTGTTTCGTGCTTTTTTCACATTTGTCCAGATGGCATAACAGATGATTCCTTATGTCTAGAAGTTGTTGTTGTGGAAACCTGATGCTCTCAGACTGTTCTCAGACTTTACTGGTGCGAGTCATTGGAACATTGTGAACAGGTTACACTGTAACTAAAGGTAGGAAATGACTCTTGATCATTTCAGAATAAACAACCAGTTATTTTAGGAGGAAAGACAGACTTTGTCTGCTACCTATTTTCCACACTGTTGCTCTCAAATGTTCTTTAGTTTGACCCGTCCAGATGCACTAACATGACCGAACTTTTGTGATCAGCGAATGATAAAGCAGGGCTCCCATTAATCCAGACAACAACCACTGTCGGTTTTAACAACAAATGTTCCGCAGATTCACACAGCTAACTTGACCTCTCTGTGGCCCTAGACACCAGGCTCCACTCCCACTCAGCCACCAGACAGTCAGGTCAAGGTTCAAAAGTCAGACGGCGTCACCATGGTGCGTAACGTTGACGACCTGGACTTCTGCCAGTCCACCCACGCCCAGAGCGTCCTGGACGGCCTGCGCTCACTCTGTTCTCAGCCCAAGCTGGTGGACGTCACGCTGTGCGCTCGAGGCCGAAACTTCCCCTGCCACCGCGGCGTACTGGCGCTCTGCAGCTCCTACTTCCACACTATGTTCTCCGGGGACTTTGTGGAGAGCATCGCGGCCCGGGTGGAGCTGCAGGACGTGGACCCGGACGTGCTGAGCACCCTGCTGGACTTCGCCTACACCGGCAAGCTGACCATCAACCAGGGCAACGTGGAGGGGCTCATGCACACCTCCAGCCAGCTGCAGTTCCAGGCGGTGCGGGCCGTGTGCGGACGCTACCTCCAGAATCAGATCGATGCCACTAACTGCCTGGGGATCCTAGAGTTCGGGGAGCTCCACGGCTGCCCAGAGGTGGTGGCCAAGGCTTGGGCCTTCCTGATGGAGAACTTTGAGGCGGTGCAGCAGGGAGAGGAGTTCCTGCTGCTGGAGAAGAGCCGTCTGGTGGCGTGCCTGGCTAACGAGACCCTGCAGACCCGGTCGGAGCGCTCCAGGGTGGAGGCGGCGCTGGTCTGGGTCAGGCACGAGGAGGCGACGCGGCTGGACAGCCTTCCAGAGCTGCTGGGCCTGGCTAGGCTGGCTCTCCTGTCCCTGGAGTACCTGGGGGAGACCCTGCTGAAAGACAGCCTGCTGCAGAGCTCGGACTGCTGTAGGGAGGCTGTGGAGAGGCTGTACAGAGAGGTCAGTCAGACAGACAGACAGACACACTGACAGACAGACAGACACACAGACACACAGACAGACAGACAGACAGACAGACAGACAGACAGACAGACAGACAGACAGACAGACCATCTTGATTGAGCAACCTTGAAACAAGAGCTTTTGGTTAGGATTCGTTCTTCTATTTAGAGATTTACATGTAAATCATACAGAGGTTCCAACTGCATCATATTGTATCTCAGAAACCTTCCAGATTTGTATTTTTTCCACAAAACCAGGTAGAAGTTGTTGTATTCAGTTGTGTGGACACTCTTTCTCCTTGTTAGAAAATGAACCTGCCTCCAGGGGAGGTGGTGGAGGCCGGCAGTGAGAGTCCCAAGCCCAACCTGCAGGAGGTGCTGTTCGTCATGGGGGGCCGATCGCTGGACGACTCTGATGATGAAGATGAGGATGAGGACAGAGACCCCAGACTGCTGCCCAGGAACTGTGGCTTCTACAACACCAAGACCAGTAAACTCTCTCTCTTTTCTCTCTCTCTCTCTCTCTCTCTCTCTCTCTCTCTCTCTCTCTCTCTCTCTCTCTCTCTCTCTCTTTTCTCTTTCACCTCATCTCACACGTTCTCTCCCTCTTGATGTCTCTCTATTTGATTTGCACTTCAATTTGATCTCCCTGCTATCTCTCTGCTTTCAATTCACTTCTTTCTCTGTCCCTCTCTCTGTCTCTCTCCTCAGAACAGTGGCATCAGCTTACAGACTTCCCCAACTACAACAAGTGGGGATACTCACTAGTCTCCTTGAATAATGACGTCTACGTCACAGGTGGGTTTTCTGGAGCTCTGCCTGACATACTGTACATACATCCACCCTGGAGGTACCCCCCCTCTGGTAGTGTATTCTGACTGGAGGTACCCCCCTCTCCCCCCCCTCTCTTTGGTCCCCAGGGGGTTCGCGGGGTTCCCAGACGAACACCTGGTCGACCACGGAGACCTGGAGGTACACCACGAGGGAGGGCGGCTGGGCCAAGGTGGCCCCCATGCTCCGAGCACGGACAAACCACACCTCGGTCACGCTCAACGGAGAAATCTACGTCATCGGAGGTGAGAGGATAAACCTGGGTCTGTGATGTTGGGGGCCGTGATGTTCTCCGTGAGCTCTGCGGGTCTGTCTGGGCCCAAGCAGCTGGTGGATCGACTGGATCTGAATTTCTTTTGTCAGTAGAAGATATTCTATCAGTTCCCAGTATCTTTCCTCACCTTCTCTCTCTTCACAGGCACAACGCTGAGCTATGTGGAAGTTGAACACTATGACCCTTACAGTGACACCTGGGGTATGACCTGCCCCGCCCTCAGATACGTGACCAACTTCACGGCCACGGCGTGTCACGGGAAGCTGTACATGATTGGCTCCTGTGCCGTGAAGTACAACGCTTTGACCATGCAGTGCTACAACCCTGTCATAGGTCTGTACAGTATCATGTCATGTTAGCACATGGTCCTTTTTACACTGTATATCACTCCACATTTCACTTTCAGTGTCTAATCTGGGTCTGTGTGTGTGTGTGTGTGTGTGTGTCTGTGTGTGTGTGTGTCTGTGTGTGTGTGTGTGTGTGACAGACGGCTGGAGCGTGATCTGCTCTCCCTTCATCCCCAAGTATCTCTCCTCTCCTCGCTGTGTCTCGGTGGACGGACTCATCTACCTGATCGCTGACAACACCAAGAAGGTGTACCTGTACGACCCTGAGGCCAACATGTGGCAGAAGGTAAGAAGGTGTACCTGTACGACCCTGAGGCCAACATGTGGCAGAAGGTAAGAAGGTGTACCTGTACGACCCTGAGGCCAACATGTGGCAGAAGGTAAGAAGGTGTACCTGTACGACCCTGAAGCCAACATGTGGCAGAAGGTAAGAAGGTGTACCTGTACGACCCTGAGGCCAACATGTGGCAGAAGGTAAGAAGGTGTACCTGTACGACCCTGAGGCCAACATGTGGCAGAAGGTAAGAAGGTGTACCTGTACGACCCTGAAGCCAACATGTGGCAGAAGGTAAGAAGGTGTACCTGTACGACCCTGAGGCCAACATGTGGCAGAAGGTAAGAAGGTGTACCTGTACGACCCTGAAGCCAACATGTGGCAGAAGGTGAGCTTAGCACTGATCCCCTTTCAGCTAGTCTCTGTCAGAGACAACAAACGTCTACAGTCATCACAACTCTACGACTGTCCACTCAGTGCCTGTCTCTGCCTCCACTGCCTCCACTGCCTCCCCCAGGTCCAGTTCCTGCACATGCTCCATGAGAACGGGGGTCTGGTAGTCCTGGACGGCCACCTGTACGTGACGGGGGGCCACTGGAAGGGCATGGAGGGGGACTACGGCGTGGAGGTGGAGGCCTACGACCGAGCCTCCAACTCCTGGCAGGTGGAGAGCTTCCTGCCTCGACTCTGGTTCTACAGCGGGGTGTGTTCTGTGTTCCTGGACCCGGCCCAGTGGCCAGAACCTTTCCCTGTGGAGGAGGACGAGGGCTGAGGATGAGGACTGAGGGGTTGGACCTGTGGATGAGGGATGAGGGAGGGGTTGGACCTGTGGATGAGGGCTGAGGATGAAGACTGAGGGGTTGGACCTGTGGATGAGGGATGAGGGAGGGGTTGGACCTGTGGATGAGGGCTGAGGATGAAGACTGAGGGGTTGGACCTGTGGATGAGGGGTTGGACCTGTGGATGAGGGATGAGGGGGGGGGTTGGACCTGTGGATGAGGGCTGAGGGGTTGGACCTGTGGATGAGGGCTGAGGGGTTGGACCTGTGGATGAGGGCTGAGGGGTTGGACCTGTGGATGAGGGCTGAGGATGAAGACTGAGGGGTTGGACCTGTGGATGAGGGCTGAGGGGTTGGACCTGTGGATGAGGGCTGAGGGGTTGGACCTGTGGATGAGGGCTGAGGGGTTGGACCTGTGGATGAGGGCTGAGGGGTTGGACCTGTGGATGAGGGGTTGGACCTGTGGATGAGGACTGAGGATGAAGACTGAGGGGTTGGACCTGTGGATGAGGGGTTGGACCTGTGGATGAGGGATGAGGGCTGAAGGGTTGGACCTGTGGATGAGGGCTGAGGGGTTGGACCTGTGGATGAGGGCTGAGGATGAAGACTGAGGGCTGAGGGGTTGGACCTGTGGATGAGGGCTGTAGGCAGGACAGTGTTCGTGCCTCAGGGTCCTCAGGGTCCTAGTGCCAGCTGCTCCTACATGCATGCAGAGTTATTGTGACATCACCAGGGGGGTTATGTCCCAGAATAGCCGGTTGCTACATGCTCTCATATTTCCTTATTGGGTGTGCTTTGCCTTCGGCATGAAGCACAACCTTTGTTATCTCACATATATATTTATTATTATTATTATTATTATTTTTGCCCCCCTACTCCTCGGTCAATATTTGGACTACATAGAAAACGTCGACGTCCAAAGTTTCGTCTTGGTCTCCATTGAGTTGCTTGTATCAGAATTTACGTTCCGTTGCACAGTTTAGGACCATACAACGTTTTTGTGGCATAAAGTTTCTTTTGTCGGCAAAGGGTAGACTACTCAGTTATAATAGTCCACGTCACAGCGCCGGCACATGTTAGCAACGACGCATTAGATACGACCACCTGGTACCTTATCCAGCGGATGCCTCACTATAACCCAGCTGCTGGTTCATCTGCAGCATAAATGTAATTGTCAACGGTCTTTTCAGCAGGGACATATTTAGCTAATTTACTAAAGGGTTATCTGTTGTAGCCTACCTACCAAGATAAGGGGACAGCAAAAATACTAGTCCGGCGGTGTACTGTAGCCACATTTCTTGCAGCAACTGAATGGTGAGATTCTCCGAGTCCTAGCTAGTACTGTAGGTGTTGTTGAGGATAGCGTTAGCTTGTTTTAGCCGTTAGCACTACCTCAGTTTGCAACCGGCTAACTTAGTCTACATTTACTAGTCTAGCCAGCGAAGCAAATGTCAACTATACAGAAGAACCCTACCGAAATAAACGTACGGTACTGCAAACGATTTGTTTTAAGGAGTTTTTTTTTGCAACTGTCTGCTTTTGGAATGTTTAGCGTAGCTCTAGTAGCCTAGATAGCTCTAGTCTAGCTAGCTAGCTAGCTTAGCTAACGACTGGCTGTTCGTTCGTGAAGGCGCCAAAAGTGGATGGTAATACAAATAGAAAAGGTAGCGTTAGTCTACTGTACAGTAGGCTACATTAAACAGAAAATTAAAAATGTGATAACAACGTTGTGTTTTCTTCGTGTTTGTATGAATCAATTTAAATAGTTGTATGTGCTTACTTCTTTTTGCTATGCTTGCTCAGGTAATGCTAGCTAGGCATTGAGGCGTTTAATGACCAACCCAACATTCTGGGTTAAATGGTCAACCCATCTTGCTGGGTTAGTTTAACCCAACGTGTGTTCTGTCCTATATATTTAACTAGCCGCTGGGTTGGAAACGATGTTTTGGAGTGTAGACAAACTGGAATAGTATAGTCCCATAGCCTACAATTGACCCTTTCAATATAGCAAAGATGGGTGTTCATGTTTTAATCCTGTATTGTGTAAAATTACATTATGCTGATGTCTTTCTAACCCAGTGCAACATGTGCCCTTGAGAGGATTACGGAGTTGAAGAAGCAGATGCTGTCTTCCTCTTGGGCAACCAACAAGTTGTTTATATCTGAGAAGAATATATTAGAATGTACTTTCTAAGTTTCGTCCTAAACGCTGCACCTTCATGAGATTCATTTGGCCGCCTTGTCTTCCTACCTTCCTCTCATCTACAGACAGGCCAACCTCTGACTCAACATTAACCCAATTGTTTCTCATTAAATACATAGACTACATGAATTAGCGTGGTGGATAGCGAATGGGAGGTGATATGAGCGGTTGTGACACTGACACGGTAAATTCTAAAAAGTTACATTTTCCAAATATTGGTTACAAGAAATATTGAAGTCACTCATTGTTCGAATTACAGGTTCAAACATTCAAATATCCTTTTGGTTAGTCAAGGCTATCTTTTTGTCGATTTAAATGAGTCATTTGTATATATATGTGGCCTATCAACTGGAAGCAATGTTGGTTGTATGGTTTGTTACGTATTAAGTTTACTAGATTACATAAAATCCAAATGTATTTGTATAGCCCTTTTACACGCAAGCATGTCACAGAGGGCTTCACATACGCCCATAGACCTGCCTCTCAACCAACCTAAACCCTCAAGGAAGACAAGGAAAAACTCCCACAAAAACTCAATGCACATGTCAACTAATGGTTGCTCTCCAGGAATTAATAACCAGATAACGGGACGAGTTGACCAACAACCTACACAAATGTTCTTTGCTGTCTAAAAGCAATGTAAAAACACTGAGTGGTTGATATCAGTAAACACAGTGAGACTATGGGCAGCTGGGGCAGCCACAAGCACACCCTCACAATTTCCCCAGAAATTGTATGCTCTCTAGTTCTTTTTTGGTATTTGTGTGGAGCTCTTAAGATGTGTTTATTTATACCTTCTGTAACCATGATGCAAAGACATGTTCTCACTTTGATGTGTTTGTGTTTTAGGACCCCTAAGGGAGTCAATAAAGATTTGTAGAAAGTATCCTATCCTTGTTTTGAGTCTGTATCTGAAAGTGCTAATTTAAACTATTAACAATGTTTATCACAACGTTTTTCAAATAGTGAAACATTAAAACACACCTGCTTCAAATGAATTGTTCGTTATCTAGCAGAAGCCTGATAACGAACCTTCATTAGAATCAGGTGTGTTGGAGCAGAGAAACCTCATAACATGCCGGGCAGTGAACCCCGAGGACCAGAATTGAACACCCACCTGCATTTAAGCATACAATAATTTGAATAAGAACTGCATGCAATACTGGACAGTGGAGATATGATAATGATCGTTGCTCGCTGAACGCGGTGCGTGTAAACAGATTATGTTAATTAACTCGTCATTCCCCATAGAAGCGGCAAAGCAAAGTTGCTTTCCTCAAAGCAGCGCGTCTCTTCTACCATGGAAACGACCAAGCCAGCATTCTATTTCTATGGTAACGGCCCGGGAGCGTCTGGTCCCCCGGGCAACCTCTGCTGGGATTTGTTTCGGACTCTGTTTGTCTTTACAAGTTCCTCTAAAGTTATTGTGTGCAAAGCACAACTTTGGAAATCCGTGCATTTCGTGTTTTGGTGCAGCTATGTCACATAGCAATACAACGCGAATGCAATAATTATTCCTGCTGGTAAACAGAACATGCTTTCAGAAAGAAGACTTTAATTGTTTTGGATTTGATCCAACTTTACCGCTACAAAACAGTCGCGAAGTAGAAGGTGAAGAGCAAAGCAAAATGAGTTCTCCAGGCGAGCGAGGTGCAGCGTCTCCGCGGCTCGAGGCTGTCATCCAGGTGGGTGCGAGAGGACGAACCAACTTGAACGTGAACGTGAGCCCTGGTTGGCAGTTTGACTGGTGCACAAGACCTGTTAAAACATGCCACAGCATACATTTGAATTGTTTATATAGACTAATGAATTCTTGCTTTTAGTAAAATTATTATTTAACTTGTTAAACGTAAACTTAATTAGGATATCTTGGAAATGCCTTTCTATTTCTGAAACACCTTACTAAGGTAAGGAGGAGAGATCTAAATCAACTAAATCAAATGTTATCTGGAGCATCTAGTCCTTTTACAAGCAGGGCCTCATGTCATAGAAGTGCAGCTAAACCTGCTGCTGTGTGTTTAGAAGCTGGAGGAGTCTCTCCTCCACCCGGAGGATGGTGTTGGGGAGAGCAGCCTGATGGAGCGAGAGGATGCACCCACCTCCACCTGCACCCCCACCTCCTCGCCGGTCTCCACCCGCATCCGTCAGATCATCACCCGCAACCTCGCTGAGCCTCCCACCGGTAAGACCCCCACAGAGGTCAAGGGTTGGAGGTCAAGGGTTAGAGGTCAATATCGCGGTCCAGGTCACCTAGTAGTGTTAACCTTAAAAAAGTACAGTACAACAAACTACAGATAAAGATAAAAAGATGCTTGTTGAAATAAATGAACCTCCCAAACAACTGCAAATGTTGGCAAAATAAATGTGAAAAAACAAAAAACATGTTGTAACTTCCTGTTTCCTGTCAGATGCCAGGGTGCTGGAGGAGAACCATGTTCTACAGGAGGAGAACCGTGTTCTACAGGAGCAGCTGACCCAGGGCCGGGCTGAGAGAGACCACCTGCTGACCCGACAGGCCGCCCTCACAGACCGGGTAGGGCTCCAGAACACAACCACAACCTTGTGGTCGCAGGATACCTCATGTGTAGACTGACTGTTAAGGAAGCGCTTCAGGTAACATAACACTAACATGATGTGTCGGTCCACGGTTAGACAGGGCTTTGTCAGACTTCACTCTCTTGTTGAGGCCTTGCAGACAGTTTATTTGTTTTTGGTTACGAAAGGTTGAAAAAATACATTTAAAAAAAAACATTCACAAAAAAGTTTTGAAAGGTTGAAAAAGTATTTTGAAAACAAAAAATCCCCAAAAGGTTATCATTGATGATAAAAAACAAACATTTTAGAAACAAAAGTTTCTAACGGTTGAAAACATTTTTGAAAGAAGGTTTCGAATAAAAAGTGTCAAAGGTTTTTACAAAATATTTCACAAAAAGTTTTGAAAGGTTAAGAAAACAAAATAGAAAAAAACGGTTTGAAAGGTTAGAATTTTATTTTGAAAAAAAGTTCCCCAAAAGTTTTTTATCATTGATGATAAAAAAAACAGTTTCTAAATTTTTTTTTAAAGGTTTTGAATAAAAAGTTTCAAAGGTTTTTCCAAAATATTTAGCTAAAAGTTTAGAAAGAAATTTTTGGAAAAAAAGTTCTCCCCAGAAGTTTTTTTTTGTTTTAAATTTGTGTCCTCGGCTCGTGTCCTCGGCTCGTGTCCTCGGCTCGTGTCCTTGGCTCGTGTCCTAGCCTCGTGTACTCGGCTCGTGTCCTTGGCTCGTGCCAGGATGAGATCAACACACAGCGACACTGCTGAGGCCCTCAGGGCTTTGAAATAGAATCCTAACGGAGCGAACATCAGAGAGACGCTGAGCTCGTTCAGAGAGGGGAAAGACCTTTGGAGTGCAGCGTAAACAAACAGCTCGTCACATGTGCTGTATGTCACACACACACTACACACACACACACTTCATGCACACACACACACTACACACACACACACACACACACACTACATGCACACACACACACTACACACACACACACACTACACGCACACACACACTACACGCACACACACACACACTACACACACACACACACACTACATACACACACACACATACACCTCTGGGTGAAACTCCAGCTTGGAAAGAAGGGTCGAACAGAACAGACCCACTTTCATGAATGACTTCATATAAACTGGCAAAGCTGATTTATATGTTTCGTGCCATAAACCATTTTCCACTATAATGTGGATGTAGGACGATATTACTGCTCAACTATGATGAGAGTTAGCAGACTGTCAATTATGTTCTGGTGGTTGTGTGTTTGTATGAATGCGCTTGTACTTGTGTGTGTGTGCTTGCATGTGTTTGTGAGTGCGCCTGCATGTATGTGCTTTTATTTGTGAGTGTGTGTGTGTGTGTGTGTGTGTGTAAGTACGAAGTGAAGTCCATGAAGGGATTCCTTGTGGTTCATCCAGCCATGCAGGCCAGACCCCCCTGTGTTGGCTGGGGCCAGCGTCAGCCTGACTGGGATCCCCCCTAGCCCGTACTGGCTGCTGTTGGGGGGGAAACATGGAGAAGGTCAGTAGCCCCCCCCAGGGTGCTCCTGGAGAGAAGGCTCATTTTTCGAGGCGTACAAAGCAGGCGTTTGTGATAACACTGGCCTCTTTCTGGTGCTTAAGTCTAATGAACTCACACTGCCTGCCTTGCCCCCAGAACCCCTTTTAAAGCCTGGGTTATAAATAACGCTTAATTAGCTTGGCTTAAATATAGAATATTTATTTATTTGGCTGAAGTTGGGAAGGTGTGAAAAGAGGCTAAAAAAAGAGTGAGTGCTCAATTAGTTTAGCAACACGCTGGAGTCAGGAGGAGTCAGGAGGAGGAGTCAGGTCAACACGCTGGAGTCAGGAGGAGTCAGGTCAACACGCTGGAGTCAGGAGGAGTCAGGTCAACACGCTGGAGTCAGGAGGAGTCAGATCAACATGCTGGAGTCAGGAGGAGTCAGGTCAACACGCTGGAGTCAGGAGGAGTCAGGAGGAGTCAGGTCAACACGCTGGAGTCAGGAGGAGTCAGGAGGAGTCAGGTCAACACGCTGGAGTCAGGAGGAGTCAGGAGGAGTCAGGAGGAGTCAGGAGGAGTCAGGTCAACATGCTGGAGTCAGGAGGAGTCAGGAGGAGTCAGGTCAGGAGGAGTCAGGTCAACACGCTGGAGTCAGGAGGAGTCAGGTCAACACGCTGGAGTCAGGAGGAGTCAGGAGGAGTCAGGTCAACACGCTGGAGTCAGGAGGAGTCAGGTCAACACGCTGGAGTCAGGAGGAGTCAGGTCAACACGCTGGAGTCAGGAGGAGTCAGGAGGAGTCAGGTCAACACGCTGGAGTCAGGAGGAGTCAGGTCAACACGCTGGAGTCAGGAGGAGTCAGGTCAACATGCTGGAGTCAGGAGGAGTCAGGAGGAGTCAGGTCAACACGCTGGAGTCAGGAGGAGGAGTCAGGTCAACACGCTGGAGTCAGGAGGAGGAGTCAGGTCAACACGCTGGGGTCAGGAGGAGTCAGGTCAACATGCTGGAGTCAGGAGGAGTCAGGTCAACACGCTGGAGTCAGGAGGAGTCAGGAGGAGTCAGGTCAACATGCTGGAGTCAGGAGGAGTCAGGAGGAGTCAGGTCAACACGCTGGGGTCAGGAGGAGTCAGGAGGAGGAGTCAGGTCAACATGCTGGAGTCAGGAGGAGTCAGGTCAACACGCTGGAGTCAGGAGGAGTCAGGAGGAGTCAGGTCAACATGCTGGAGTCAGGAGGAGTCAGGGAGGAGTCAGGTCAACACGCTGGGGTCAGGAGGAGTCAGGAGGAGTCAGGAGGAGTCAGGAGGAGTCAGGTCAACATGCTGGAGTCAGGAGGAGTCAGGTCAACATGCTGGAGTCAGGA
Organism: Mallotus villosus; assembly: GCA_903064625.1. Taxonomy (NCBI): domain Eukaryota; kingdom Metazoa; phylum Chordata; class Actinopteri; order Osmeriformes; family Salangidae; genus Mallotus; species Mallotus villosus. Next base: position 503,631 of record CAEFZP010001675.1, read on the forward strand.
GGAGGAGTCAGGAGGAGTCAGGTCAACACGCTGGAGTCAGGAGGAGTCAGGTCAACACGCTGGAGTCAGGAGGAGTCAGGTCAACATGCTGGAGTCAGGAGGAGTCAGGAGGAGTCAGGTCAACATGCTGGAGTCAGGAGGAGTCAGGAGGAGTCAGGTCAACATGCTGGAGTCAGGAGGAGTCAGGTCAACATGCTGGAGTCAGGAGGAGTCAGGTCAACACGCTGGAGTCAGGAGGAGTCAGGTCAACATGCTGGAGTCAGGAGGAGTCAGGTCAACACGCTGGCGTCAGGAGGAGTCAGGAGGAGTCAGGTCAACATGCTGGAGTCAGGAGGAGTCAGGTCAACATGCTGGAGTCAGGAGGAGTCAGGTCAACACGCTGGCGTCAGGAGGAGTCAGGAGGAGTCAGGTCAACATGCTGGAGTCAGGAGGAGTCAGGTCAACACGCTGGAGTCAGGAGGAGTCAGGTCAACATGCTGGAGTCAGGAGGAGTCAGGTCAACACGCTGGCGTCAGGAGGAGTCAGGAGGAGTCAGGTCAACACGCTGGAGTCAGGAGGAGTCAGGAGGAGTCAGGTCAACATGCTGGAGTCAGGAGGAGTCAGGTCAACATGCTGGAGTCAGGGCTGGTTTTGAGGCAGGGCTGGGTTTGAGGCAGGGCTGGGTTTGAGGCAGGGCTGGGTTTGAGGCAGCGATCCACCTCCACCCAGATTACCACAGAGCCCCTCCATCCATATGACCCCAAGGTGATAATGATCACCATGGAACTCCATAGCAGCCTCAGCATACATACTGTAGGGGATACACTCTGAGAGCGGTCCCCAGAACAAGACCAGCCCCTATACATACAGGCTCCCATACACACACACACACACACACAAACATCAGGCTCCCCCCCCACACACATCCCTCATGGCGTAACCCCCCTCAGTGACACCGCATAAACAGCTTTCACAATCAGTTGTATCTCTCTCAGGGGGGGGGAGTAGAGCAGAGCAGCACGTTATGGGAGGGAGGTTGTGGGGTGGGCGAAGGAGAGGAAGAGGGGAGGGAGAGGAGAGGGAGAGGAGAAGGAGAGGAGGAGGAGAGGTGCATATCCGCTCCAGCTGTGTTTAGGAATCTGACAGTGCACTCCATTAATTCCTTTTATTAAGCCTCTGGGCCCAGGCCAAGCCAGAGAGCAAGCCCTGCTGAGCACACCCTGCTGAGCACACCCTGCTGAGCACACCCTGCTGAGCACACCCTGCTGAGCACACCCTGCTGAGCACACCCTACTGAGCACACCCTGCTGAGCACACCCTGCTGAGCACACCCTGCTGAGCACACCCTGCTGAGCACACCCTGCTGAGCACACCCTGCTGAGCACACCCTGCTGAGCACACCCTGCTGAGCACACCCTGCTGAGCACACCCTGCTGAGCACACCCTGCTGAGCACACCCTACTGAGCACACCCTGCTGAGCACACCCTACTGAGCACACCCTGCTGAGCACACCCTGCTGAGCACACCCTGCTGAGCACACCCTACTGAGCACACCCTACTGAGCACACCCTGCTGAGCACACCCTACTGAGCACACCCTGCTGAGCACACCCTGCTGAGCACACCCTACTGAGCACACCCTGCTGAGCACACCCTGCTGAGCACACCCTGCTGAACACACCCTGCTGAGCACACCCTGCTGAGCACACCCTACTGAGCACACCCTGTTGAGCACACCCTGCTGAGCACACCCTGCTGAGCACACCCTGCTGAGCACACCCTGTTGAGCACACCCTGCTGAGCACACCCTGCTGAGCACACCCTGCTGAGCACACCCTGCTGAGCACACCCTGCTGAGCACACCCTGCTGAGCACACCCTGCTGAGCACACCCTGCTGAGCACACCCTGCTGAGCACACCCTACTGAGCACACCCTGCTGAGCACACCCTGCTGAGCACACCCTGCTGAGCACACCCTGCTGAGCACACCCTGCTGAGCACACCCTACTGAACACACCCTGCTGAGCACACCCTGCTGAGCACACCCTGCTGAGCACACCCTGCTGAGCACACCCTGCTGAGCACACCCTGCTGAGCACACCCTGCTGAGCACACCCTACTGAGCACACCCTGCTGAGCACACCCTACTGAGCACACCCTGCTGAGCACACCCTGCTGAGCACACCCTGCTGAGCACACCCTACTGAGCACACCCTACTGAGCACACCCTGCTGAGCACACCCTACTGAGCACACCCTGCTGAGCACACCCTGCTGAGCACACCCTACTGAGCACACCCTGCTGAGCACACCCTGCTGAGCACACCCTGCTGAACACACCCTGCTGAGCACACCCTGCTGAGCACACCCTACTGAGCACACCCTGTTGAGCACACCCTGCTGAGCACACCCTGCTGAGCACACCCTGCTGAGCACACCCTGTTGAGCACACCCTGCTGAGCACACCCTGCTGAGCACACCCTGCTGAGCACACCCTGCTGAGCACACCCTGGCCCAGATGTCTCACTGTGGTCCTGCGCTGGTGACAAGGGGGTCCTGCTCCTACTTCTGCTCTGAATCCCAGCCCCCAGCCCCCAGCCCTAGCCCTAACCCCAGCCCCCCAGCCCCCAGCCCTAACCCCCCAGCCCTAACCCCCCAGCCCCCAGCCCTTGCCCTAACCCCAGCCCCCAGCCCTAACCCCCCAGCCCCCAGCCCTAACCCCCAGCCCTAACCCCCCAGCCCCCAGCCCTTGCCCTAACCCCAGCCCCCAGCCCTAACCCCCCAGCCCCCAGCCCTAACCCCCCAGCCCTAACCCCCCCAGCCCCCAGCCCTTGCCCTAACCCCAGCCCCCAGCCCTAACCCCCCAGCCCCCAGCCCCCCAGCCCTAACTCCACAGCCCCAAGCTCCCAGCCCCCAGCCCCAGCCCCCAGCCCTAACCCCAGCCCCCAGCCCCCAGCCCTAGCCCCTAACCCCACAGCCCCAAGCCCCCAGCCCCCAGCCCTAGCCTCCAGCCCCCAGCCCTAACCCCAGCCTCCAGCCCTAGCCCCCAGCCCTAACCCCACAGTCCCAAGCCCCCAGCCCCCCAGCCCTAGCCCCCAGCCCCCAGCCCTAACCCCAGCCCCCAGCCCTAGCCCCCAGCCCCAGCCCTAACCCCACAGCCCCAAGCCCCCAGCCCCCAGCCCCCAGCCCCCAGCACCCAGCCCCCAGCCCCCAGCCCCCAGCCCTAGCCCTAACCCCAGCCCTAACCCCACAGCCCCCAGCCCCCAGCCCTAACCCCCATTCCCAGCCCCTAGCCCCCAGGCTCCAGTTTCCAATGGATTGATTACGAGGAACTTGTGAAATGAGGCGATCGTAAAAGATCATTAATGCTGTCCCTCCTGTGTCATGTTGGGAGTGGGAGGACGCTCCGGCTGTTAAACGCAGTGACATGATTCCCTCACGCCAGCGCTGGAATAATAACTTAGCAGCTTAACTGGGCTGCGTTCTGCTCCACACCACGACATGGCACGAGGTCTGGCCCCCACACCGCAGGCCCTGGCCCCCACACCGCAGGCCCTGGCCCCCGCACCGCAGGCCCTGTGAGGGGGAACAGCTCTCTGGTTGCTGTTTGGCGGGAGAATCAAAGGACAGTTGTTCCTTGATGTTGTTTGAAATATTTATCAAATGAGACAATACGAGGAGTGGCACTAAGCATCAATATCCAGTCATCAAACACACCCTGATGCAAAACACACTTTCTGAAGGCTGGAAAAAGTTTCTAGTGTTTGAAACACGACACAGAACACTTGCAAGTGATATGAGTGAGAGAGTGAGACGGAATGAAAGAGAGAAAGAGAGAAAGAGAGAAAGAGAGAAAGAGAGAAAGAGAGAAAGAGAGAAAGAGAGAGGGTGAAAAAGGACAGCAAGAGAGATGAGGGAGAGAGATAGGTCCAGTGAGAAGAGGGAAGGAGGGAGGGAGGGATGGGGAGGGGTGGTGGCTGAGTCTGTTCTTGCTCTCTTTCTTTCGTTTCTCTCTTTCTTTCGTTTTTTTGTTGCTTTCTCTGTTCTTTCTCTCTTTGCGTCTTGCTCTCTCTCGCGCTCGAGAGGGCTGTGAGGGACATGTCATAGAAACCATATGGACGTATAAAGCCACACCCAGGAACTGTGCTTTTGTATAAACTGCATGTTGACCATTATTGCTAAATGGCAGTGGAGAACCTCAAAGAGCAGAGAGGCTGGCCTCTGCTGAACCTCAAAGAGCAGGATATAAAGGGAGGCTGGCCTCTGCTGTCGTTAGGGCAGGTTCTGTGACGCTGGGCCTTTCTTTAGAGGCTGGCTGTAGTGAGCATGGATGGAGGCTTGTACGACCCCCTCCCCCTGGGGCCTTACTAACTGTCCTGGGGAGGAGGAGGCTCACTCTCCTTCTCTCCCTCCTCCCTCTCTCTCCCTCCCTTTTCTCTCCCTCTCTCTCCTTATTCTCTCTCTCTCTCCCCTCTCTCTCTCCCTCTTCTCTCTCTCCCTCTCCTCCTTCCCTCTCTCCCTCCCTCTCCTCCCTCTTCTCTCTCTCCCTCTTCTCTCTCTCCCCTCTTCTCTCCTCTTCCTCTGTGCTGTGTAGGTTTTACAGGGTGTGTGTCGTGGACAACAATGAGTTCAGGCTCACTGGCAACGGGGGCGATGAGGTGTAATGATGCAAGCAGAGCGAGGGGGGTGAGGGCTCTGAGGAGGAGCAGTGAGGAGGAGCTGTGGGGAGGAGCTGTGAGGAGGAGCTGTGAGGAGGAGCTGTGAGGAGGAGCTGTGAGGAGGAGCTGTGAGGAGGAGCTGTGAGGAGGAGCTGTGAGGAGGAGCTGTGAGGAGCTGTGAGGAGGAGCTGTGAGGAGGAGCTGTGAGGAGGAGCTGTGAGGAGGAGCTGTGAGGAGGAGCTGTGAGGAGATCTGAGGAGGAGCTGTGAGGAGGAGCTGTGAGGAGCTGTGAGGAGGAGCTGTGAGGAGGAGCTGTGAGGAGGAGCTGTGAGGAGATCTGAGGAGGAGCTGTGAGGAGCTGTGAGGAGGAGCAGTGAGGAGCTGTGAGGAGGAGCTGTGAGGAGATCTGAGGAGGAGCTGTGAGGAGCTGTGAGGAGGAGCTGTGAGGAGGAGCTGTGAGGAGCTGTGAGGAGGAGCTGTGAGGAGATCTGAGGAGGAGCTGTGAGGAGCTGTGAGGAGGAGCTGAGTGAGGAGCTGTGAGGAGGAGCTGTGAGGAGATCTGAGGAGGAGCTGTGAGGAGCTGTGAGGAGGAGCAGTGAGGAGGAGCTGTGAGGAGCTGTGAGGAGGAGCTGTGAGGAGATCTGAGGAGGAGCTGTGAGGAGCTGTGAGGAGGAGCAGTGAGGAGCTGTGAGGAGGAGCTGTGAGGAGATCTGAGGAGGAGCTGTGAGGAGCTGTGAGGAGGAGCAGTGAGGAGGAGCTGTGAGGAGGAGCTGTGAGGAGGAGCTGTGAGGAGCTGTGAGGAGGAGCTGTGAGGAGGAGCTGTGAGGAGGAGCTGTGAGGAGGAGATCTGAGGAGGAGCTGTGAGGAGGAGCTGTGAGGAGGAGCTGTGCTCGGGTCGTAAACCTCCTAGCAGCTGCCATGCAGTCATGCTGGACGTTAGAAGTAGGCCGCTGCTGTAATTGGCGTAATTGTGCCAAAATGCAGAATCAATAGCTTCGCACTCACAGATGTTTCCAAGGGTCCTTTTAAAGCCAGATGCTGCTGAGCCATGTGCCTGGACCCTAGCCCCCCCCTCCCCCCCCCCAGCCCCCCCTCAACATAAAAAAACATATATATATAAAACACAAAACTCAAAACACAAACCCAGGTCCTCTTTTGTAGTTTGTCGCAGAAAACCCCCCAGAAATGGACGTTTGAAAATGTGTTAATAATGTGCTTGAAGCCCTGGCTGCAGCAGGAACAGGGAGGGCCATTGTCCTCAAGGACTCTGCTGCTGGAGAGATTAATACCCAGGGAGGGAGGGAGGAGGAGGGGAGAGGAGGGGAGCAGAGGGAGGGAGGGAGGAGGGGAGCAGAGAGGGTGAGGCGCGGAGAGAGTGTGGTGAGGAGATGTTGAGGCGTTTAGTATTTTATTGTAGTGTCTGCTTGATTTTTCGTTTCTTTAGCTTCTGTTCTTTCTTCTTTTCTTCTCTTCTTTCCTTTCTTCTTTTTTCTTTCCTTTCTTTTTCTTCTTTCTCTTGCTTTCTTTCGTTTTGCGTCTCTTTCTCGTTTCTCTTCTGCTGTCTCTCTTTTGCTCTCTTTCTTTCTTTTCTTTTGCTCTTTCTCTCCTGCCTTCTTTCTTCTTTTCTCTTTCTTTTCCCTTTCCTTCTTTTTTCTTCTCTGTTCCTTTTTGTTCCTTCTTCCTTTCTTTTGTTGGTTATTGTAGCTATGTCCTGATCGTATTTCTTTGTCTGGTCGTTTTTGTATTTTTGATTCTCTCTCTTTCTCTTTCTATTTTCTTTTCTCCTTTTATTTTTGTTCTTGTTCCTCCGCTTTCCTCCCGTGACCTTCCCCATTTTTCTTTCCCCTCTCGGTCGCGCGTGCTGCCTTGAGAGGAGAAATAGCATTGGTTAAAAAACATAACTCATATTCACTGAATGTCCCCTAGGAAGGGGTCCCCTAACCCTTATAAAGAGGGTGGCCCGTACCCACTCTCCTGGAGGTCTGGGGTCCCCCCTAGCCCCCCTGCTGACCCTGCTCCCCCCAGCTGGAGCGATGCTAGGTCTGTCAGCCCGAGACTCTGTCATCAGGAAGCGTGACCTCACAGCACCAGCAGAGAGAGGAGCGCTCTATAGGCTGAAGCTGCAGCCTATCAGGAGGGCCAACAGAGGCAGGCCCAGCTGGTGCAGAGGCTGCAGACCAAGGTAACTCCATCTGGTCACAACCTGACCCCTGCACACCTGACCACACACCTGACCCTACACACTCCACAGAATATGCCCTGGTGAATACCTGAGACCAAGCTGTGTATGATAGAAACACTGTAGACTAATCAGGGACTGTCAGTAACATCCAGTGGAGATGACACTGTACACACACCATGTAGTCTCCAGTCGGGGTGTGTGTTTGTTTCGACTCCCAGGTGCTCCAGTACAAGATGCGCTGTTGGTGTGCTGTAGGAGCCGGTGCTGCAGAAGACCTCTGAGTCTGAGAAGATGAGGCTGTCGGTAAGTCTCCCAGCAGTCACACTGCATGGCTTATAGCTAGGTAACAGTGTGGTGTGGGTAGCTAGTTAACGATGTGGTGTTGGGTTGCTAGGTCAAACGTGTGGTGTGTGGTGCTAGGTACAACGGTGTGGTGTGTGTGGGTTTGCTAGGTAACGGGTGGTGTGGGTTTGCTAGGTAACATGTTGTGTGGGTAGCTACGTAACAGTTTTTGTGTGGTAACTAGGTCAGGGTTGGTGTGGGTTGCTAGGTAACGGTGTGGTGTTGGGTAACTAGGTACGGTGTGGTGTGGGTTGCTAGTGTACGGTGTGGTGTGGGTTGCTAGGTAACAGTGTGGTGTGGGTTGCTAGGTAACGGTGTGGTGTGGGTAGCTGGTAACGGTGTGGTGTGGGTAGCTAGGTAACGGTGTGGGTAGCTAGGTAACGGTGTGGTGTGGGTTGCTAGGTAACGGTGTGGGTAACTAGGTAAGGGTGTGGTGTGGGTTGCTAGGTAACGGTGTGGTGTTGGGTTGCTAGGTACAGTGTGGTGTGGGTTGCTAGGTAACGGTGTGGTGTGGGTAGTTAGGTAACGGTGTGGGTTGCTAGGTAACGGTGTGGTGTGGGTTGCTAGGTAACAGTGTGGTGTGGGTAGCTAGGTAACGGTGTGGTGTGGGTTGCTATGTAACGGTGTGGTGTGGGTAGCTAGGTAACGGTGTGGTGTGGGTTGCTAGTCACGGTTGTGGTGTGGGTTGTCTAGGTAATGGTGTGGTGTGGGTAGCTAGTTTAACTGTGTGGTGGTGTGGGTTGCTAGGTACGTGTGGGTAGCTAGGTAACGTGTGGTGTGTGGGTTGCTAGGTAACAGTGTGGTGTGGTTGCTAGGTACGGTGTGGGTGTGGGTTGCTAGTAACGGTGTGGGTAGATAGGTAACGGTGTGGTGTGGGTAGCTAGGTAACATTGTGGTGTGGGTTCCAGCTACAGGCCCAGCTGGACTCACACTGGCCCCACAGTGCTCCAGAGGGACGGACCAGGACCTCAGCCAGGTGGTCCACACAAGCTGCTGCTGGAGGAGGAGCAAAGGAGGTGGGTGGAGGAGGAGGTGAGTAGGGTGGAGGGTGGAGGAGGGAGGATTGGTGAGGAGGTCTGTCGTGTCGCGTCTGACGTCGTTGTTCTTCTCTTTTTCTTCTTTTCCTTCATCGCATTGCCTGCCACTCAACGGATCGGAGCCACATCACCCCAGGCACCACCACCCACATACCACCACCACCCTCAGCATCGCCCCGTTCCGACGCCAACACGCCCTTCCTCACGCACCCGTCCCTCCCTCCCCACACACACGTCCACATGCCGCGCACCACATCCTTGCCTCTCCCCCACATCTCGCACACACACACATATCCCCACACACACACATTCAGCCCCCACGCTAACACACACACACAACACACACACACACACACCCACATACACACACCACACATCATCAGCCCCACACACTCACATCATTCTTCCCCCCCACACACACCACACATTCATCCCCCACACACACACATTCATCCCCCACCACACACACACAACACATTCATGCACACACACACACACACCACACACACACACATTCATCCCCCCACATACACATCCAGCCCCCACATACACACACATCAGCCCCCACATACACACACACACAGTTCATCCCCCACACACACACCGGCATCCCCCACATACCACACCACACAGTCATCCCCCACATCACACACCACAGTCAGCCCCCACACACACATGCAGCCCCCACACACACTCACACACAGGCATCCCCCCACATACACACCACACACATTCCTCCCCCACATACACACACACCCAGCATGCCCCCACATACACACACACACATTCAGCCCCCACCACACACACAGTCAGCACCCCACACACACACAACACCATTCATCCCCCACACCACACAGTCATCCCCCACACACACACACACACATTCATCACACACACACACACCACACACACACACACACACAGCATTCCCCCCACATACACAGTCACCCCCCACAATACACACACACACATTCAGCCCCCACATACCACACACACATTCATCCCCCACATACACACACACCCATGCAGCACACACACACCACACACACACATTCATCCCCCACACACACACCACGACATTCATCCCCTCACATACACACACCACATTCATCCCCCACACACACACACCACATTCAGCCCCCACACACGCCACATCACCACATTCATCCCCCACACACACACACACCACAGTCATGCTCCACATACACAGGCAGCCCCCACATACACACACACACATAGGCAGCCCCCACATACCACACACACAGTCATCCCCACATACACACACACACAGGCAGCCCCCACATACACACACACACATGCAGCCCCCACATACACACACACATAGCAGCACATACACACACACACAGGCAGCCCCCACATACACACACACACAGGCAGCCCCCACATACACAGCACCCCCACATCACACACACACACAGGCAGCCCCCACATACACACACACACAGGCAGCCCCCACACACACAGGCAGCACACACACACACACACAGCGCCCCCACATACACACACACCGCATACCCCACACCACACACATTCATCCCCCACACACACAGGCATCACACACACACTGGTAGGTGTCCAGGATGGGATTGTGGAGAGACCGTCAGCAGAGAGGGTGTGTGTGCAGTGTGAGGATGATGTTTACATTTCTGTAAATGACACTACAGGACAATCTGTTAGAAATGACTCCAGAGTTGACATGGGACATGGGCGCTGGCACATGAACTTTATAAAAGTGTCTCCCTGGCTCTCTGTCAGCGAGGCTGGCTCAGAGGCTGTCAATGAGGCTGGCTCAGAGGCTGTCAGTGAGGCTGGCTCAGAGGCTGTCAGTGAGGCTGGCTCAGAGGCTGGCTCAGAGGCTGTCAGTGAGGCTGGCTCAGAGGCTGGCTCAGAGGCTGTCAGTGAGGCTGGCTCAGAGGCTGTCAGTGAGGCTGGCTCAGAGAGGCTGTCAGTGAGGCGTCAGAGGCTGGCTCAGAGGCTGTCAGCTGAGGCTGGCTCAGCAGGCTGTCAGTGAGGCTGGCACAGAGGCTGGCTCAGAGGCTGTCAGTGAGGCTGGCTCAGAGGCTGTCAGTGAGGCTGGCTCAGAGGCTGTCAGTGAGGCTGGCTCAGAGGCTGTCAGCGAGGCTGGCTCAGAGGCTGTCAGCGAGGCTGGCACAGCGTGCTCTCTGTCTGGGCTTCACAGACTGTAAATGTACCAGTGATATAGTGGCCCCGCGATTGATGGAGTTTGGATGTGGGGAATGTGTGTGTGTGTTTATTACTGTGTGTATATGTGTGTGTGTGACGTGACGTGCCTGTGTGTGTGTTGTCTGTGTTGTGACGTGCCTGTGTGTGTCTGTGTGTGACGTGCCTGTGTTGTCTGTGTGTGACGTTGTGTGTGACGTGCCTGTGTGTGTCTGTGTGTGACGTGCTGTGTGTGTGTGACGTGTGTGTGTGTGTCCTCCAGGTGTACCGGGCTAGGGCCGTGTGAACAGCCTGCTGAGGGAGCAGCTGCAGCAGACAGGCGCTGCCCAACAAGCCCTGGAGGAGAGGCTGGAGCAGGACAGGCAGCCCTGGAGGAGAAGGACACACGCCTGCGACGAGAGCAGGAGGTGATAGGCCGAGAAGGCAAGCGCAAGGCTGGCTCTCCCCCCTCCTCCTCCTCTCCCGCCTCCTCCTCCTCCTCCTCCTCCTCCTCCTCTCCTCTCCTCTCCTCTCACTCTCCTCTCCTCTCCTCCTCTCCTCTCCTCTCCTCTCCTCTTCTCTCCCTCCTCCTCCTTCTCCTCCTCCTCCTCCTCTCCTCTCGCTCTCCCTCCCTCCTCCTCCTCCTCCTCCTCCTCCTCCTCCTCTCCTCTCCTCTCCTCTTCTCTCCCTCTCTCTCCTCCCCTCTCCCCTCCTCCTCCTCCCCTCCTCCTCTCCTCTCCTCTCCTCTCCTCTCCTCTCCTCTCCCTCCTCCTCCTCCTCCTTCTCCTCTCTCCTCCTCCTCCTCCTCCTCCTCCTCCTCCTCCTCTGCCCAGGTTGAGCAGCTCCCCCTGTGCAGGCTCCATGTCTCCATGGCGATGCAGATCCATTCATAACCCAGCTTGTGGATTCATGCTCATTCTCTGTTCATTTCTTTGTTATGATTTTGGAGTTGTTGTTTCCTGTGAAAACATTCCGATGGTTGAAAAATGAGGAAATAACCTGGCAGGAGGAAGGAATTCACACTGTAAATGGCTACATCTGTTGATACAGGGAAAGCCAATAGTTTTGTTTGTGTTACTCTGTGTGTGTTTGTGTGATGTGTGATGTATATGTGTGATGTGTGTGTGTATGTGTGATGTGTGTGTGTATATGTGTGTGTGAGTCGTTCATGTTTCATGTGTTTCCAACACCCCAGCAGCTCCTCAGTGTGTCTGTGTCGCCTGTTGTTCCTCCCCCTCCGTCGCCTCCACCCTGACCTCCACCCTGACCCCCACCCTGACCTCCACCCTGACCTCCACCCTGACCCCCACCCTGACCCCCCACCCTGACCCCCACCCTGACCCCCACCCTGACCTCCACCCTGACCCCCACCCTGACCCCCACCCTGACCTCCACCCTGACCCCTCTGAGCCCCCTCTCTCTCTCCCCCAGACCAGTGCCTCGCGACTGGGACGTGAGCAGGCCCGCGTCAGGGCCTTGTGGCGCCAAGCAGCCTCCCTCCGGAGCTCCTGCACCCAGCTGAGGGCCTCTGCTGACAGGTGAGAGAGGCCGGCCTCCAGGGCCTCTGCTGACAGGTGAGAGAGGCCAGCCTCCAGGGCCTCCTCCAGGGCCTCCTCCAGGGGCTCCAGGATCTCACCATCCCTCTCCTCCCCCTCCTCCACTTCTCTCATTCATCCCTGCCTGGATCACACCAGCCCTCCTCCTCCCTCTCCTCCCCCCTTCTCTCATCCACCCCTGCCTGGATCACACCATCCCTCTCCTCCCCCTCCTCCCCCTTCTCTCATCCACCCCTGCCTGGATCACACCATCCCTCTCCTCCCCCCTCCTCCCCCTTCTCTCATCCACCCCTGCCTGGATCACACCATCCCTCTCCTCCCCCTCCTCCCCCTCCTCTCATCCGTCCCTGCCTGGATCACACCAGCCCTCTCCTCCCCCTCCTCCCTCTCCTCCCCCTCCTCTCCCCCATCCCTGCCTGGATCAAAGGGGTGTGGGGTCACTAGGTCTTCCTGCTCCCCCCACTCCGAGCCTTCTCTCCTGGGGACGGATGGTTTGAGGTGCCTCTGGTCTGGAGACATCCATCAGGGTTGAGGCCAGTGTTGAGGCCTTGGCTTGTGTCATGTCGACCCGCCGTGTGGACGAGCAGTTTGCTGTAATAAGGATGACTCACAGACATCATCCTGCTGGCTATTCAGAGGTTCAAAGAGTCCAGATCTGGAGAGTGATGGTTACAGGCTCAAACTGATGGGCCTCACACACAACCCTAACACACAAACATAAACCTGCAAACATGTCAGAAGTGGTTGTGAGTTGTGAGATAGTTGTGTAATGTTAAAACTACAGCAGGATCCTGGTGTGTCCTGCAGGAGTCTGTCGGAGATGCGTGGGGAGTGTGTCAGCGCCAGGCGCCGTCTGCATGCTGCCTGTTTGAGTGTGGAGGCCAGCCATGCACAGCACAGCGCCCCTGGTGGCCTGGAGGCCTCAGGACTGGAGCTCCAGCTGAGAGACAAGCTGAAGGAGGCCATGCAGCTGCAAGGACGCTGGGACGCAGAGAAAGTAGAGCTCAACTCCAGGTCGGCTCCTGTCTGTCTGCCTCTCTGCCTGTCTGCCTGTCTGCCTCTCTGCCTGTCTGCCTGCCTGTCTGTCTGTCTGTCTGTCTGTCTGTCTGTCTGTCTGCCGGTCTGTCTGTCTGTCTGCGTGTCTGCCGGTCTGCCTGTCTGCCTGTCTGTCTATCTGCCTGTCTGCCGGTCTGTCTGTCTGCGTGTCTGTCTGTCTGCGTGTCTGTCTGTCTGCCTGTCTGCGTGTCTGCCTGTCTGCTTGTCTGCGTGTCTGCCTGTCTGTCTGTCTGTCTGCGTGTCTGCCTGTCTGTCTGTATGTCTGCCTGTCTGCCTGTCTGTTTGTCTGCGTGTCTGCGTGTCTGCCTGTCTGCCTGTCTGCCTGTCTGCCTGTCTGTCTGTCTGTCTGTCTGTCTGCCTGTCTGTCTGTCTGTCTGTCTGTCTGTCTGTCTGTCTGTCTGTCTGTCTGTCTGTGTGTCTGCCTGTCTGTCTGTATGTCTGCCTGTCTGCCTGTCTGTTTGTCTGCGTGTCTGCCTGTCTGCCTGTCTGCCTGTCTGTCTGCCTGTCTGCCTGTCTGCCTGTCTGCCTGTCTGTCTGTCTGTCTGTCTGTCTGTCTGTCTGTCTGTCTGCCAGTCTTCCAGTATAACAGACTACCACATGAATGTCTATGTATCTAGTTACCTGTGTGTGTGTCTGTGTGCAGGATCCTGGAGCTGACTGACATGGTGTGTGTGTGTGTGTGTGTGTGTGCAGGATCCTGGAGCTGACTGACATGGTGTGTGTGTGTGTGTGTGTGTGTGTGTGTGTGCAGGATCCTGGAGCTGACTGACATGGTGAAGCATTTGAGAGCTCAGAACAGTCAGAAGGACTCCAGCCTGGCTACCATGGAAACCAGCCTGGACAGGATGGTGAGACACAGGGTTGGGGGGGGTTGGGGGGTCTGGGGGGTTCTGGAAGGACTGCAGTCTGGACCTCCACCACCAGACTGCTGTGGTCTGGTGTTTGTCAGGGCTGGCCCATGTCTGCCTGTGTGACCTCTGACCTGGCTGTCTACCTGTGTGACCTCTGACCTGGCTGTGTGACCTCTGACCTGGCTGTCTGACCTCTGACCTGGCTGTGTGACCTCTGACCTGGCTGTCTACCTGTGTGACCTCTGACCTGGCTGTGTGACCTCTGACCTGGCTGTGTGACCTTTGACCTGGCTGTCTGCCTGTGTGACCTCTGACCTGGCTGTCTGCCTGTGTGACCTCTGACCTGGCTGTGTGACCTCTGACCTGGCTGTCTGCCTGTGTGACCTCTGACCTGGCTGTGTGACCCTCTGACCTGGCTGTCTGCCTGTGTGACCTCTGACCTGGCTGTATGACCTCTGACCTGGCTGTCTGTAGGAGGTGAGCAGGGTGGAGGACAGGGAGGAGAGGACCTGCCTGCGCTTTGAGGTGGAGACCCTCCAGCAGACCCTCCACAACATCAACCAGGTAAAACACACCTGGTTATAACACACCTGGCTATAACACACCTGGTTATTACACACCTGGTTATAACACACCTGGCTTAATCTGTGTACATCTTAATAGAAAGAAGCGCCTAACCAGTGTACTATACATATTTATTTTCTCAGTTGATTTGTGGTGAAGGTTCCTTGCCCCTCTCCCCCACCTCCTCCCCCTCCTCCTCCCCCCTGAGAGCAGCACGCTGGCAGCTGTCCAGACGACCCTCGCCCAGCACCACACCCAGACACAGGTCAGACACACCCAGACACACCCCAGACACACCCAGACACACCCAGACACACCCTGACACACCCAGACACAGGTCAGACACACCCAGACACACCCAGACACAGGTCAGACACACCCAGACACAGGTCAGACACACCCCAGACACACCCAGACACACCCATACACCAGACACACCCAGAACACCCAGACCCAGGTCGACACACCCCGACACACCCCGACACCCATCACACACACACCCAGACACAGGTCACACACCCAGACACACCCATACAACAGGTCAGCACCACCAGACACACCCCATACACACCCATGACACACCCAGACACACCCAGACACACGCCAGACACACCCAGACACACCCGACACACCCACGACACAGTCAGACACACCCAGGACACACCCAGACACACCCAGACACACCCACACCCCATACACACCCAGACACAGGTCAGACACACCCTAGACACAGGTCAACACACCCAGACACATGTCAGACACACCCAGACACAGGTCAGACACACCCAGACACACCCAGACACATGGTCATACACACCCATACACACCCAGACACACCCAGACACACCCAGACACACCTGACACACCCAGACACACCCAGACACACCCAGACACACCCAGACACACCCAGACACCCCAGACACACCCATGACACACCCAGACACATTTCAGACACCCCATACACACAGACCCAGTACACAGGTCAGACCCAGAACACCCAGACACAGGTCATACACCGGTCATACACCACCCAGACACACCCATGACACACCCAGACCACCCCGCATACACCCCCAGACACACCCATACACAGTCAGACACACACCCAGACACACCCATACACACACACACCCCCAGACACACCCATACACACCCAGACACACCAGACACACCCAACACCCCCAACACACCCGACACACCCAGACACACCCTATACACACCCAGACACAGTTCGACACCACCCATACACACCCAGACACAGTGTCAACACACCCAGACACATGTCAACACAGTGTCAGACACACCCAGACACACCCATACACACCCAGACACACCCAGACACAGGTCAGACCCACCAGACACACCCAGACACAGGTCAGACACAACCAGTCTCATAGATCCATTGTTTGATAGAGGCTGTCCGTTAATACTACCTCCCCCTCTCTCTGTGACACCAGGACCTGCATGGGCGCTGCGGAGGCCCTGGAGGAGGTGGGCTCCCTCGCTCCCAGCTGCAGAGGCCGAGGAGGCCAGGGGGAGGCTGGAGGAGAGGCTGCAGGAGCAGAAGAGTGAGGCACTGAGGCTGAGACTCACTCTGGAGAGACCTGAGAGACAGCAGAGATACCACACCTCCCTGGCATCCTGCCAGGTGTAGTGTGTGAGAGAGGTGTGTGTGCTACGCGTGTGTTTGTGAGTGAGTGAGTGGTGTGTGTTTGTGAGTGAGTGAGTGAGTGTGTGAGTGTGTGTTGCCAAGCTGCTATGGAGATTGCAGGGAGAAGGTGGTGTTCATCTGCCTGTGTGTGGATTGTGTTTGATCTCTTCATGTCTCTCTCTCTGGTTGTCGGGGGGACACGTGAAGAGGGGTGCAGCCTGAGCGAGGCTGTCTGAGCTGCAGGGAGACGTGAGGCAGCGCAGAGCTGGAGGGGAGGTGCGGGAGGAGAGCTGAGCTCCGAGAGAGAGAGACCTGCTGAGGCCAACATCAGAGGGAGACTGGAGGAGGAGCTGGATCTCCAGCGCAGCCCGTGCCCAGAGAGGGTAGCGGTCTGGGGAGGGAGGCAGGGAGGAGAGGGTAGCGCGTCCCCTAGCACAGCCCGAGCTCTAGCCCGTCCTTCTCACCTCATCCTCCTCTCTCTCCGCACCCTCCTCTCCTCTCGCCCTCCTCTCCGCGTCCTCACCCCTCCTCTCCTGCTCACCCCTCTCGTCTCCTCTGCACCAAACTCCCTCCTCCTCTCCTCGCACTCCTCTCTAACCCCTCTCTCCTCTCCTCACCCACCCTCTCTCTCCTCACTACCCATCCTCTCCTCACCCCTCCTCTCTCCTCTCTCACTCCTCTCCTCTCCTCCCCCCTCCTCTCCTCCTCTCCCTCTTCTCTCTCCTCACCCCTCCTCTCTCTCACTCACCCCTCCTGCCTCGGCGCTCCTCATCCCTCCTCGTCCTCCCCAGTAACCTCGCTCTCCTCTCCTCACCCTTCGCTCCTCCTCTCCTCTCTCTCCTCTCCTTTCCTCTCCTCCTCCGTCACACCTCGCCCTCCGCTCTCCTCACCGGGCCTCCACTGCTCCTCGTCTCGCTCTCCTCGCCTCCGCTCCTCACCCCTCCTCATCCGCACCCTCTCTCCTCTCCCTCTCTCCTCTCCTCTCCTCTCACGCTCCTCGTCCTCACCCTCCTCTCCTCAACCCTCCTCTCCTCACCCCGCCTCTCCTCACCCACCCCTCCTCTCTCCAGAGTGTTTAGTTAGCGTTGGGATCAGACCACATGTCCCAGGACCACATGTCCACAGGACCCATGTCCACCGGACCACATGTCCACAGGACCATCATGTCCACAGGACCCAGTCCACAGGACCACATGTCCACAGGACCACATGTCATTTCAGAGCTGCTCTGCGCTAGATGACTGCTGCAATCAAATCGAAATGTATTTACATGCCGAGCTGGCTGTGCTGCCAGAGATGAGAGGCTCTTCCCTGTCGGCCTCCCGCTGAGGCTGACCTCAGGCCGAGGCCGTGGAGAGGCTCCACCTCTGGACCCAGCGTGTCCTTGGTTGGGCTGAGGGAGATGATCGCTTCGGAGTTCATATAATATGTCATGTGAAGGTGTGTGTAGTGTATGATGTGTGTGTGTGTGTTGTGTGTGTGTGTGTAGCCAGAGATCCTGGAGGTGCTGGAGTGGAGAGCAGTCAGAGCTGAGGAGCGAGCCGGTGACCCTGAGGGAGGCTCTGGTCATGTGACCCTGCAGCAGGAGGTGCTGCAGACGACAAGAGCATGCCTCACCCAAAAATCGGCTCTCAGCAAGTGCTCCTCCTCCGCCTCCTCTCCTCTCACATCTCCTCCTCCTCCTCCTCTCACGCTCCTCCTCCTCCTCCTCCTCCTCTCACCGCTCCTCTCCTCCTCCTCTCACACCACAGCTCCTCCTCCTCCGCCTCTCACAGCTCCTCTTCTCCACCTCCTCCTCCTCCTCTCACAGCTCTCCTCCTCCTCCTCTCACAGCTCCTCTTCCTCCACCGCCTCCTCC
This sequence comes from Mallotus villosus, assembly GCA_903064625.1. Classification (NCBI taxonomy): domain Eukaryota; kingdom Metazoa; phylum Chordata; class Actinopteri; order Osmeriformes; family Salangidae; genus Mallotus; species Mallotus villosus. Next base: position 521,545 of record CAEFZP010001675.1, read on the forward strand.
TCCGCCCACAGCTCCTCCTCTCCTCCTCTCACAGCTCCCTTCTTCCTCCACCTCCTCCTCCTCCTCTCACAGCTCCTCTCCTCCTCACGCCTCCGCTCACAGCTCCGCTTCCTCCACCTCCTCCTCCTCCTCCTCTCACAGCTCCTCCTCCTCCTCCTCTCACGCTCCGCTTCCTCCGCCTCCTCCTCTCACAGCTCCTCTTCCACCGTCTCCTCCTGCTCTCACAGCTCCGCTCCTCCTCCTCCTCCTCTCACAGCTCCTCTTCCTCCTCTCCTCCTCTCACAGCCTCCTCTTCCTCCTCCTCCTCGCTCTCACAGCTCCTCTTCCTCCTCCTCCTCCTCTCACCAGCTCCTCTTCCTCCTCTCCTCTCCTCCTCTCACAGCTCCTCTCTCTCCACGCTCCTCCTCCTCTCACAGCTCCTCTTCCTCCACCTCCCCCACTCCTCACTACACATCCGCATATCTCACTACTCTCCCTCACCACACACACAACACACACTCACACCTGTGGCTGTGTCCTGCAGGTGGAGTCCAGAATGCCGAGCGGGAGCTGGTCTTGGCCAGGCTGCAGAGCCAGGAGGCTGGCTGATAGACTCCATTCCAGATGGCCGCCCTGAGCGAGGGCCTGGCCAGCGACAAGGTGGAGCTGAACCTGCCTCCTGCTTGCAGGTCAGTTGGAGAGGGTTGTGCACTGGCAGGGGGGAGAGTAACCCAATCATATTCTCTCTCTCCAGGCGGATGGGGAAAGGCGGAGCGTTTGAGCGCGGTCGCAGAGAGGCGGAGCTAGAACGTGCGTCGGCCAGGGAGGCGTGACTGCGTCTGCAGCAGGAGCTGTGACGACCTGGGTGCGGAGCGGCGAGCACTGGAGGGTTCCCACGGCAACCTGCTGCAGGAGCGCCTGAGGCTGCAGGAGGAGCTGCTGCTGCTGCAGAGACAGCAGGCCCAGACCCTAGAGCTGCACGCACAGGTCAGCACCTCCTCATCCTCCTCCTCCCTCCCTCCCTCCCTCCCTCCCTCCCTCCCTCCCTCCCTCCCTCCCTCCCTCCCTCCCTCCCTCCCTCCCTCCCTCCCTCCCTCCCTCCCTCCCTCCTCCTCCCTCCCCCCTGGGTGGTGCCTGCTGTATGTGGCACCTCCTCATCCTCCCCCCTCCCTCCCTCCCTCCCTCCACCCTCCCTCCCTCCCTCCCTCCCTCCCTCCCTCCCTCCCTCCCTCCCTCCCTCCCTCCCTCCCTCCCTCCCCCCTGGGTGGTGCCTGCTGTATGTGGCACCTCCTCGTCCTCCCACCCTCCCTCCTCCCTCCATCCCCCCTCCCTCCTCCCTCCCTCCCCCCTGGATGGTGCCTGCTGTATGTGGCACCTCCTCGTCCTCCCTCCCCCCTCCCTCCCCTCCCTCCCTCCACCCTCCCCTCCCCCCTCCCTCCCTCCCTCCCTCCCTCCCTCCCCTCCCTCCCTCCCCCTCCCTCCCTCCCTCCCCTCCCTCCCTCCCTCCCTCCCTCCCTCCCTCCCTCCCCCCTGGGTGGTGCCTGCTGTATGTGGCACCTCCTCGTCCTCCCTCCCCCCTCACTCCCTCCCCCTCCACCCTCCCCTCCCTCCCCCCTCCCTCCCTCCCTCTCCCTCCCTCCCTCCCTCCCTCCCTCCCTCCCTCCCTCCCTCCCTCCCTCCCTCCCTCCCTCCCTCCCTCCCTCCCCCCTGGGTGGTGCCTGCTGTATGTGGCACCCTCCTCATCCTCCCTCCCCCCCTCCCTCCCTCCAGCCTCCCCTCCCTCCCTCCCTCCCTCCCCCCTCCCTCCTCCCTCCCCCCTGGTGGTGCCTGCTGTATGTGGCACCTCCCTCCCTCCCTCCCTCCCTCCCTCCCTCCCCCCTGGGTGGTGCCTGCTGTATGTGGCACCTCCTCGTCCTCCCTCCCCCCTCCCTCCTCCCTCCCTCCACCCTCCCCTCCCTCTCCCTCCCTCCCTCCCTCCCCCCCCTCCTCCCTCCCTCCCTCCCTCCCTCCCCCCTGGGTGGTGCCTGCTGTATGTGGCACCTCCTCATCCTCCCTCCCCCCTCCCCCTCCCTCCCTCCCAGCCTCCCCTCCCTCCCTCCCTCCCTCCTCCCTCCTCCCTCCCCCCTGGGTGGTGCCTGCTGTATGTGATTAACAGCTCCCAGCAGCTCCGCGGTCCTCCTTGTCACATTAAACACCAGAGGAGATATTGGATCCATGTTCCGTGCTGCTCAACACCTAGAAGAGTTTCTGGCCCGGCTCCAGGGTCCAGGAAACACGAACTCACAGATAACATCCGAGAGAGATGAGGGAGAGAGAGAGAGAGAGAGGGAGAGAGGGAGAGAGAGAGAGGAGTGACTGGTATTTCTACGGCCGTATCCGTCCCCTGTCCCGCCTTGGTCCCGACCCCTCCCTCTGAAGAATGGATGGAATTTTTGTTTTATTATCTGTTCTGTGAAAATGGCCACAGCCATGTTTGTTTCTCTGAGCTCTAAACAAGCGGACGAGTCTGTGAGCCACGTCTAAAACCATCTCTGTGACGCCCTCCACCCCTCTCTTCATCCCTCTCTCTCTCCTGTCCTTCTCTTACTGGGAGAGATTCACTCCATAACAAACATCCCCCTTGATATCAGCCCCAAGCCAGGCTGACAGACGGCCTGGGTTAATATTTAGTTAGTTTTGTTTAAAAAAAACTAATTAGTGCGATTATTGCTTTCGAGCTGTGCTGTTGCTGTGCTGTAATAGTAGAAGTAGAGAGAGAGAGGCTGGTCGGGGGCGTGGCGATGATGGTACGTCAGGAATGGCCTTTTTGAGACGCAGCGGGAAACTTCTAGAGTTACAGAGGAATATGGGAACCTCCTGTAAGCTGACAGCCCTAATAAACAGCCAGTGGACCTTGACTCAATCCAGGAGAGCCTTTGATTGACGTCGTATCCATTGACGACGCTGCTATAGAAGCCTTCATCTCAGGGAGCCCTCATCCAGATCTCTGTATCGTTGGCCCTGATTGGCTGAACCCAGAGAGTTTTTAAATGCTGCTCTGCTGTGTTTCCATGACAATGTTAACTCAGGTAGGGTGTATGTTTTTATGTGTGTGTGCTTGTGTGTGTATGTCTGTGTCTGTGTCTGTGTCTGTGTCTGTGTGTGTGTGTGTGTGTGTGTGTGTGTGTATGTCTGTGTGTCTGTGTGTGTGTGTGTGTGTGTGTGTGTGTGTGTGTTTGTGTGTGTGTTTGTGTGTGTGTGCAGGTAAGCAGACAGCTGCAGGTGCAGGTGAGCATCTGACCCAGGCCACCAGGGGGCAGGAGAGCCAGGCGGGCGGCCCTGCAGCGAGCCTCCCTGGACGGGGAGCAGCTGACCAGAGACAGGGCCCGTCTGGAGGTGCTGCTCCACGCCGCCCAGCGCAAGGCCTGCGGACTCACCCAGGAGCTGGCTGCTCTCAGGTGGTGGAGGAGGGGACGGGGGGGGACAGCTAGCGGTCAT
>CAEFZP010001675.1:530000-548357 GCA_903064625.1 Mallotus villosus
TCAGTACCCTCTCCTAAAACAACTGGTCATGCGTCTCCTCTCTCCCTCCCTCCCTCCCTCCCTCGCTCTCTCTCTCTTTCTCTCTCTCCTCTCCTCCTCTCTCTCTCTCCCTTCCTCCTCTCCTCTCTTCTCTCTCCTCTCCCCCCACCCCTTCCCTCCTCTCTCTCTCTCCTCGCTCTCTCTCTCTCTCTCTCCTCTCCCTCTCACCCCCTCTCTCTCTCTCCTCGCTCCTCTCTCTCTCTCTCCCTCTCTCTCCTCTCCTCTCCCTCGTTTGATGATGTGTAATCCCAGCTCAGGTTCTCATGTCAGACGACACAGAGCAGGAGGGCGACTCTGACAGACCAGGGGGGAGTGACAGGGCGGGGGAGGGGGGGTGACAGGGCGGGGGAGGGAGGAGTGACAGGGCGGGGGATGGGGTGACAGGGCGGGGGATGGGGAGGAGGGAGTGATTGAGGGAGGAGAGGCGCTGGGGAAGTGAAGGAGGGTGAGAGAGCGACCTTGGTATATGAAATCAAAGTTTGAGTTTAACCCCTAGAGTAAATAAGCCAGAGGGAGGGTGGTTCTCTCAGAGGTCCTCTGGGACGGGACAGCCTCTCTGTCTCTGCTGAGCCTCCCCCAGCCTCCCCCAGCCCGCCCCCTCCCCCAGCCTGCCCCCCTCCCCCAGCCTCCCCCAGCCTGCCCCCCTCCCAGCCTCCCCCCCAGCCTGCCCCCCTCCCCCAGCCTTCCCCCCCCTCCCCCAGCCTGCCCCCCTCCCCAGTGCCTCCCCCCAGCCTGCCCCCCTCCCCCAGCTTCCCCCCCTCCCCCAGCCTGCCCCCCTCCCCAGGCCTCCCCCAGCCTGCCCCGCTCCCCAGCCTCCCCCAGGCCTCCCCCAGCCCTGCCCCCCTCCCCAGTGCCTCCCCCAGGCCTCCCCCAGGCCTCCCCCAGGCCTCCCCCCAGCCTGCCCCCCTCCCCAGGCCTCCCCCCAGCCTGCCCCGCTCCCCAGCCTCCCCCAGGCCTCCCCCAGCCTGCCCCCCTCCCCAGTCCTCCCCAGCCTCCCCCAGGCCTCCCCAGGCCTCCCCCAGCCTGCCCCCCCTCCCCATGCCTCCCCCAGGCCTCCCCCAGCCTGCCCCCCTCCCCAGGCCTCCCCCACGCCTGCCCAGGCCTCCCCCAGCCTCCCCCAGTCCCACACCCCCTCCCCTCCTCCCCAGGCCTCCCCCAGCCTGCCCCGGCCTCCCCCAGCCTCCCCCAGGCCCACACCCCCTCCCCTCCTCCCCAGGCCTCCCCCCTCCTGCCCCCCTGTTCAGCTCCGTGGCCAAAAACAGATATAAGAACGTCTGATGGGCTGGAACAGGACTGGAACAGGACTGGATGATTTTTTCTCACATTAGAATTTATGAGAAGAAACATCTTGTGTGGCCTGTGAACATAATAAGCCTCCTTCCCCTTCTCCTCCTCCCTCCTCCTTCACTCTCACGCTGGCCAGCCTCTCTTTCACACACACACACACTCCCTGCTTCTCAGAGCTTCTCACAGCTTCTCACAGTGGAGGTGTCAGCCAGGAGGTTGTTTGTCTCTGTACAATACATAAGATGTTTGAGATTTTATGGATTGTTTGTCCCCTGTGTCCTCCCCTCCCCCCCTCCTCTCTCCCCCTCCTCTCCCCTCCCCCCCTCCTCCCCCCTCCCCAGGTGGGGGCTCTGCGGCGGGCGCTGGCGGGGGCGGAGGAGGGGCGCGAGGCGGGGCGGCGGGGGCTGGTGGAGGCCCACAGGGAGCTGAGGGAGGGGGTCCAGGACAGGGAGAGGCAGCGGCAGGAGGCCCAGGACCTGCGCAGGCAGCTGGGGGACGAGGCCCGTCACAGGGAGGCCCTCCAGACCTCCATCCTGGAGCTCCGAGCCGCCGTCAGGAAGGGGGAGAGCGACAACAACAGGTAGGAGGTACCTCAGTGGTGGAGAGTTTGACTGCAGATCAAGAGGTTGCAGGTTCGAATCCACCCCCCCCCGGATGTTGCTTTGGATCAAAGGGTTTGAGGAAAGTGTCACTTTAAGATGTGTGGAGAGACGTGACGGGTGACACTATTACTGCTCCTGTTCTGACATGTTGTCAAGAGAAACAACATTCCCATCATGTCTTACTACTCTTCCTTTCACCTCCTCCCCCCCCCTCTCCTCTCCTCCTCTCCCCCTCCCCCCTCCTCCTCTCCTCCTCCCTCCCTGTCCTCTCCTCTCCCCCTCTCCCCCTCCTCTCCTCCTCCTCCCCCCCCTCTCCTCCTCTCTCTCCTCCTCCCCCCCCCCTCTCCTCTCCTCTCCTCTCCTCCTCCTCCTCTCCTCCCCCCCCTCTCCTCCTCCCCCCCCTCCTCCTCTCCTCCTCCCTCTCCTCTCCCCCCCCCTCTCCTCTCCCCTCCTCTCCCCCTCTCCCCCTCTCCTCTCCTCCTCCTCCCTCCTCTCCTCCTCCCTCCCCCCTCCTCTCCCCTCCCCTCCCCCCTCTCCCCCTCCTCTCCCCCTCCCCTCCTCCTCTCTCCTCCTCCCCCTCCTCCTCCCCCCCCCCTCTCCTCCTCTCCTCTCCTCCTCCTGTAGCCTGCGTCGTGGTGTGGAGGAGCGGGAGCAGAAGCTGCAGGTGCTGGAGGAGGTGAGGAGCTCCCTGCAGCAGGAGGTGTCCTCCCTGAGGAGCACCATGAGGGAGCTGGAGAGGTCCAGACTGCAGGCTCGCAGGCAGCTGCAGGAGCAGCGCAGACAGGTGTGTGTGTGTGTGTGTGTCTGTGTGTGTCTGTGTGTGTGTGTAGCTACTACATACTGTAGTCAAACAGCTGCACCAGACACACTGGAAACTATAAACAGCCAAGGCACAAACAGAGCTGGTGGATCGGAAATGAGCGGTGATGTCTAAATGACCCCACGACCCTAACCCTCCTCAGGTGAAGAGCCTGGAGGCAGAGAGCAGCCAGAGGAGCCAGGAGGAGAAGGAGCGGCAGGCCAGACTCTCCCAGGAGGAGCAGAGGGAGGAGGAGGCGCGACGAGAAGCCTTCGCCCTCAAGCAGAGGGTCCTGGAGGCAGAGGCTGGAAGAGAGGCAGCCCTCAATGAGGTAGAGGCTGAGCTAGAGGCAGCCCTCAATGAGGTAGAGGCTGAGTTAGAGGCAGTCCTCAATGAGGTAGAGGCTGGCAGAGAGGCAGCCCTCAATGAGGTAGAGGCTGAGCTAGAGGCAGCCCTCAATGAGGTAGAGGCTGGAAGAGAGGCAGCCCTCAATGAGGTAGAGGCTGGAAGAGAGGCAGCCCTCAATGAGGTAGAGGCTGGGGGAGAGGCAGCCCTCAATGAGGTAGAGGCTGGAAGAGAGGCAGCCCTCAATGAGGTAGAGGCTGGAAGAGAGGCAGCCCTCAATGAGGTAGAGGCTGAGCTAAGCTAACAAACTGCTAGCCCTGACCTTGAACAAGGTAGCGGATAAGCTAGCGTGCAGAGATGGGAAGTAACAAAGTATTAATACTTTGTTAATTCGTAAGTAGATTTTTCTGGTGGCATGATCAATATTATTTATTGTCATTGCATGCCTTTTTTCATTTCTTGCCTATCACGCACAACAGAAGTTGTAAGCTAGTCTACGAAGCTACCTATTTCATTTATTATTATTTTTAAGGCTTGAAAAAATATTTTGCCAATATGGTTTTGAAAAAAACTTTCCAAAAGCTTGAAAACGTTTTTCAGAAAAAAAGTTTCGAAGGTAAAAAAAATCTACTAACCTTATCCTGAGTGGGTTAGGGTTAGGGTAGAGATTCAAACAGTCTAACCTCTGACCTCTGCCCTCAGGCGGGGGCGCTGCAGCGGCGCCTGTCGGAGCTGGAGGAGGCGGAGCGTCAGGCGAGGGAGGCGCTGCGGGAGAGAGAGACAGAGCTGCAGGAGAGTGAGCAGAGACATCGCGAAGACTCCTCCCGCCAGCAGGAGGCGCTACAGGAGGCGCGGGCACGCCTGGAGGAGCTGACCCAGAGGGCCGGGCGGGCGGAGGGCCGGGCGGGGGGCCTGGAGGAGCAGCTGGGCCAGGCTGATGGAGGACGCAGGGACCTGGAGCACAGGCTGGCCGGACTGGCCTCCGCCCTGAGACGCACTCTGGGCCTGGGACGGAGCCCTTCCCCCCGGAGGTCTCGCTCGCCAGGGAAGGGTAGGACATCTCCATGCTATGCTATGCTACGCTACAAAATACCATGCTATGCTATGATACGCTACAAAATACCATGCTATGCTATTCTATGCTATGCTACGCTACAAAATACCATGCTATGCTATGCTATGCTACGCTACAAAATACCATGCTATCATATGCTAAGCTATAACACACTAAGCTATACAATGCTATAGCACACTGTGAGGCAAATCAGTGTATTTGGTGGTGGTGTTTACGTTCTGATTGTCTCTGTGCAGGCGGGGAGGATGAGTGTGAGGGCTTGGGGGGGGCCCATGGAGAGGACAGGAAGCTGGACGTGGAGACGGTGCAGGGGGCTCTCCAGGACTTCCAGCAGGACCTGAGGGACACACAGAGAGACAGGGTACGACTGCTGCCGCTAAGGATGGTCACTCATGACAACCAGTGACACTTCAGTAATTAAATAATAGCCTTATTTACTGTAGATGGTATAGATACATGTTAGATATATGTTCTCCTACATCTGTATGAATGTGTGTGTATGTGTGTGTATGGTGCGTGTGTATGTGTGTGTATGTATGTGTGTGTGGTGTGTGTATGGGTGTGTGTGTGTATTGTGTGTGTATGGTGTGTGTGTGTGTGTATGGTGTGTGTGTATGGTGTGTGTGTATGGTGTGTGTGTGTGTGTGTATGGTGTGTGTGTGTGTGTGTGTGTGTCTGGTGTGTGTGTATGGTGTGTGTGTGTGTGTGTGTGTGTGTGTGTCATGGTGTGTGTGTGTGTGTCTGGTGTGTGTGTGTGTGTCTGGTGTGTATGTGTGTGTGTGTGTGGTGTGTGTGTGTCTGGTGTGTGTGTGTGTGTGTGTCTGGTGTGTGTCTGGTGTGTCTGTGTGTGTCTGTCTGTGTGTGTGTGTGTCTGTGTCTGGTGTTGTGTGTGTGTGTGTTCTGGTGTGTGTGTTGTGTGTGTGTCTGGTGTGTGTCTGGTGTTGTCTGTGTGTGTCTTTCTGTGTGTGTGTGTGTCTGGTGTCTGGTGTGTGTGTGTGTGTGGTCTGGTGTCTGGTGTGTGTGTGTGGGTGTGTCTGGTGTGTGTGTGTGTGTGTGTCTGGTGTGTGTGTCTGGTGTGTGTGTGTGCCTGGTGTGTGTGTGTGTGTGTGTATGGTGTGTGTGTGTGCTGCAGGACGAGGCCAGGGCCCAGCTCTCCAGGGTGTCCCAGCAGGTGTGTGAGCTGCAGGCTGGACAGGAGCGTTCTGCCTCTAAACTGCAGCTCCTCCAGAAGAACCTCCTGGAGCAGGACCACGGTGAGAGGAGGCGTGGCCGGCATTCACCAGAGCAATGTACAGTACAAGGGGGAATCGAACCTGAAACCTCTTGACCGCCGAGCTCTCCCCTTCCTAAGTGGTGGTGTGATCTCTCCAGGGAAGAGGCAGGTGGCAGAGAGGCTGCAGGAAGCTCAGAGCAGCTTGTCCCTGCTGCAGGAAGTGACACGCCGTGGGGACAGAGACAGGAAGAGCCTTGGGGAGGAAATGACCAAACTGAGGTCCAGTCTGCAGACAACCGAGGCTAACTGCACAACTCAACAGGTGAGCGACATGATGAGAACCTCTGTCCAGCTCATTACTGTTCTAGTCCAGCCATCACGATGTAGTCCTGGATGATGAGGTGTCCCTGGTCCTCCCCCCAGGAGAAACTGGAGCGCCTGCAGGCTGCAGAGGCTCGCTGGCAGGCAGAGCGCCGGACGCTACAGGCCTCCCTGGAGGCAGCGGAGGGGCGCGCCTCCCGCCTGGAGCTCTCCCAGCGCACCCTGGAGGGGGAGCTGCACCGCGCCCGTCTGAGGGCGTCCGAGCTGGGGGCGGAGCTGGGGGCGGCCCAGGAGAGGCTGGCGGAGCTGCGCAGGGCGCTGGGGGACAGCGAGGGCCGGGCGGCCGGGCTGAGGGGGGCGGAGGAGCGGGCCACGGCGGCGCTGGAGCGGGCAGAGCTCCAGGAGAGCCAGCTCAGGGAGCAGCTGCAGGGCGTGTCGTCCTCGCTCAGTGACAGCAGCAGCGCCACCGCCGCCCTGCAGGAGAGCAGCGCCGAGCTGAGCAGCGCCCTGGCCGCCAGCGAGCAGGACCGCAGAGACATGCAGGTACAGCCTGGAGTCCTGGAGCAGTGAGGAGTACTGGAGCAGTGAGGAGTACTGGAGCAGTGAGGAGTACTGGAGCAGTGAGGAGTACTGGAGCAGTGAGGAGTACTGGAGCAGTGAGGAGTACTGTAGCAGTGAGGAGTACTGGAGCAGTGAGGAGTACTGGAGCAGTGAGGAGTACTGGAGCAGTGAGGGAGTACTGGAGCAGTGAGGAATGACTGGAGTACTGTGAGCAGTGAGGAGTACTGGAGCAGTGAGGAGTACTGGAGCAGTGAGGAGTACTGGAGCAGTGAGGAGTACTGGAGCAGTGAGGAGTACTGGAGCAGTGAGGAGTACTGGAGCAGTGAGGAGTACTGGAGCAGTGAGGAGTACTGGAGCAGTGAGGAGTACTGGAGTACTGTAGCAGTGAGGAGTACTGGAGCAGTGAGGAGTACTGGAGTACTGTAGCAGTGAGGAGTACTGGAGCAGTGAGGAGTACTGGAGTACTGAGCAGTGAGGAGTACTGGAGCAGTGAGGAGTACTGGAGTAGGTACTGGAGTACTGAGCAGTGAGGAGTACTGGAGCAGTGAGGAGTACTGGAGTACTGTAGCAGTGAGGAGTACTGGAGCAGTGAGGAGTACTGGAGTCGTGAGGGAGTACTGGAGCAGTGAGGAGTACTGGGTACTGGAGCAGTGAGGAGTACTGGAGCAGTGAGGAGTACTGGAGTACTGTAGCAGTGAGGAGTACTGGAGCAGTGAGGAGTACTGGAGCAGTGAGGAGTACTGGAGTACTGTAGCAGTGAGGAGTACTGTAGCAGTGAGGAGTACTGAGTACTGTAGCAGTGAGGAGTACTGGAGCAGTGAGGAGTACTGGAGCAGTGAGGAGTACTGGAGTACTGTGGCAGTGAGGAGTACTGGAGCAGTGAGGAGTACTGTAGTACTGTAGCAGTGAGGAGTACTGTAGCAGTGAGGAGTACTGGAGTACTGTAGCAGTGAGGAGTACTGTAGCAGTGAGGAGTACTGGAGCAGTGAGGAGTACTGGAGCAGTGAGGAGTACTGGAGCAGTGAGGAGTACTGTAGCAGTGAGGAGTACTGGAGCAGTGAGGAGTACTGGAGTACTGTGGCAGTGAGGAGTACTGGAGCAGTGAGGAGTACTGGAGCAGTGAGGAGTACTGTAGTACTGTAGCAGTGAGGAGTACTGGAGCAGTGAGGAGTACTGGAGCAGTGAGGAGTACTGGAGCAGTGAGGAGTACTGGAGCAGTGAGGAGTACTGGAGTACTGGGCAGTGAGGAGTACTGGAGCAGTGAGGAGTACTGGAGTACTGTGGCAGTGAGGAGTACTGGAGCAGTGAGGAGTACTGGAGCAGTGAGGAGTACTGGAGTACTGTAGCAGTGAGGAGTACTGAGCAGTGAGGAGTACTGTAGCAGTGAGGAGTACTGGAGCAGTGAGGAGTACTGGAGCAGTGAGGAGTACTGGAGCAGTGAGGAGTACTGGAGCAGTGGGAGTACTGTAGCAGTGAGGGAGTACTGTAGCAGTGAGGAGTACTGGAGTACTGTAGCAGTGAGGAGTACTGGAGCAGTGAGGAGTACTGGAGCAGTGAGGAGTACTGGAGCAGTGAGGAGTACTGGAGTACTGTAGCAGTGAGGAGTACTGTGAGCAGTGAGGAGTACTGGAGTACTGTAGCAGTGAGGAGTACTGGAGTACTGTGCAGTGAGGAGTACTGGAGTCGAGCAGTGAGGGACGTAGTACTGTAGCAGTGAGGAGTACTGGAGTAGCAGTGAGGAGTACTGGGTACTGTAGCAGTGAGGAGTACGTACTGTAGCAGTGAGGAGTACTGGAGTACTGTAGCAGTGAGGAGTACTGTAGTACTGTAGCAGTGAGGAGTACTGGAGTACTGTAGCAGTGAGGAGTACTGGAGCAGTGAGGAGTACTGGAGTACTGTAGCAGTGAGGAGTACTGTACTGTAGCAGTGAGGAGTACTGGTACTGTAGCAGTGAGGAGTACTGTAGTACTGTAGCAGTGAGGAGTACTGGAGTACTGTAGCAGTAGGAGTACTGGAGTACTGTAGCAGTGAGGAGTACTGGAGTACTGAGTAGGAGTACTGGAGTACTGTAGCAGTAGGAGTAGGAGTACTGTAGCAGTAGGAGTACGGAGTACTGTAGCAGTGAGGAGTACTGGAGTACTGTAGCAGTAGGAGTACTGGAGTACGTAGCAGTGAGGAGTACTGGAGCAGTGAGGAGTACTGTAGCAGTGAGGAGTACTGTGAGCAGTGAGGAGTACTGGAGCAGTGAGGAGTACTGTAGCAGGAGGAGTACTGTAGCAGTGAGGAGTACTGGAGTACGTAGCTGAGCAGTGAGGAGTACTGTAGCAGTGAGGAGTACTGTACTGTAGCAGTGAGGAGTACTGTAGCAGTGAGGATACTGTAGCAGTGAGGAGTACTGGAGTACTGTAGCAGTGAGGAGTACTGAGTACTGTAGCAGTGAGGAGTACTGGAGTACTGTAGCAGTGAGGAGTACTGGAGTACTGTAGCAGTGAGAGTACTGGAGTACTGTAGCAGTGAGGAGTACTGTAGTACTGAGCAGTGAGGAGTACTGTAGCAGTGAGGAGTACTGGAGTACTGTAGCAGTGAGGAGTACTGTAGCAGTGAGGAGTACTGTAGTACTGAGCAGTGAGGGAGTACTGTAGCAGTGAGGAGTACTGTAGTACTGTAGCAGTGAGGAGTACTGTAGCAGTGAGGAGTACTGTAGCAGTGAGGAGTACTGTAGCAGTGAGGAGTACTGTAGCAGTGAGGAGTACTGTAGCAGTGAGGAGTACTGTAGCAGTGAGGAGTACTGTAGCAGTGAGGAGTACTGTAGCAGTGAGGAGTACTGGTACTGTAGCAGTGAGGAGTACTGAGCAGTAGGAGTACTGGAGTACTGTAGCAGTGAGGAGTACTGGAGCAGTGAGGAGTACTGGAGTACTGTAGCAGTGAGGGAGTACTGAGTAGCAGTGAGGAGTACTGTAGCGTGAGGACTGACATGAGAGTACGGAGTACTGTAGCAGTGAGGAGTACTGGAGCAGTGAGGAGTACTGGAGTACTGTAGCAGTGAGGAGTACTGTAGCAGTGAGGAGTACTGTAGCAGTGAGGAGTACTGGAGCAGTGAGGAGTACTGTAGCAGTGAGGAGTACTGTAGTAGTGAGGATTACTGGAGCAGTGAGGAGTACTGGAGCAGTGAGGAGTACTGGAGCAGTGAGGAGTACTGGAGTACTGTAGCAGTGAGGAGTACTGGAGTACTGTAGCAGTGAGGAGTACTGGAGTACTGTAGCAGTGAGGAGTACTGAGTACTGTAGCAGTGAGGAGTACTGTGGCAGTGAGGAGTACTGGAGCAGTGAGGAGTACTGGAGTACTGTAGCAGTGAGGAGTACTGGAGCAGTGAGGAGTACTGGAGTACTGTAGTAGTGAGGAGTACTGTAGCAGTGAGGAGTACTGTAGCAGTGAGGAGTACTGGAGTACTGTAGTAGTGAGGAGTACTGTAGCAGTGAGGAGTACTGGAGCAGTGAGGAGTACTGGAGCAGTGAGGAGTACTGTAGCAGTGAGGAGTACTGTAGTAGTGAGGATTACTGGAGCAGTGAGGAGTACTGGAGCAGTGAGGAGTACTGTAGCAGTGAGGAGTACTGTAGCAGTGAGGGAGTACTGGAGTACTGTAGCAGTGAGGAGTACTGTGGCAGTGAGGAGTACTGGAGCAGTGAGGAGTACTGTAGCAGTGAGGGAGTACTGTAGCAGTGAGGAGTACTGGAGCAGTGAGGAGTACTGTAGCAGTGAGGGAGTACTGGAGTACTGGAGCAGTGAGGAGTACTGGAGCAGTGAGGAGTACTGGAGTACTGTAGCAGTGAGGAGTACTGGAGCAGTGAGGAGTACTGTAGCAGTGAGGGAGTACTGGAGTACTGTAGCAGTATTAGTAGTGGTAATACAGCTACACTTAAACCTAACAGCTACACCTAAACCTAACAGCTACACCTAAACCTAAACCTAACCTATAGCTAAACACACCTTTCTGGCAGCAGTCAGTGGGGTGGAGGTGCTCTACACTGTTGACTGTGCTCCACTAATACACCCTGTACAGCCAGATTAGGGCCAAGGGAAACTGAGACCAACCCAACCGTGGATGGACTGAAACTTCAACACAGCGTAGAAACTCTGTGGCTGTATTTTGATTTACGGTGCAGCTATGTAACCTTTTCAGTTGAGGATTTTTTTGGGTATTTACCTTTGCTCTGGCTGTTTCCCTCAAGGACCTCGATGACGATGCAATAAAATGCTCGGCCTCATTAATGTTCCGTGAGCTCCTCTGGAGAGCGTTTAGGGTTTAGTTTGCGGCTGCGCTTTAAAGACGCTGCACAAACACAAACACTGCATGCTCCGTATAAATCTGTTTTATTCTGCTCAAGACCTGTCAGGCCATGCCAGCGGAGGGAGGGAGGGGGAGAGGGAGGAAGGAGGGAGGAGGGGGTAGAGGAGGTGGGTCCACATCTCTGAACTGACTCTGGGGAAAAAAGAGAGAAGAAGAGTGAGGGGGAGTTAGAGAGAGAGAGAGCGAGAGAGAGAAAGAGAGAGAGAGAGAAAGTGGCCAGATGAAAGCAAGATGGGAGGTGGACTCAGGGGAGAGGAACACAAGTAGAAACGGCCTGACTGAATCCAGCCTCTCTGATACACACATGCTCCACACACACCTCCCCCCAGACCCTGAATCCCTGCTCCCTGAGAAAACCTGTGTGTGGTTCTCCCTGCTCCCTGAGAGAACCTGTGTGTGGTTCTCCCTGCTCCCTGAGAGAACCTGTGTGTGGTTCCTCGTGACAGAGAACCTGTGTGTGGTTCCTCGTGACAGTCCCTGCTCCCTGAGAGAACCTGTGTGTGGTTCCTCGTGACAGAGAACCTGTGTGTGGTTCCTCGTGACAGCCCCTGCTCCCTGAAAGAACGTGTGTGTGGTTCCTCGTGACAGTCCCTGCTCCCTGAGAGAACATGTGTGTGGTTCCTCGTGACAGTCCCTGCTCCCTGAGAGAACATGTGTGTGGTTCCTCGTGACAGTCCCTGCTCCCTGAGAGAACATGTGTGTGGTTCTTCGTGACAGAGTCCTGTTCCCTGAGAGAACATGTGTGTGGTTCTTCGTGACAGAGTCCTGTTCCCTGAGAGAACATGTGTGTGGTTCCTCCCCAGGACTGTCTGGACCAGACGCGTGAGGCTCTCTCTGAGAGTAAGAGTCAGATCCGAGTGTTGACGGAGCGTGCTCAGTCTCTGCAGCGGGCCCAGGAGGACGCGGAGCTGAGGTCGTCTGAGCTGGAGAAGCAGAGCTGGACCCTGAGGGAGGTAAGAGCTCAGGGGCAGGGCAGGGCAGCTCAGGGCAGAGCTGGACCCTGAGGGAGGTAGGAGCTCAGGGTCAGGGGCAGGGCAGCTCAGGGCAGAGCTGGACCCTGAGGGAGGTAGGAGCTCAGGGTCTCAGGGCAGGGCAGCTCAGGGCAGAGCTGGACCCTGAGGGAGGTAGGAGCTCAGGGTCTCAGGGCAGGGCAGCTCAGGGCAGAGCTGGACCCTGAGGGAGGTAGGGCAACACCGGGTCCCTTAGGGTGCACTTGATTCGCTTCTCTACCACCACAATGACACCAGTACAGCGTTGTCTTGTGTCTTATCAATGGATCGGTCTGGAAGGCAGATGAAACACATCATTTGGGTGTGTTTCATCTCCATGAGCTGGATAGGCGCTTATCCACATCTCCCCCCCCAGGTGCTGAAGCAGAGGCAGGAGGCAGATCTTCAGGCCCAGGCCGCCTCCCAGCAGCAGCTCCAGGAGAGAGAGCAGCTCCAGGAGAGGCTGGAGGCCCTGCACAGCTCCCTGGCCCGGCTGCAGGGGGAGAAGGAGGGTCTGGAGGGGCTGCTGGCCCGCCTGGCCCGGGACAAGGCCTCCCTCAGGAACACCCTGGAGAAGGTGGGGCAGCTAACAGGGACAGCTTAGTGGTTAGAGCGCCTCATGCAGGTCGCAGGTTCGGATGTCCCACAGTACATCACTGTGGGTAACAGATCATCTGCTTTATTGAAATGCTTCATGAGCAGAGGAGGAATTCTTATCTCAGCCAGACTGTGGGTGGTGGCTTGAGTGTTGTCCCCTGTTCGAAGGGGGTCTGTGTGATCTCCACTGGTTCGGTGTGATCTCCACTGGTTCGGTGTGATCTCCACTGGGTCTGTGTGATCTCCACTGGTTCTGTGTGATCTCCACTGGGCCTGTGTGATCTCCACTGGGCCTGAACACAAGCCTCCAGGCTGCACCAACACAGCCCTCTACAGCCACGCCGGTACACAACACGTAGAATGATCCAGAACAAGCAGATGCTGTTAGAAAACACAGGGCTCTTCTGCTAGACGCATTACAGCAGGTCACATGACGACATCATGGTAAAGCCATCCGTGTGTGTGTGTGTGTGTGTGTGTGTGTGTGTGTCTCCGGAGGTCAGGTGGAGCTGGAGAGGCTGAGGAGGGAGGAGGAGGCAGTGCTTGGGTCCCGGGAGAGAGAGCAGCTGGAGCATGGAGCTGAGGAGCGGGCCCTGGAGGTGACCAGCCTGCAGGTGAGGATGGGGGGGGAGGAGGTGAGGAGGGAGGGGGAGGAGGTTGAGACGGGAGGGGGAGGAGGTGAGCCTCCTGGAGGTGAGGGAGGGAGGCTGGGAGGAGGGTTGGGAGGAGGTGGGCGAGGGGGGAGGAGGGTGACCAGACCTGCATGGGGTAGAGGGAGGAGGTGAGTGAGGGAGGAGGGGGAGGAGGGGAGCCGCCTACGGTACAGCTGGCTACGCCCCTCACCAGTGTATCTGTGTGCTCCAGGCCCAGTGTCCCAGCAGGAGCACGCTCACTCACAGCGCCACCTGGAGGTCACCACACGTCACCGCCATGAGCTGACGCCTGAGAGGCGGAGCGGGCTTGAGAGGGAGCCAGCTGCAGGCGGAGCGGGCGCTGGAGGCCCGGAGAGAGCACCCCACCAGAGGGTCCTCTGCCTGGAGGAGCAGGTGGGGGGTCGGGGGGTCGTCGGGCGGGGCCGGGGGGGTCGTCGGGGGGTGGGAGAGGGGTTTGGGGGTCAGTGACAGGTCTAGGTCTGACTGATGTGTGTGTGTTGTGTGTGTGTGTGTGTGTCTCCCAGGTGTTGACTCTGAAGGAACAGCTGGATCAGGAGATGAGGAGGAGGCAGGCCTACTGAGCCAGATGCTGTGACATGATTGGCTGATATGATTGGGGTCAGATGGCTGAGCGGTTAGGAAATCGGGCTATAAATCAGAAGGTTGCCGGTTCGATTCTTGCTGTGCAAATGACGTTGTGCCCTTGGGCAAGGCACTTCACCCTACTTGCCTCAGGGGGAATGTCCCTGTACTTACTGTAAGTCGCTCTGGATAAGAGCGTCTGCTAAATGACTAAATGTAAATGACACTGTGACCAGGCTCAGACGAGCCTCCTGATAGGCTGACACTGACCAATACCTCATGAATGGAAAACATGCCATGTTTTGTCCATGACAGTTTTTTTACTTGCGCAAAGAATCATGGGTAGAAAATGTGATTTGACCAAACTCAGAAATCCTGTCTCTCTCAGGTCTCAGTCTGTAGGCCTGGTACCACCTGGATCTCAACAACTGCATCATGTTATCTCGAGGGTTTAGATGATAGTTTGCTGATGTTTCTTCATAGTTACTCGATCACCTTGTAAGAAACGTTTAGGGTCCTGATTCCCAGTCTGCTGAGGGTTTAGAAGATTACATGACACAGTACACCAGGGCACTCAAACACCTGCACGTTCAGATACACCACCACACACACACCCACACACACACACACACACACCACACACACACACACACCACACACACACACTCTTGTACCTTGACACACACACATTTGGATTTTGTTAATCCACAGGACAACTGAACAACAACAAACAATCAAGGTTTTGTTTCCGAGTCCAACTGAAGCCAAAGTGCTCTCAGGATTTTGAACATGACGTTGGAAACACTTCCTGGTTTGATTTCAGGGTTCTGCTCTTGTTCTCAGGAGGTCCAGTGTAATATTATCAGGATTATGTTGAAAATATTTAACTCTCTAATCATTTGATCAAATGATAGAGATAAAGGAAAGGATATGTTTGAATGAAAAGGGAGAATTCAGGAGCTTCTCATCAGATCATGAGATTTTACTCAAGATGATATTTTAGCTATTGATTTAAAAATGATTTTGGTATCCCACATATATTTGTATATGAGCACATTGAAAACATTTTCACAATAAACACAATCTACCAAATAAAACTTTTATGATGAGTTTATTCTGTGGAGCAATCTGTCTTCAAGTGGACACTATAAATGTCTTCCCTGTCCTAGCTTTGGCCCTTTGGAGTGACCACAATGTTCTGTGATGTTCCAGAACCCGGTTTGCGTCGTTAATAACCTTCTCTGAGGAGGTGGGGTTGTCACGGGTGACAGCGTGCCCTTCGACCCCCTGCGAGGTCGTTTCATACAGTACATTATAACTACTGGATGGGAAACACATCAGGATGCTATAAAAGCGCTTTGCTGGGAGCTGCTCTGTTATCTTTGAAAAGGGAAAAGTCTCAAATGATTTGTGAACTTATTATATGATTATAAACCACAAGAATGTTTGGGTCCAGTCCCTCCCTGCGTCAGGCAAGTCAGGATCCACCTGAACACATCCTGCTCTCCCTCTCCTGTGGTTAGTCTGTCTGTCTGCCTCTCCTGTCTCTCTGCCTCTCCTGTCTGTCTCCTCCCTCCTGTCTCTCTGCCTCTCCTGTCTGTCTCCCTCCTGTCTGTCTCCCTCCTGTGGTTAGTCTGTCTGTCTGCCTCTCCTGTCTGTCTCCCTCTCCTGTCTGTCTCCCTCTCCTGTCTGCCTCCCTCTCCTGTCTGTCTCCCTCTCCTGTCTGTCTCCCTCTCCTGTCTGCCTCCCTCTCCTGTCTGTCTGTCTCCTCTCTCCTGTCTGTCTCTCTCTCCTGTCTGTCCTCCCTCTCCTGTCTGTCTCCCTCTCCTGTCTGTCCTCCCTCTCCTGTCTGTCTCCCTCTCCTGTCTGTCTCTCTCTCCTGTCTGTCTCTCTGCCTCTCCTGTCTGTCTGCCTCTCCTGTCTGTCTCCCTCTCCTGTCTGTCTGCCTCCTCTCCTGTCTGTCTCTCCTCTCCTGTCTGCCTCCTCTCCTGTCTGTCTCCCTCTCCTGTCTGTCTCCCTCTCCTGTCTGTCTCCCTCTCCTGTCTGTCTCTCTCTCCTGTCTGTCTCCCTCTCCTGTCTGCCTCCTCTCCTGTCTGTCTCTCTCTCCTGTCTGTCTCTCTCTCCTGTCTGTCTCTCTTTCCTGTCTGTCTGCCTCTCCTGTCTGTCCTGCCTCTCCTGTCTGTCTCCCTCTCCTGTCTGTCTCCCTCTCCTGTCTGTCTCTCTCTCCTGTCTGTCTCTCTTTCCTGTCCTGTCTGCCTCTCCTGTCTGTCTGCCTCTCCTGTCTGTCTCCCTCTCCTGTCTGTCTCCCTCTCCTGTCTGTCTCTCTCTCCTGTCTGTCTCCCTCTCCTGTCTGTCTCTCTCTCCTGTCTGTCTCTCTTTCCTGTCTGTCTGCCTCTCCTGTCTGTCCTGCCTCTCCTGTCTGTCTCCCCTCGCCTGTCTGTCTCCCTCTCCTGTCTGTCTCTCTCTCCTGTCTGTCTCTCTCTCCTGTCTGTCTCTCTTTCCTGTCTGTCTGCCTCTCCTTCCTGTCTGCCTCTCCTGTCTGTCTCCCTCTCCTGTCTGTCTCCCTCTCCTGTCTGTCTCTCTCTCCTGTCTGTCTCCCTCTCCTGTCTGTCTGCCTCTCCTGTCTGTCCTCTCTCTCCTGTCTGTCTCCCTCTCCTGTCTGTCTCTCTCTCCTGTCTGTCTCCCTCTCCTGTCTGTCTCCCTCTCCTGTCTGTCTCTCTCTCCTGTCTGTCTCTCTCTCCTGTCTGTCCTCTCTCTCCTGTCTGTCTCCCTCTCCTGTCTGTCTCTCTCTCCTGTGATCAGTCTGTCCTGGTGAGTGTGGGAAGGTTCCCTGTCCGTGTCGCTGGCGTGTCGCTGAACACGCTGCGTAGATAGCAGAACACTCAGGGTAGCTGTCTCCCTCTCCTGTCTGTCTCTCTCTCCTGTCTGTCTCCCTCTCAGGGTAGCTGAAGGTTTGAGGCGAGAGGGGAGAGAGAGAGAGACAGAAGAGAGAGAGAGAGAGAGAGAGAGAGAGAGAGAGACACTCAGGGTAGCTGAACACGCTGCGTAGATAGCAGAACACTCAGCTGAAGGTTTGAGGCGAGAGGAGAGAGAGAGAGAGAGAAAGAGAGAGAGAGAAGAGAGAGAGAGAGAGAGACACTCAGGGTAGCTGAACACGCTGCGTAGATAGCAGAACACTCAGCTGAAGGTTTGAGCGAGAGGGAATGAGAGAGAGAGAGATAGAGAGAGATAGAGGGTGAGATCATGAGATATAGAGAGATAGATCGATATAGAGAGAGAGAGGGATAGATACAGAGAGAGAGTAGAGAGTAGAGAGAGAGTGAGGCTGCAGGGGGAACTGACATGTCTGTCTCTCTCTCCTGTCTGTCTCCCTCTCAGGGTAGCTGAAGGTTTGAGGCGAGAGGGGAGAGAGACAGAGAGACAGAGAGAGAGAGAGAGCGAGAGAGAGAGAGACACTCAGGGTAGCTGAACACGCTGCGTAGCTGCAGAACACTCAGCTGAAGGTTTGAGGCGAGAGGGGAAGCCTTGTCAGAGCTTTCTTTAAAGCAGCTCTTTGATTATCATAGCTCCGCCCACTGCTTATCCAGTTACCAGCCTCCCCTCAGCCATTGGGCCGGCTGGCTCTAATTATGCAAGTGTAGTGATTCCCGTGGGGGTGGAGCCGGAGCTGAAAGAACTCCTTTGGCAGGCAGAATAGAGCTTTTATTGAGGATATTTCTAAGCTAACCATCAGGACCAAATCGCTGGATTGTAAAACCCTGGCCGAATCACTCTGCTCAACTTTTTTTTCCCTCTTTCTTCCCTCACTGCATCTGTGTGAGACGGAGCAACACAGCAACAGCAGCAGCACCATGCAAGGACTCTATCCCCCCACTCCAATCACAGAACAACTAGCTGGGGTCAGGAGCCCAGAGAGAGAGAGAGAGGGAGAGATCTAGCGATGTAGAGATAGAGAGTAATATACGTAGAGGATATAGGAGGGGAGGGAGGAAATAAAGCACACAGAAGCACTAGATCCACAGAGACACAGAAGAAGACAGAGAGGTGAGGTGACCTGTCCAGTCCTGTCCTACTGGGTGTCGTCAGGTGTCTCCACTCCCTGCTCCTCCACTCTCCATCCGGCCGCTCGCTCGCACCATGCTGGATTGGTGTCGCGGAGCCCCAGCTGAGCCTACAATAGCCTGTTCGTGCCTGCTCTCCATTGGGCTGTTGCCGCCGCGCAGAGCCCTCCGTTCAACCCTGGAGTTCCTAACTATCTACCACACTATCGATTCTAATACCCACCTTCGGCCCGTACAGGGGGACGCGCCAGACGCCCAGGACGACGGAGGCGTCAGGGCTGCTGGAGATCGCTCCGAGGCATTCCCCGTCTCGGAGACGCTGCACACAGGCACATACTACGTGCTGTTCCACTGCTTATGCAAGAGAATGTGCTCATTCATTCAGTCAAGCCAGAATGCTTCATCAGATGGTTTTGTGTGTTGTGTTGTAGGAGCTATAGAGGAGAGCTAGAGACTGTGTTTTAGAGAGAGAGGAAGTAGAGTGCTATAAGATAGGGTGA
Source organism: Mallotus villosus (assembly GCA_903064625.1). Taxonomy (NCBI): domain Eukaryota; kingdom Metazoa; phylum Chordata; class Actinopteri; order Osmeriformes; family Salangidae; genus Mallotus; species Mallotus villosus. Next base: position 547,973 of record CAEFZP010001675.1, read on the forward strand.
GAGCTTAGAGGAGAGAGGAGAGACGATAGTAAACAGCTAGATATAATATTAGATAGATAGTATAGATAATCTATCTAGACCGCTATATCTATATACGCATATACGTCGATTAGATTAGATATATATAGAGATTCTGCCTGGTTGAAACTTACATTTGGTTTATTTTTGATAAGAACCCTGGTGATATGATGTTTGTGTACGCTGCCAGATATTATATACACATTATCCTGTGTTAGAGGGGGGTTGTGCGTTGTGCGTGTGTGTGTGTGTTGTGTGTGTGTTTGTGGCGGTTGTTTGTCGTGCGTGTTTCGCGTTGTGTGTGTGTTGTGTGTGTGTGTTGTGTTGTGGTGTGTGAGACTTTTCAGTGTATAATAACACCCCTGGC